>CM063501.1:77046685-77106685 GCA_032207245.1 Pardosa pseudoannulata | reverse complement strand
TTTTTAAAACTATATTATGTTGTGACTATATAGTATATAGACTATAAAGTATATTATAATAAATTAGAAATTGTAGAATCAGACTTCTGAAACTATATGACGTTGTGTTGTTAACAGACACATATAAAATGACCTTATTGCAAAAATGATTAAGAGAGGATTTTTTTTATTTTATGAAAGTATTTTACTTTTACTAGAAACTTCTAAAGCCAGGAAGCGATGGGAAGGAATAAGACGTGATTCAGAATCTTCAGTGATTAATAACTTAGAAATTGTAGAACCAGACTTCTAAAACTATATTACGTTGTGACTATATAGTATATCGACTATATAGTATATTATAATAAATTAGAAATTTTAGAATCAGACATCTTAAACTATATTACGGTGTGCTGTTTAGAGACACATATAAAATGACTTTATTGCAAAAATGATTTAGCGAGGATTTTTTTTTTTATTTTAGGAAAATATTTTATTTTTACTAGAAACTTCTAAAGCCAGGAAGAGATGGGAAGGAATAAGATGTGATTCAGAATCTTCATTGATTAATAACTTAGAAATTGTGGAATCAGACTTCTAAAATGCTATTAAGTTTGGCGACGATCTGATTAAATCAGAAGTCCCAACTGATAGAAAATAGAAATATATAAAATCTAAAGGAGAATAATCTAAAGCAGCGGTCGGCAAACATTAGAACTTCAAGGATCACAATCAATTTTTATATGTACTCTCTTCTTTACAAAAAGATGCGATGAGGTCAGATTTAGATCCAAAGCATTCTGAATGGCGATGTTCTGAATTGGCGTTAAGCAGTAGGTCCCGGTCTCCACTGTCCTCACATATCAAAGTGATTAGATTGTAAAACTACAAACGAAACCAAATCCACTAAAAATTAAACCAAATACTTTCGAGGTTAGTTAAGATAACATTTATGAATCTTCTACTTAATCCCTTAATCAAGAATTTGTAAAATTTGCGGGTCAAAGGAAGACTATGGAAAAAGATTCAGGGAAGAAAGTCAAACTTTAACTGTTGTTTTTTGTGCAAAATTTGTGCTGTGTTCTTTGCTTTGAAATGTACCATACCTAAGCAAATTTTAAGAAATAATGTTATTTACAAATATTGCCGCATAAAGAAGCTTTGCAAACGAGATCAGTGGCCGAATGGTAAAAGTTCAAGATCCAGACCCAAAGTTTGTGGGTTCGGTGCTTGCCATAGAGTTTGATCCAAAGTATGGATTTTTAATTTAAAAATGTTATTTATTGTTTCCTTAGGTTCTTGAACATTCTAGATCTTTCTTTACTATGTAAATTAAATATATCTCGAATATTCTGTTTGGGTATAAAAGTTGATACCCATTAGTTGTAGGCAACTTCTCGATCTTGCAAGGTTGCGAGTGTTTACTTAGCTTCAATAAATTCGTCTGTTAAGTTAAACGGTGTGTTCATTCGAATCTTCGTGACAATATAAGGTATTTTTAAATCTTTTCACACCATTCGGGCAATACTTAACCCCTTCCGGTATGATTTAATAATGAAAAATTGTGCATGAAATAACCATTTAATTTTTATTTAAAAAACTTGTTTCATTTTACAATTCTTACATATTCTTAATTAAAATCCACTTTTTACATAGTGTTAAATAATATCAGAAACAGTAAAATTAAGAAAATATCAAAGCAAAACATTAATAAGGTATACAGATAATAGTCTTCAAGCTAGTGGTACTTTTCAAAACAAAGTGCAAAGGAATTCTTAATTGTTTACACCGCCAAGTAGTCTCACTTTTAATTTGATTCTTGTAACACACACGGCATTTCTTAGTAGGTTTTCTTTTATTCTGATTCATTAATTTGGCAATGACTTGTACCAAGAACTTCTAAGTAAATAATATGCAATAGTGACTTGTGATTTTCACAAGTGATAAAAGTGTTGCCAAATTGAGTACACTAGAAATTTTAAACTAAATTAATTATCATATTTAACAGTAACTTTAATCGCATGACGAGTGTAGCTCGTCATTGTGCGGTATGGAATGAAAAACTAATGACGAGCTAGACACGTCATTTTACCGGAAGGGGTTAATTAAAGTGTGTTTAAGTTTTTATGAAAGAAATATTATGTGGAACATTTTTTAAAACTAGCTTTTTTCCATTATTTTATTTAATGGCATGCTTTGCAGATTTAAATAATTTACACACCATGAATAAATTCAATTAAAATTTTTTTAAATAAATATTTGTTAAGATATATATATTTAGATTACTTTTAGAAAAAATTTATTTGTTAAAAATAATAGAAATTACCGCAAACCCTAATCTCGATGGGAAACATACGGTCAAAATAACTGAGACCTGAAAATGGTAAGTTCATTTTTCTTTTAGAAATATACTCATACAAACTTCAGCATATTGCGTAAAAAACATGCAAACAAAAAACGCAACTACTGTAAAAGGAAATACGTTTACAAAATATACTTTGAACGAAACGGCGTAACGATTGTCAAGAGAATTCACAGATCTTAAAATGCTTTATGTTTTGAAATTTCTTTGCGAAATCAAATTCTAGAGGAAAAAATGAGTTTTTTTTTGTGTGAATTTCATAATCCTTTGGAAATGGGAAATAAATAATCAAAGTTGGCTCTTTGTGAATTCATGTTTGTTAAAATGAATTTTAATAATCTTTTGTAACTTGGATGAAATCCAACGGAAACTACATTACGTCCTTTTCCATTATTTGTGAAATCCAGATGGAATCGTAATACTCAAAAGAACCACTTTTGTTTTGAAATGTGAAAAAAATTGAATGTCTTGTTTTTGTTTGCAAAATGCAAAGGGGTTTTGAAAAAATATCTAGAGATTTGCTCTTAAAAGAGAAATTAGATATTAATACAGGATTTCTAGGTTGTGAGAACATGATTTTACGGTTAAGGTGTTTTTTGGAAATTATTAGTTTTGTTTGGTTTGGAGTGCTACGGTCTGCTTTTTGTAACACGAGGATTAATGGAACCAGGACCTACAGCTTAAAGCTGATTCCGAACGGCTACGAACATCCATGCCACTGTGGGATTCGAATCCACGAACTCCGATACCGTAGGTCAGCACCCTAACCAATCGGCCATCGTTCAGCTTATTAGTTCTAGATAAGTCAAAATTTGGTCACATATACGATGAAGTAAAACTAAATTATGCTTATTAATTAACTACTCTCACTTAACCACTTGATGTACAGATTTTTGAAAAAGGCCGGCCAAAAAAAATCAATTTTTTTACTGTAAAAAACACAATTTAGAATTTGTCTTGCCAAGAAAATTACAAAAATGCAAAAATAATCAAAATTTTTATTGCAATTTTGGATTTTGATAATATTGCAGAAAATAGTCGAATATTGTAATATTACACACACATCGACTTTGTTTAATCTTTCTTTTCGAATTCCTATTTCAGAATAAACATTATTATAATTATTAAAAATATTTATTTATACTTTTAAAACATAATAATAGCAATACTAATATTTATAAAATTAATCAATAAAACGGTATAATATCAATAAAACGATTTTTTTTGCTCATATTGTTATTTCAATTTTCGATTGCATTCGAGTGTGAAAAATTATAGCAACATAAAGTACAAAGCCGCTCGAATTATCTCGAGTGTACACATTGTGGCCAGTTTAGCTCGCTCGAGTTAACTCGAGCTTGGGGTTAAGGAGTCATGACACCTTTTGAGCTGAAAATTCTTCATTAAGAAGACTAGGAATTCTGAATTTCAAGAATAAAATCCTATTATATAAAACCATAATTTTACCTACCGCTCTTTATGTAGCTCCGGTCTGGTCATTTGCCGCGAAATTCAATATCAAAATCATACAAACAGTACAGAATAAAATCATGAAACGTAGAAACACAGCCCAGCGATATCTAACCAATGAAATGATATGACGCCATTTTTAATGTGTTAACGTTTAATGTATATATACGTATGTGTATATACATACATACACACACACACACACGTGTGTGTGAGTGATATATATATATATATATATATATATATATAATATATGTATATGTATGTATATATATATATATATATATATATATATATGTTTATATATATATGTTTATGTATATATATATACACACACACACACACACATATATATATATATATATATATATATATATATATATATATATATATATATATATATGTGTATATGTGTGTGTGCATACTAGACTAGACTAACCGACATACGTTGTCCTGTTTTAAAGCTGTAAATCCAAAAATAAATTGTAAAATGTTTTTAAATATATTATAAATTGGACCGTTTTGATAGAAAAGTAAGGAAAAAATTATTATAAAAAAAATTGACGCCACCAAGCATACAGTCATCGCAAACGTAAGTACGGTTAATCAGTCCTGGGACTTCTCGCACTGAAGCCCCTTGTGCTGACCACTGCTCCTCAGATACGTTGGCAGCGAAAGGTTTCAAGCGTCATTATAATAATTTCAATGAGCGCACAATTCTGGGTTTTTAATAAAATTTTTTTTTATCTGATCAAGCTGTGAATCTAAACCATTCTCAAGTAAACTTAATTAAATACAGAAAATTTCATCAAAATCAGTCAAAACATTTAGGAGTTCTATTACAAACTCAAGAACGAGAAGAATTTTATGTATAAAGATATATAAACAAATTCTGTATTGTTACTGTATTGAGATGAAAAATTAGAAATGAAATAATGTATTGCACTGTGTCTGTTAATCTGACTTTCCTTTTGAGGATACTAATATTCTTGTGTAATTTCAGAATACAAGTCTCAAAACCAATCCTCACCGATTTTTGCCTTACCGACTTTTCACGACTAACACCCTCAAAATTACTCCTCTCCTTAATTCAAAAATTTAAAATTATTCATAGATTTTAACTTAATTACTTATTACCTTTAGGATCGGAGATACGGCCGCCAGGCTAAGAAGCCTTATAATTGTTCGTTTCTATGGAGAAAATAAATTTTAACTTTTAAAAATTTCAATTTTTAACGATATTTTTACAAGGAATATGTAATCTTGTTACATAAAATATTCAAATCACATAGATCTGTTAGAAATATTGGATTAAAATAAGAAACTATTTGATAAAACTTGAGTCCTCTAAAAATATTTCTTAAAAATTTCTAGTGCTTAGCATACTGTGAAGCCCTCTTTGTTCAGGACAGGAAAGACCGAAATCAGCCGATTTGAATTCCTCCTGTTTCGATCCGGCTACAATAACCACTCAGTGTCTGGGATATTGATAGTTCGGTTGTATAGGCGTCACGTCCCTGATTGGTTGCGGTAATGATCCCGGAGGATTACCTGGAGAAGTCCGGAATCGGGACAGCTAGCGAATGAGAATTCAACTAAAAAAATTAACTGTTACCTTAGCTGGAGTTCTCATGTAACTGGAATCGTAACTGACCAAAAAACGGTTGGTGGGATCGTAACTGACCCCCAGGTATAAAAAGCCAAGAATTTTATGATTCGGGGCTTTTCAACATTTTTTTACGTAGGTGCTTTGATGACGTAGGGCTTCAGTGACTTTTGACTGGAGCAAGCTTTTTAGTGATTACGTTCGGGAGACTCGTAAAGTCCGCTCATATTAGGAACGGCAGGGTCTCGGCACCGAACGGGGGATAGATTGGGTTAGCATTGCCCCTTGGAAAAGGCTTCCCATTTGTGGGAGTATTTAATCTTTTTTTTACTACTGTGATCGTCGAGGTAATGTTATGCAAGCAACAATCCTTTACATTTCGACTTGTATTGGGAGATTAGAATCCCTTTGTATATAATCAGTATTTAATCCAGAAAATAAAAGTGATTTCCAATTCTATTATGATCCTTCTTCACGCTACTTCTTCACTAAAGAACATTGAAGTCGTTACAATACTAATCAATTGCATTTTTTTCTTCATTTTATCTTTAGAACTTATACAGTTACCGAACTGCTTATCAGTTTTCACTTATTTTAAATGCTATTTATATGAGACAGTTATTTAAAATTATACTACGTTTTAGAAACTATTTTTCAGTTTTACTGCATTAAATCCTCTGTAACTCGAGAATATATTTTTTGATTTTTCAAAAGTCTACCCAATATAATAATAATAATAAAAAAAAAACAGATTAACTCCTTCCGGTAAAATGACGAGTCTAGCTCGTCATTGGTTTTTCATTCCATACCGCACAATGACGAGCTACACTCGTCATGCGACTAAAGTTACTGATAAATATGATAATTAATTTAGTTTGTAGCGGGTACAATTACGCCCCTCTCCTTTTTCACGATAGGTGGCGCTAAAAAAGCCAAGTAGTGCGTTTGTCTATGAGTGTCAGTAATCTATGTGAGTGTGTTTTGTTCTATTTCTTGTTTTGTGTTTTGTGATGTGGAACTTTGCAAGAAAATAAAATGGTTCCTAGAAAAATAGTCTTATGAAATAAGAGTCTCGTTCTTCTACAGTGGCGCCCAACGTGAAATTTTGAAAGAATGGAAAAGTGTCATCCAGACACATGCCATGTTTCTTCCCGTCCTGGGAAATGGTAAAATTCTTTCTGTCAAAGTATCGATTCATCTCGACATGTGTTGCCCTAACACGATGTGAAAATTTTTGTGTGTTTGTTCTACGGTGATTTTTGCCGCTTTCACCAAGAATTGTGTGCTTCAGCTTGTGTGTGCTTTCGTTTCAGTGAAAGTTCCGTTTTCAACGAAATTGATTCTTTCAAGAATTTTGTGTTGCATTCTCATAAAAATGAAATATCCATAAATCTGCGTTCTGAAAATCATCTTTATAATTAAATGTATTACTACAAAGTAAAACCATAACGTAACAGCAGTTTTGTTTTCGGTCGCATCTGGAATTCAAACGTCTCTTCTACCCGGAAGTAAGCTGAAAAGTTCTTTCCCGCTTAATTATCGTTTTGTGATACCTTTTTATGTCTCATATTTTGATTTCGTTTTTATCATTTAATTGATATATTAATTTCTTTTAAGAACAAGATATATGTATAAATTGTGTGTTTTTGAAAATAATCTGTTTCTATTGGTTGTATAAAGTACTTCTAATGTATATATCCTGAAGGAAAGAAACATGTTTAAATTTTGAGAACTTGATTTTTTTTTCTATTTTTCTCTCTCATTGTTTTATGGAAAAGGAAATATCAATTTTGTGTTTTTTTTTTGTTGGATCTAATTTTATTTTTTTTTAAGAAAAGAAAAAAAGTATTGATCTGGTTAATTAAATTTTCTATGCTAGTTTGATATTGTATTCTATGTTCTTGAAAATCATATTAAAAATGGTCGATCATTCTAAATAAAATATTCTTATTCATAATTATTCCTTTTTTACTGTTTTAAAACATAAAATGTGTAATTCTATTTCTGGTTCTAAGTATGCTATTCTTATAATTCAAATAGTAGCTAAATAATAATTTCTGCTTGTTCACGATATATTGATTTTTTTTTTAAAGTTTTATGTTTTCATACTAATTGTCGTAGTTATTGCATACCAATTATATAAAAGGTTATTTGTAAGAAATTCAAATTGTAATTTTAAACGAGTAAATATAAGGTATTAGTACTGCTTCAAAAGAATTTTATCAAAAATATTGTTGTATTTTAAAATGGTTCTTGATTTTATAGTATCTTTATGATTGCTTATTTTATTGGTTATATTATCTACAAAGGAGAGGGTAGTTGTGTAACCGTTACGTAATATTGAATTTACAAATTTTCTTCAGTTATTTAACAGTTTCAGTTTCGGTTCAATAATTGCGTAGGGTAAAAATGGCTTATCTTTCTAAGGGCAAGAAAATCGACCTTTTTAACTTAGCATCAGAATTAGGCATCGATGTCACATCTACTGATAAAATAATTGATTTACATGGCAAAATAACTAAATCTGCTATTTTTAAGGATAACGAGCAGTTTGTTAAAGATACGTTTAACAATGTTGTTGACGAGCGGAAAAAGTTGGAAGAAGCAGAAAGAAAGAAAGCAGAAACAGAAAAACAGCGTCTAGTTGAGGAAAGAGCATTTGAGCTTGAAAAGCTTAGGCTGCAGAATCAAAATTCAACAGCAAATGTAAATGCTAATCCAGTTGATCCTAACCCAACGCGGTTTGATTTAAAAACTGTTTTACCTACATTTAACCCTGACACAGACGACATGTCATTATATTTAACGATGTTTGAAAGACAAATGAAGCTTTTAAACGTATCTACTGATTATTGGGTGTCATATCTAATTGGAGTACTTCCAAGTGATATAGGTAAATTAATAGCAAGAGAACCTGAAGAAATGTTTAAGAATTACATCCACATTCGTACTATATTATTGCAACGGTTTAAGCTGACAGCAGACCGATTTCGATTTCTTTTTAGCCGACATCAGAAACGTGATCATTCCACTTGGAAAGATTTCTTTTTCGAACTGCGAACTTACTTTGAAGGTTGGCTGAATGAACTAGAAATTAGTTCATTTGACAAGTTGAAAGAACTGATCATTGCTGATCAAATTAAGAAAAAATGCCCACCAGAATATAAAACCCACTATTTAGATATTTGGGAAACACTCAATGATCCTGTCATGTTAGCTGAAAAGCTGGACTTGTATGAAAATATAAAATCGCCTTATAGCCTTAAAGCTACAAAGCCTCAAAATTCACAAGAATGGTACAAACCTAAATTTCCTAGAAATGCTGGTAATCAGAACTTAAGGAACTCCCAATTCCCTAAATTTGAAAAGACAGATTCTTTCTATACTCGCAAAAATACTATATCTAACTCAAGCAATATGCCATCTCGAAATTTGGAAAACTCTTTTTATTGTTATGGATGTGGCTATCCAGGATTTATAAAATCCAAGTGCCCAACATGTTCTATGAAGAAAGACAGTGCTCATGTCAATGCCATACAGATGTTTACTTGTTTTACTCTTCCAGTAGCCTTGCTTAATATTGAAATTTATGAAGCTACAGGAATAGTTTGTGCTGATACAGGAGCCAGTCAGTCAGTTGGCGGAGAATTAATGTTTAACTTTTTACAGAAGCGTGGTCAGAAGTTCATAGAAATTGATCTCGCTGTGTGTCTAGCTGATGGTCAACAGTCCACATCAACTGTTCTAAAAACTACAGTGCCAATCACAGTACTTGGTCAAACTTTCCGTACTGATTTAATTTTTCTACCACATGCTAAAGGTAATCGTACTCTCCTGGGAGTTGACTTTTTAAGGAAATCAGGAATTGTGATGGACATGCATAACAATTGCTGGTGTTTTGGCGATAAACCCAACTGCAGAATACCCTTTGCCAAAGACATTCCTCTACCAACAAATAACAGTTCTGTTGGAATAAATAAGAATTCTTGTCCGACAAATTCCATTACAAGTGATGATCCAGTACCGAGCAACCCTGTTGTACCTGAAATTAATAATCTTTGTTTGCGTGTAGACGAAGGACAGAATCTTGACACAAAAGATAAAAATCACTTAACTGCCTTGCTAAATGAAAATGAGGAAATTTTTCGTCTAGGGGGAGAACCAACCCCTTATGTAAAACACTATATCAACACAGGTGACCATCCACCAGTTGTAGCCGACATGCTTTCTCGACCTGAGTGTATTGATAAACAAACTTGTGAGTTACAGACTGTTGTTATTGATGTCCTTTCAAGAACAGCTGGTGAACTTCGAACGGAACAGTTGAAAGATCTTGAACTGAAGAAGATAATAGATTGCTTTGAGGATATCAACAAAAGTGTTGACCTTGCGAATTGGACAGAAAGGGGGTACGTCTTAAATCAAGGAGTCCTCTACCGCTACTCTCCACACTCTGAAGTGGAGGAGGCGCAGCTGGTTGTCCCATCTCATGAAAGAGAAAACATTTTAAAACTCCACCATGATGCACCCACAGCTTCACATTACGGAGCTGATGGAACTTTTTTTCGCATATCATCCCGATATTACTGGACAGGCATGAGAAAATATATTGCTGATTATGTCAAAAATTGTCCAGAATGCATCAGATACAAAGCAACGAACCAGAAACCTGCTGGTCTCTTACAGACCCCTGTACCTGCTCAACGTTTTGAAAGCATTGCTATCGATCTTTTTGGGCCCTTACCAGAAACAAATGATGGCATGAAGTGGATCTTCATTGTTGAAGATTGCACAACCAAGTGGGTAGAGTTATTCCCATTAAAACAAGCTACTGCTAAAGAATGTGCCTTATCACTACTAAATGAAGTCTTCTTAAGATATGGAATACCCCGTCGTCTAATAAGTGACAATGGTACTCAATTTGTTAGTGCAATCATGCAACAGTTGTGTTATGTCTTAAACATCAAGCAAAATTTAATTCCTGTTTACCATCCACAGGCCAACCCTGTTGAGCGTAAAAATAGAGATTTGAAGCCTCGTTTGGCAATCTTGGTAGGTAACAATCATACCTTATGGAAGGAGCAATTACCAGCCATTAGATTTGCTATGAACACTGCAAAATGCGAAACTACTGGATGCACTGCAGCATACTTGAACTTTGCCCGAGAATTAAGAACTTTAGACGATGTAACTACTGACCTGCGATCGGTTATTCATAACGATAATTTTGTCCCAGAATTCACTCCTTATTTAAAACGTTTTGAAAGGAATATCTCACAAATTAAAGAAAATATTGAGAATAATCAGGATCGTCGAAAAACATATGCAGATAAATCACGTAAATCAAGTCCTAATTTTAAACCTGGGGATTTAGTATGGGTAAAGCTTCACCCATTAAGCAAAGCAAGCCAAAGCGTAAGTGCAAAATTGATGCCGAGGAAAGATGGCCCTTATATCATTTTGTCCCAAAAATCCCCTACTACATTTTTCATAGCCAGTTGTGACAAACCTGATGAACCTTTAGGTGCATACCATGCATCAGCTTTAACACCTTTTCAAAATGTCACACAAAAACAATCTCCTGTGGTGCCGCTCCGGAAAAGAGGTAGACCCCAGAAACAGCCCCCTCTTGTTTCTGTGGAAACCGAAAACAAATCGAAAATCCCACCACCTCGCCGAGACGGTCTTCGGAGGTGTAGGGGGAGGATGTAGCGGGTACAATTACGCCCCTCTCCTTTTTCACGATAGGTGGCGCTAAAAAAAGCCAAGTAGTGCGTTTGTCTATGAGTGTCAGTAATCTATGTGAGTGTGTTTTGTTCTATTTCTTGTTTTGTGTTTTGTGATGTGGAACTTTGCAAAAAAATAAAATGGTTCCTAGAAAAATAGTCTTATGAAATAAGAGTCTCGTCCTTCTACAAGTTTAAAATTTCTAGTGTACTGAATTTAGCAACACTTTTGTTACTTGTGGAAATCCCAGGTCACTATTACATATTGTTTATTTAAAGTTTCTTGGTACAAGTCACTGCCAAATTGATGAGTCAGACTAAAAGAAAACCTACTAAGAAATGCCGTGTGTGTTACAAGAATCAAATTAGAAGTGAGACTCCCTGGCGATGTAAACAATTCAGAATTCCTTTGCTCTTTGTTTTGAAAAGTACCACTAGTTTGAAGACTATTATCTTAATTTTACCGTTTCTGATACTTAACACTATGTAAAAAGTGGATTTTAATTAAGAATATGTAAGAATTGTAAAATAAAACAAGTTTTTTAAATAAAAAATAAATGGTTACTTCACGCACAGTTTTTCATTATTAAATCGTACCGGAAGGGGTTAATAGAGAATCTCCAAAATTTTGAATAAGAATATGCATAAAAACCATGCACATTTTGAATTTACCGATTCGATGCAAAAATCTTCAAGTTGTCAAATATTAATTTTAAAAGTTTAAAATAAGGCTTTATGGCAAAAAAGAGGTTTCAGTTGAATAAAATATTCATGTGATTCGAAATATGTATTTTGATAGTGGAACGTATACGAACTTGGATTTTTCTGAACAAAAAGTCATTTCATATGTTTGGTCATAATCTGTCACATCGAATGTCCCTTGTCCCTTTAAGGTAGCTGATTCAATATGAAATAAAAGGTTCTGCTCTGTTTAGAATACAATTTTTCAGATATCATTAATAAAGGCCTGGCTTCATAGAAATGATTTTGTTTTGCTACGGGAAGCAAGACAAAAAAATTAAGCATTTAATCATTTAATAATTTAATTATTTAATAATTTAATATTAAATATTTAATATAAGTGAAAACTATAGAAATCTACTTACTTGTACAAAAACTTTTGTAATTTGTAATAAGAAACTATTTTTTTTATATTAAATAGAAGATAATAAATCCTTTTTTTCTGTGAACCTCAATTATAGTAATACGAAAAATGTATTTTATATTATAGCATGATAAATGCTGATTTTCTTCTCAAATTTTCAATTTCTTCAGAATTTATTTTCTCTTTCGATAACTTCTTAATTTTTTCATACCATATGACGCATGGGGCTACCACTATATCACACCATCCCCGTCTGTCTAGTGCAGTAGTCCTGGCTTCTTCCCAGCTCGGCCACCCAAAAGAATTCCACGATCACCTGCCGTCTGGTGTGTATACGAGGGTTGGAACTTGAATAGTGGCGACACTGCTGTACAAACGGTACGCAACAAAACCAAAGAATGTCGCTTATACCATGCGTGAGCTACATACCTACCTTACCTCTCAGCAAAAGAACTCGTCCTTCCTACGTTATGTGAATGCGGAGTGACGAGAATAACTGATCCTTGTATTAGGTTTAAGTCTAAAGTAAGTGTTGTCAAAAAAGAACAACGAAAATGGATAAAATTTCAATGTGCCAACGGTTGTACGACATGACAATGTCATCTAGGGCTTCAAGAGGCTTGTGGGGAAATCTGCATTGCATTACAGAACTGTAGCAAGATGGGTAAAAGACTTTAATGAAGAACGCCAAAATATGGCAGACATGCATCGGCCAGGTCATCCTAGTGTCAGAGATGCAGAAGGGCATGCTGTTGCTACACCAATAGACAGTAATCGATGCCAAACGATTCTTGAGCTGGACCTAAAGGCAGGATTTGCGCATACGGCTGTGCTGCACATTCTGAAGGAACGCCTGAGGATGAGAAAATTGTGCACTTTCTGCGCCTATCATTCTGCATGGCAATGCTGGGCAATATACAGCTCAAGATGTGACTCATTTGTTCGATCGATGGAGCTGGGAAGTGCTTTACTATCCACCATTCTCACCAGATCTAAGCCCCTGTGACTTTGTGTTAATTCCTATGATGAAGAAACTACTCTGTGGCATTCGCTTCAGAACTGTTCCGGAGAATCTTGCGGCAATAGACCGGTCCATTCAAACTATCACCAAAACAAACGCTGCTACAGGCGTTCTAAGATTTTCACATCGTTGGAAACCGGTTATTCACAATGCTGGAGACTATAGTGAAGGACTGTAAAACTGAAGGACTGTGACATGAATCACTTTTGTATTCCATGTAAATAAATATTTGCCACTATGAAAGTTCCAACTATTGTAGATCATTCTCTTTTCTTTTTCCCAGGAGGGATATAAGTCTTTGATCTTATGGGGATATTCCTAATATATGTCGTACTCATTGTCATTTGCGTTTTCGTAATATTGTTGTAGTGAGTTTACAATTAAATTGTTTGTGTATTTCGGCATTTGATATTTTATTAGACCAGTATATTTTAAGCATTTTTTCAAGGCATCTGATCTGTAAAGTATCGAGTTTGTTTTCTTGCTGTTTAGTTAGTTTCCAAGTTTCCCATCCGTACAACAAAACTGCTGTAACTGCTGTCAGTGGATAGATACTTCTAAAGTTTTGTTTTACAGAATAAAACAGACATTTTTATATGAATTGTATGTAAAAATTTAACTTCTAATATACATATTTCTAAATAAATCTTGCTGGTAAGTATATTTATTCGCTTGGTGTATTTTTTTAATGTTATAACAAAAAACTTCCTGAATAAGATTTTTAAAGTTAAAGTGTTATTAAAAATGTAAAAAGTTAATTAAAAAAAATCATTAATATTTTATGACGAAAAAAATCTGTTCTAATGAAAATTTTAAATCTAGAAAGGTACTATGTCCCATTAAAAAATTTTAAAATTAGATGCTTTTTTAACAGTAGAACTTTTCAAATATTTGGTTAGTTTTAAAAAGGTTCTATTAACATTAATTTTTAATTTTTTCCTTTACATTTAACTTAATAATATTTAAAAATGATTTCCGAATACTTTTGTGTATTATTTTACTTTTGAATTGATTTGTTAATTCATAGAAAATATTTATACCTGTACGTTAAATTTTCATAAATTTTTGGACTTTTCTTAATTAAATGGAGCATTTATAAGATAATTCTTTATCTTATTATTAACATTGAAACAAAAACTTTGATAAATTTTAAAATTAGATAATTTTTAACAATAGAATTTTTGCAGTATTTAGTTAATTTTTAAAAGGTTCCACTAGCATTAATTTTTAATTTTTTCCTTTACTTTTGACTTGCTAACATTTAATAATGTTTTCTTATTACTGTTGTGTATTTTTTTTACTTTTGGATTGATTTTTTTATTTATAGAAAATATTTACATATTAAATATCATGCCTGTACCTTGAATTTTCACAAAAATTCGAACTTAAGGGTAATTCTTTATCGTATCATTACGCTTCTTTGTTCATAAAATTTAAACAAATAAAAATTATAAAATTCCAGAACTTAATTTTTGAGGGCTTTCAAAAACGAATATAAAGCATAAAACCGAATTTAGAGAATTATTATAAAAATATCAAATAAATTGGATCACTTTATGAAAATTAAAATATCCACAAATTATTTAATAATTATTATTTGCAATCAGACATAGAACGAACATGTAGGGATTTCCCCAAATGGCATGGCTATTCATAGCCATTTGGAATCAGGAGTTTAAATAAGTACTAGTTTTATTTCTCACCGTGTATCAATAAATAATGTAATAGTGCTACAAATCAAACAAAAAATCTTACTGAAAATGAATGAAAAAAAGCAGAAAACAAGTTACAGTGGGATGAAAATGATAGCGCTTATTCGCTGGAAAAGTTAAAGAAAGTTTTTAAAATAAGAGCAAAACGTATTCTGTGTCAAAGTTCTTTTCACCTGCAATTTATCCAATTTTATTCTTAAATCAAATGTAATGTGATATTAGTTGCTACAAAAGAAAATGAAAGGATTTCGGAAACGAGAACACAGCATGTTGCATTCTCTTTCCCACAAATATTTCTCAGGTTGCAGTTTATTAAAGATCTTCTTAGATTTACTTTTTATTGTACTTTTGAAAATGCACTGAGTTTCTTAGTTTCTATTACCTTCTAAAGGAATTTTGATAGTTGAAATTATATCTGTTTTGACAGACCGTATGGTTTTGAATACTTCATAAAACCGAGATTATGAAAATTATTAACTTAAAGTTATCAAACTTTGTTCACATAGGCGTTAATGTATAACTAAAGAAATCGCATTAAAAATTATTTAAAAAATCAGATGACTTTTTTCAAATATTTAATTTTAAAAAATACTTTATTAGCACATTGTATGCGGGACACGTACTAGTAGGGGAGACCGGGGCACCTTGGGACACTTTTCAGTTAAACATTTTTATGAATTTTTTTAAAGCTAATTGAAAAATTAAGTATGCATGCATATATTGTCATCATATCTGTTTCTTATAAACATTAAACCTACTTAATATCTCATTTAGTTAAAGAGTAATAAAAGAAATAAAATACCTTTCCAACGTCTCAACCTACTCCAATGTATGGGGTAGGTTGGGACACTAAACAACAAATACAAAATACTGTTCAAATTATTTTTATTAACTGTTACAAAAGAGAAATAGCTGAAAATTGTTCAAGTTAATACATTTTTTAACAAATCTTATACTTGCAGCTGATTCAAGCATATTAGCATTTATAGTAGAATACTTTCTGTTTGTTTTTCTTGTTCTCATCATTTTTTTCTGAAAAAAAAGATAAATAAATTAATATTTTGACATGTTAAATATATTAAAATTTAGGCACCAAAATATTAATTATTTTTCTTGAATTGATATTTGTTTACACTTTTAAAATGTCCCAAGGTGCCCCATCTATGTGTGTCCCAACCTGCCCAATTTTACATAGTATCTTTTGGTAACTATTATACAGTTAGGCTTAACAATACAATTTATTTATTAGCATAGAAATAATAATAAATGAATTTTCTTTCATAATACACTTTTTTTAAATATTTTAATTTTTTTTTCAAAAAATTACTTTTTAAAATGCACATTGATGTAATTTTGGGTTATTCAAAACAAAGAAAATGAAATTGCTCCTTACCTATAAGCACTATTTTCATCAAAATTCTTTGAGAAGTGAAGAGGAAGGCCATCTATCAATACACATGAAAACTAATTCTTGGTTGGTAATTAAAGCCTGAAAATAAAGGTGTCCCAAGGTGGGCTGTGTACCAAGGTGCCCCACTCTCCCCTACGTTTTCTGACGATTGATACTTAGCGGGTCAAGTACTAGTACAGGTTAGTGTAGCAACATGGTTTGTTTGTATAAAATAACGGTATATACAGGAAAACGAAGCCGAATGTTCTTGCCTGCTACATAGGAGGAAAAGTTTCGGCAAATAAAAACTAGTTTTTACATCCGTCGATGCGGTACCACAGAACGGGAAAAAATTAAAACTATATACTACTATTTCTATTTGATTTTTCATATTTATGATACTATTATAAATTTATCCACTAAAAAATATTTTTTGTTCACAAAAATCTTATTTTTGTTATTTATATATTTCTATTTATATATTTGCTTATATATATTAATATAAAATACGAAAAGTTGGTTAAAAAATTAAATAATTTTCGATCTATTGATATTTAACTGAATAACTAAATTTGCGCTCAAAACGCCCGCTCCCGGTACAATTCCGCTGCGACATGTACCCGCACACAATGTGTTAAAAATACATGAAATTGAAAATTAATTCGCGACGAACATTTTAATTTAAAATGCTACTTGCGTATTAATTTTCAATTTCTTCTTTTATTTTTGTCTTATAGTTACTTCAACATATATTGAAAATATTTTAATTTTAATAATCTAAATAAAGTCGAAATTAAAATGGAATAACCAGATTTGTATTAATACTAGATGACCCGACAGATGTTTTTCTGTTTTAACGCTGCAAATCCAAAATTTGTAAAATGTTTTTAAATAAATTATAAATTGGACCGTTTTGATGGAAAAGTAAAAAAAATTATTTTAAAAAGACTTGATGCCACCTCAAGTTCAGTCATCACAAACGTAATTAAATTAAAACTCGTACATCGTCTGTAAGGCGATTCTATCCTGGGACTTCTCATTTTTTTGCTGACCACTGCAACGCAGACACGTTGTCAGTGAGTTGTTTCAAGTGGCATTATAATAATTTTAATAAGCCTATTGTTCTGGATTTGTAATTAAAAATTTTTTATCGGATCAAATTGTGAATCTAAACCATTCTCGTACCAACTTAATTACATACACAAAATTTTATCAAAATCAGTCCAGCGGTTTAGGAGAAGATCTATTACAAACACACGGACAGAAGAATCTTATTGTACCGAGGTACTTTCTCACGGTGAGTTGCACGTGCATGCATAGCCGTGGGAGGATTTTCCTTGACGAATTTAAGACCCCAATTATTTACGTCAAGATACTTCACGGAATGGCAGCATAACGGTCAAGCTCGCACAGAACTGTAAGCGTGAATTATGGGAGCAGGGGCTAAAATGTAATGTCAGCTTGAACAAAAAGGGGCTACTTTAATGAGCCCACCTGCACTCCCGAAGGGCATGTGATGTGGGAAAATTTCCCAAAGAGAAGGGATTGGATGACAAGAAAAGGAGGGGCGTTGGGACCTAGGTGAAGTTTTTGGAAACGGAGTGAGAGCTGAAGGCTGAGAGCTGAGAGTTAGAAGTGGGCAGTCGAGAGAAGTGGAACAAGAATCCACTAGCACGAGCTCGTCCTGTGCGCCCGGACCGAGACGACCCCGCTCATCATCACCAACTCGTCCCGTATGCCCGTGAGAAAAGCCCCTGCCTGCTCCCCTGCGACTTCAATGGAGGTAATTTATAAATAATATTTACAGTCCTTTGACTTAGGCCTCTGTTAATAATAATAATTCCTTATAAAGTGATGTGGGATAATTAGTCTGTAAATAGAAAATATAAATGATTGATTATGTTAACCAAGTATTTTTGTAAATAAATGCATAGAATAAATGTCTGAATCTATATAAGGTATTATATTCATTCTGTGTTTCCCCCTTGTAACGAACACTGGTGTATAGGTTGTATGTACATTACAACACTTATATATAAAGATATTTTAGCTGAATTTGAAAAGCATTCTGTACTGTTCTGTAAAAAATTAAATAACAAGGTATCTTTTAAAACTTAAGCAAAAGACTTCATAGAAATGAATTATTCGAAAATATTAATTAGTTTTAAGAAGATTTGGATATGATTAATTTACTTATACATCAATTTATATGCAGATTAAGTTTCTTCAATCTTAAGGTTTTAATTTATTTGGTAACTTTTTCATGTTTAACATCCCCTTGATGAAATGTTCAAAAGTTTGTAACATATTTTAAACCTGCTTTAATTGTCATTAAATGGTAAAATTACTCTTTTGATTTGAATGCAATAAAAATGTAAAAGAATTAGTAAAGAAGAATTTTAAGTTATATATAATATAACCTGTAAGATTTTAAACATTCTATTAAATATATACGACTAAGTTGTTTTGTGTGTATATAATTGTAAAGTTTACAGAATGAATTCCTATTATTGTATTAATCAAGCAGTCAAGTTATATTTAATGTCGTTTAATATAATGTCAAGTAATATTCTTTAAATTTATACATCATGAAGATTTTTGTATTACTAATTCATTCCATACGATGCAGTTTTGAGATAACTTTAACTAGGATGTAAGTTAATACCTATATTCTAAATTAATTCTACGGTTACAGACTTAAAAATTTAGGGCTTGCAGATTGCAATATAATATATTTCGGAGTTCCCTTAAAAGAACTGATCAAGATTTATTTTTATAAATAATTAAAGTAGATTGTTAGATTATGTGTGCAGTAAGTATTAATAGTAGTATATTCGATACTAAAGTATTAAATTAACATTTAGTATGATAGTCTAAAATTGTAAACAATGTTAAGATTTAATACAGAGATAATTAAGACTAATACAATAAAAATTGAAGGAATAATATTGTGTAGAAAATGTTTAGAAATTCTAGGTATTCTATACTTGGAGATTTTAAACTAATGCACTCATTACTTTAGTCTGTATTTGTAATATTATTTCTATTTAATACATTTGCACAAGTTAATACTAAAAATTACAGAAAAGCTAATAATATCCGAGTAAACTTTTACATTTAAAATTGTACTAATTTCCTGTTTTTACCATTGAGTTAGGAACTAAAACATTAAATAAACAGTTATAATGATATTCTAAAATTGTGAATGAGATTAAAATTTAGTATAGCCTATCGTTAATACACACGTTGAAGGAAACTTATTTTATTAGAAAACATTTAGAATTTCTAGGATTTCCGTACTTTTGAATTTTAAAACACCGCTCTCAATAAACTCTTATTATTACTTCAGTCCATATTTGTGAATATTATTTCTATTTAATACATTTGTACACTTTAATACTGAAAATTACAGAAAAACTAATAGCCTAGGAAAACTTTTGCATTTAAAAATTATAGGATTTTTCCGTTTTTAGCCTTGGGTTATGAAGAAATATATTGCATAATCATTTAGTATTTTAATCTAAAATTTTGAATGGAATTAAAATTTAGTAAAGCCTACGGGTAATACACTAGAAACTGAAGGAATATTATTATATTAGAAAATATTTATAATCTCTAGGATTTCCTTACTTTTGGATTTTAAACCACCGCACTCAATAAACTTTTATTATTACTTTAGTCCGTATTTGTGAATATTATTTCTATTTAATACATTTGTACACGTTAACACAGAAGATTACAAGAAAACTTTTGCATTTAAAAACTATAGGATTTTTCCGTTTTTACCCTTGGGTTATGAGCAAACATATTGAATAATCATTTAGTATTTTAATCTAAAATTTTGAATGGTATTAAAATTTAGTAAAGCCTACGGTTAATACACTAGAAACTGAAGGGATATTATTATATTAGAAAATACTTAGAATCTCTAGGATTTCCTTACTTTTGGATTTTAAACCACCGCACTCAATAAACTTTTATTATTACTTTAGTCCGTATTTGTGAATATTATTTCTATTTAATACATTTGTACACGTTAACACAGAAAATTACAAGAAAACTTTTGCTTTTAAAAACTATAGGATTTTTCCGTTTTTACCCTTGGGTTATGAGCAAACATATTGAATAATCATTTAGTATTTTAATCTAAAATTTTGAATGGTATTAAAATTTAGTAAAGCCTACGGTTAATACACTAGAAACTGAAGGGATATTATTATATTAGAAAATACTTAGAATCTCTAGGATTTCCTTACTTTTGGATTTTAAACCACCGCACTCAATAAACTTTTATTATTACTTTAGTCCGTATTTGTGAATATTATTTCTATTTAATACATTTGTACACGTTAACACAGAAGATTACAAGAAAACTTTTGCATTTAAAAACTATAGGATTTTTCCGTTTTTACCCTTGGGTTATGAGCAAACATATTGAATAATCATTTAGTATTTTAATCTAAAATTTTGAATGGTATTAAAATTTAGTAAAGCCTACGGTTAATACACTAGAAACTGAAGGGATATTATTATATTAGAAAATACTTAGAATCTCTAGGATTTCCTTACTTTTGGATTTTAAACCACCGCACTCAATAAACTTTTATTATTACTTTAGTCCGTATTTGTGAATATTATTTCTATTTAATATATTTGTACACGTTAACACAGAAAATTACAAGAAAACTTTTGCTTTTAAAAAACTATAGGATTTTTCCGTTTTTACCCTTGGGTTATGAGCAAACATATTGAATAATCATTTAGTATTTTAATCTAAAATTTTGAATGGTATTAAAATTTAGTAAAGCCTACGGTTAATACACTAGAAACTGAAGGGATATTATTATATTAGAAAATACTTAGAATCTCTAGGATTTCCTTACTTTTGGATTTTAAACCACCGCACTCAATAAACTTTTATTATTACTTTAGTCCGTATTTGTGAATATTATTTCTATTTAATACATTTGTACACGTTAACACAGAAAATTACAAGAAAACTTTTGCTTTTAAAAACTATAGGATTTTTCCGTTTTTACCCTTGGGTTATGAGCAAACATATTGAATAATCATTTAGTATTTTAATCTAAAATTTTGAATGGTATTAAAATTTAGTAAAGCCTACGGTTAATACACTAGAAACTGAAGGGATATTATTATATTAGAAAATACTTAGAATCTCTAGGATTTCCTTACTTTTGGATTTTAAACCACCGCACTCAATAAACTTTTATTATTACTTTAGTCCGTATTTGTGAATATTATTTCTATTTAATACATTTGTACACGTTAACACAGAAGATTACAAGAAAACTTTTGCATTTAAAAACTATAGGATTTTTCCGTTTTTACCCTTGGGTTATGAGCAAACATATTGAATAATCATTTAGTATTTTAATCTAAAATTTTGAATGGTATTAAAATTTAGTAAAGCCTACGGTTAATACACTAGAAACTGAAGGGATATTATTATATTAGAAAATACTTAGAATCTCTAGGATTTCCTTACTTTTGGATTTTAAACCACCGCACTCAATAAACTTGTATTATTACTTTAGTCCGTATTTGTGAATATTATTTCTATTTAATATATTTGTACACGTTAACACAGAAAATTACAAGAAAACTTTTGCTTTTAAAAACTATAGGATTTTTCCGTTTTTACCCTTGGGTTATGAGCAAACATATTGAATAATCATTTAGTATTTTAATCTAAAATTTTGAATGGTATTAAAATTTAGTAAAGCCTACGGTTAATACACTAGAAACTGAAGGGATATTATTATATTAGAAAAATACTTAGAATCTCTAGGATTTCCTTACTTTTGGATTTTAAACCACCGCACTCAATAAACTTTTATTATTACTTTAGTCCGTATTTGTGAATATTATTTCTATTTAATATATTTGTACACGTTAACACAGAAAATTACAAGAAAACTTTTGCTTTTAAAAACTATAGGATTTTTCCGTTTTTACCCTTGGGTTATGAGCAAACATATTGAATAATCATTTAGTATTTTAATCTAAAATTTTGAATGGTATTAAAATTTAGTAAAGCCTACGGTTAATACACTAGAAACTGAAGGGATATTATTATATTAGAAAATACTTAGAATCTCTAGGATTTCCTTACTTTTGGATTTTAAACCACCGCACTCAATAAACTTTTATTATTACTTTAGTCCGTATTTGTGAATATTATTTCTATTTAATACATTTGTACACGTTAACACAGAAGATTACAAGAAAACTTTTGCATTTAAAAACTATAGGATTTTTCCGTTTTTACCCTTGGGTTATGAGCAAACATATTGAATAATCATTTAGTATTTTAATCTAAAATTTTGAATGGTATTAAAATTTAGTAAAGCCTACGGTTAATACACTAGAAACTGAAGGGATATTATTATATTAGAAAATACTTAGAATCTCTAGGATTTCCTTACTTTTGGATTTTAAACCACCGCACTCAATAAACTTTTATTATTACTTTAGTCCGTATTTGTGAATATTATTTCTATTTAATACATTTGTACACGTTAATACTGAAAATTACAAGAAAACTTTTGCTATTAAAAACTATAGGATTTTTCCGTTTTTTACCCTTGGGTTATGAGCAAACATATTGAATAATCATTTAGTATTTTAATCTAAAATTTTGAATGGTATTAAAATTTAGTAAAGCCTACGGTTAATACACTAGAAACTGAAGGGATATTATTATATTAGAAAATACTTAGAATCTCTAGGATTTCCTTACTTTTGGATTTTAAACCACCGCACTCAATAAACTTTTATTATTACTTTAGTCCGTATTTGTGAATATTATTTCTATTTAATATATTTGTACATGTTAACACAGAAAATTACAAGAAAACTTTTGCATTTAAAAATTATAGGACATTTCCAGTTTTACCCTTGGGTTATGAACAAACATATTTCATAATCATTTAGTATGTTAATTAAAAATTTGGTACGATATTAAAATTTAGTAAAGCCTACGATTAATACATTCGAAACTGAAGGGATATTATTATATTAGAAAACATTTAGAATTTTTAGGATTTCTGCACTTTTGGATTTTAAACCACCGCATTGAATAAACTCTTATTATTACTTTAGTCCATGTTTGTGAATATTATTTCTATTTAATACATTTGTACACGTTAACACACAGAAGATTACAAGAAAACTTTTGCATTTAAAAATTATATGATTTTTCCGTTTTTACCCTTGGGTTATGAGCAAACATATTGAATAATCATTTAGTATTTTAATCTAAAATTTTGAATGGTATTAAAATTTAGTAAAGCCTAAGATTAATAAATTAGAAACTGAAGGGATATTATTATATTAGAAAATACTTAGAATCTCTAGGATTTCCTTACTTTTGGATTTTAAACCACCGCACTCAATAAACTTTTATTATTACTTTAGTCCGTATTTGTGAATATTATTCCTATTTAATATATTTGTACACGTTAATACTGAAAATTACAGGAAAACTAATAGCCTATTAAAATTTTTGCATTTAAAAATTATAGAATTTTTCCGTTTTTACCCTTGGGTTATGAACAAACATATTGAATAATCATTTAGTATGTTAATCTAAAATTTTGAAAGATATTAAAATTTAGTAAAGCCTACGGTTAATACATTAGAAACTGAAGGGATATTATTATATTAGAAAATACTTAGAATCTCTAGGATTTCCTTACTTTTGGATTTTAAACCACCGCACTCAATAAACTTTTATTATTACTTTAGTCCGTATTTGTGAATATTATTTCTATTTAATATATTTGTACACGTTAACACAGAAAATTACAAGAAAACTTTTGCTTTTAAAAACTATAGGATTTTCCGTTTTTACCCTTGGGTTATGAGCAAACATATTGAATAATCATTTAGTATGTTAATCTAAAATTTTGAAAGATATTAAAATTTAGTAAAGCCTACGGTTAATACATTAGAAACTAAAAGGATATTATTATATTAGAAAATATTTAGAATTTTTAGGATTTCCTTACTTTTGGATTTTAAACCACCGCACCCAATAAAATTTTATTATTACTTTAGTCCGTATTTGTGAATATTATTTTTATTTAATACATTAGTACACGTTAAACACAGAAGATTACAAGAAAACTTTTGCATTTAAAAACTTATAGGATTTTTTCCGTTTTTACATTTGGGTTATGAGCAAACATATTGAATAATCATTTAGTATTTTAATCTAAAATTTTGAATGGTATTAAAATTTAGTAAAGCCTACGGTTAATACACTAGAAACTGAAGGGATATTATTATATTAGAAAATACTTAGAATCTCTAGGATTTCCTTACTTTTGGATTTTAAACCACCGCACTCAATAAACTTTTATTATTACTTTAGTCCGTATTTGTGAATATTATTTCTATTTAATACATTTGTACACGTTAACACAGAAGATTACAAGAAAACTTTTGCATTTAAAAACTATAGGATTTTTCCGTTTTTACCCTTGGGTTATGAGCAAACATATTGAATAATCATTTAGTATTTTAATCTAAAATTTTGAATGGTATTAAAATTTAGTAAAGCCTACGGTTAATACACTAGAAACTGAAGGGATATTATTATATTAGAAAATACTTAGAATCTCTAGGATTTCCTTACTTTTGGATTTTAAACCACCGCACTCAATAAACTTTTATTATTACTTTAGTCCGTATTTGTGAATATTATTTCTATTTAATATATTTGTACACGTTAACACAGAAAATTACAAGAAAACTTTTGCTTTTAAAAACTATAGGATTTTTCCGTTTTTACCCTTGGGTTATGAGCAAACATATTGAATAATCATTTAGTATTTTAATCTAAAATTTTGAATGGTATTAAAATTTAGTAAAGCCTACGGTTAATACACTAGAAACTGAAGGGATATTATTATATTAGAAAATACTTAGAATCTCTAGGATTTCCTTACTTTTGGATTTTAAACCACCGCACTCAATAAACTTTTATTATTACTTTAGTCCGTATTTGTGAATATTATTTCTATTTAATATATTTGTACATGTTAACACAGAAAATTACAAGAAAACTTTTGCTTTTAAAAACTATAGGATTTTTCCGTTTTTACCCTTGGGTTATGAGCAAACATATTGAATAATCATTTAGTATTTTAATCTAAAATTTTGAATGGTATTAAAATTTAGTAAAGCCTACGGTTAATACACTAGAAACTGAAGGGATATTATTATATTAGAAAATACTTAGAATCTCTAGGATTTCCTTACTTTTGGATTTTAAACCACCGCACTCAATAAACTTTTATTATTACTTTAGTCCGTATTTGTGAATATTATTTCTATTTAATATATTTGTACACGTTAACACAGAAAATTACAAGAAAACTTTTGCTTTTTAAAAACTATAGGATTTTTTCCGTTTTTACCCTTGGGTTATGAGCAAACATATTGAATAATCATTTAGTATTTTAATCTAAAATTTTGAATGGTATTAAAATTTAGTAAAGCCTACGGTTAATACACTAGAAACTGAAGGGATATTATTATATTAGAAAATACTTAGAATCTCTAGGATTTCCTTACTTTTGGATTTTAAACCACCGCACTCAATAAACTTTTATTATTACTTTAGTCCGTATTTGTGAATATTATTTCTATTTAATATATTTGTACACGTTAACACAGAAAATTACAAGAAAACTTTTGCTTTTAAAAACTATAGGATTTTTCCGTTTTTACCCTTGGGTTATGAGCAAACATATTGAATAATCATTTAGTATTTTAATCTAAAATTTTGAATGGTATTAAAATTTAGTAAAGCCTACGGTTAATACACTAGAAACTGAAGGGATATTATTATATTAGAAAATACTTAGAATCTCTAGGATTTCCTTACTTTTGGATTTTAAACCACCGCACTCAATAAACTTTTATTATTACTTTAGTCCGTATTTGTGAATATTATTTCTATTTAATATATTTGTACACGTTAACACAGAAAATTACAAGAAAACTTTTGCTTTTAAAAACTATAGGATGTTTTCCGTTTTTACCCTTGGGTTATGAGCAAACATATTGAATAATCATTTAGTATTTTAATCTAAAATTTTGAATGGTATTAAAATTTAGTAAAGCCTACGGTTAATACACTAGAAACTGAAGGGATATTATTATATTAGAAAATACTTAGAATCTCTAGGATTTCCTTACTTTTGGATTTTAAACCACCGCACTCAATAAACTTTTATTATTACTTTAGTCCGTATTTGTGAATATTATTTCTATTTAATACATTTGTACACGTTAACACAGAAGATTACAAGAAAACTTTTGCATTTAAAAACTATAGGATTTTTCCGTTTTTACCCTTGGGTTATGAGCAAACATATTGAATAATCATTTAGTATTTTAATCTAAAATTTTGAATGGTATTAAAATTTAGTAAAGCCTACGGTTAATACACTAGAAACTGAAGGGATATTATTATATTAGAAAATACTTAGAATCTCTAGGATTTCCTTACTTTTGGATTTTAAACCACCGCACTCAATAAACTTTTATTATTACTTTAGTCCGTATTTGTGAATATTATTTCTATTTAATATATTTGTACACGTTAACACAGAAAATTACAAGAAAACTTTTGCTTTTAAAAACTATAGGATTTTTCCGTTTTTACCCTTGGGTTATGAGCAAACATATTGAATAATCATTTAGTATTTTAATCTAAAATTTTGAATGGTATTAAAATTTAGTAAAGCCTACGGTTAATACACTAGAAACTGAAGGGATATTATTATATTAGAAAATACTTAGAATCTCTAGGATTTCCTTACTTTTGGATTTTAAACCACCGCACTCAATAAACTTTTATTATTACTTTAGTCCGTATTTGTGAATATTATTTCTATTTAATATATTTGTACACGTTAACACAGAAAATTACAAGAAAACTTTTGCTTTTAAAAACTATAGGATGTTTCCGTTTTTACCCTTGGGTTATGAGCAAACATATTGAATAATCATTTAGTATGTTGATCTAAAACTTTGAACAATATTAAAATTTAGTAAAGCTTACTGTTAATACATTAGAAACTTATGGGATATTATTATATTAGAAAACATTTAAAATTTCTAGGAATTCCGTACTTTTAGATTTAAACCAACGTACTCAATAAACTCTAATTATTATAGTCCGTATTTGTGAATATTATTTCTATTTAATACATTCATAAACTTTAATACTGGAAATTACAGAAAAACTAAGAGTCTAGGAAAACTTTTGCATTAAAAATTATAGGACTTTTCCGTTTTTACCCTTGGGTTATGAACAAACATATAGTATAATCATTCTGTATTTTAATCTAAAATTTTGAACGATATTAAAATTTAGTACAGCCTTTTGAACGATATTAAAATTTAGTACAGCCTACGGTTAATACATTAGAAACTGAAGGGATATTATTATATTAGAAAATATTTAGAATTTCTAGGATTTCAGTACTTTTGGATTTTAAATCACCGCATTTAATAAACTCTTACTATTACTCTAGTCCGTATTTGTGAATATTATTCTTGTTTAATACATTAGTACAAGTTAATACTGAAAATTACAGAAAAAAACTAAGAAACTAGGAAGAGTTTTGCATTTATAAATTATAGGATTTTTCCGTTATTACCCTTGGGTCTTGAACAAACATATTGCAAAATCATTTAGTATTTTATTTTTAAATTTTGAACGATATTAAAATTTAGAAAATCTTAATACATACAAACTTAATACATACAAACTTATGGGATATTATTATATTAGAAAACATTTAGAATTTCTAGGAATTCCGTACTTTTAGATTTAAACCAACGTACTCAATAAACTCTAATTATTATAGTCCGTATTTGTGAATATTATTTCTATTTAATACATTCATACAAGTTAATACTGAAAATTACAGAAAAACTAATAGCCTAAGAAAATTTTTGCACTTAAAAACTAAAGGATTTTTCCGTTTTTACCCTAGGGTTATGAAGAAACATATTGCATAATCATTTAGTTATTTAATGTAAAATTTTGAACGATATTAAAATTTAGTAAAGCCTACGGTTAATATATTAGAATCTGAAGGGATATTATTATATTAGAAAATATTTAGAATTTCTAGGATTTCCATATGTTTGGATTTTAAACCACCGCACTTAATCAACTCTTATTATTACTTTAGTCCGTATTTGTGAATATTATTTCTATTTAATACATTTGTACACGTTAACACTGAAAATTACAGGGAAATTAATAGCCTAGGAAAACTTTTGCATTTAAAAATTATAGGATTTTCCCGTTTTTTCCATTGGGTTATGAACAAATATGTTGCATATTTATTTAGTATTTTAATCTAAAATTTTTAACGGTATTAAAATTTAGTAAAGCCTGCGGTTAATACATTAGAAACTGAAAGGAATATTATTATATTAGAAAATATTTAGAATTTCTAGGATTTCCGTACTTTTGAATTTTAAACCACCGCACTCAATCAACTCTTATTATTACTTTAGTCCGTATTTGTGAATATTATTCCTGTTTAAAACATTAGTACACGCAGTGTACTGTATGTACTGAGTATTACAGAAGTACTTAGTGTACTGAATATTACAGAAAAACTAAGAGACTAGGAAATTTTTTGCATTTAAAATTTACAGGATTTTTCCATTTTTACCCTTGTGTTATGAACAAATATATTGCATAATTATTTAGTACTTTTATTTTAAAATTTTGAATAATATTAAAATTTAGTACAGCCTAAGGTTAATGCATTAGGAACTGAAGGAATATTATTATATCAGAAAATATTTAAAATTTATAGGATTTCCGTACTTTTGGATTTTAAACACCGCACTCAATAAACTCTTATTATTAATTTAATCCGTATCTGAGAATATTATTTCTATTTAATACATTTGTACACGGTAATACTGACTATTACACAAAAACTAATAGGAAAAGAAAACTATTGCATTTAAAAATTATAGGATTTTCCTGTTTTTATCCTTGGCTTAAGAACAAACATATTGCATAATAATTTGTTATTTTAATCTAAAATTTTGAACAATATTAAAATTTAGTACAGACTAAGGTTAACACATTAGAAACTGAAGGAATATTATTATATTATAAAATATTTAGAATTTCTAGGATTTCTCTACTTTTGGGTTTTAAACCACCGCACTCAATACACTTTTATTATTACTTTAGTCTGTATTTGTGAAAATTATTAATATTTAATATTTTTTACACTTTAATACTGAAAATTACAGGAAAACTAATAGCCTAGGAAAACTTTAGCATTTAAAAACTATAGGATTTCCCCCTTTTTAACCTTAGGTTATGAACAAACATATTAAATAATCCTTTAGTATGTTAATCTAAAATTTTGAGCGATATTAAAATTTAATAAAGCTTACGGTTAATACATTAGAAACTGGAGGAATATTATTATATTAGAAAATGTTTAGAAATATTTAGATTTTCTGTTGGATTTCAAACTAATGTATTCAGTAAGCTTTTGAGTATGTCAGACTATAATCGTGAATGTTATGCCGATTTAATAATTACATTCGTCAGTTCTAAAACTAGAGGAGTATCAATATAAGAAATACATTTAAGGTATTAAGTTTAAAAGTTCAAAAATTAACTTTCCTGGTTAGCAGATTTCTTCTTTTTTACTGTGTGCATAAATTTTGTGTTTTTTTAAAAATAAGTATTGCTTCATACAAAGTGTTTTGTTTTATAAAGTTAGTCCTTTATTAATGATCTAAGAAGTATTTTATATTAAACAGAGCAGAGTATTTTACTTTATATCAAATTCAAAATCAGGCTGTTTACAAGGAAGAATTTTAATCTCAGATGGCAGTATGTGCCTTTAATAGAGTTTCAAACTATTTGCTATTGTGAAAGTATTCTCCCGATTTCGTAAATGAACACCAAAATATTAATACTTTCCTCTGACAGCCATGCGTGCTAAATCCCAGATGACGCTAAATTTATGATGTTAATGCCCGAGACATATTTTTCACAAGACTATGATTCTGAAAGTGAGAATATAACAGAATAACGAAAATTAACAGGTTTCTATTGGTACTGATCATTCAGATTAAATAAATTACTCACGAGAAATTCAAAAGTTGAGATTAGATAGTTAGCTTTTCATTTAGAGTAAAACTAATTGTTCTTCCGAATCAATGATGTTCCATTTTACGTCGAACCTTATCCGATTTGTTTAATCAAAAAATATTAAGGCCAATGAATGATGAATGACTCTGCCAGTATGTTCTAGTTTTAATGAATCACTTGTAGATTTTCCCTACCTCACAAGCGTAATATTTTTTGTGTGCATCGTGATTTGGAACATTTTCAAAGAATAAGCTTCTGATTATCATGTCTAATTTAATTTAAAGCATAAAGTGCAAAGTCAACGTTCAACATGTACCAGATAATTCCCAGCCAAAACAAAAACCATTTTTTTACTTGCTTCATAGAGTACATTACAATTCTGGAAAATCAAAAATTTTACTGATCCCTTCATATGACGGGCTATATACTAGTTTTTTAGATACGACGAACTTCAAAAACTTTTAACTCAGGACATGTGGGATAAACACGTTAGCTTTTAATCTGAAATATTCAGTAGATTTCCTACTTTCGTATTCTAAAGTCTCTCGTAAGTTAATTCTAATACTAACCAATATGAATATCTGAGGAATATTTAGAAATATATAATAAATATCCACTCTCACAAAGATTCATAAACCGTATGTTTATTTTATTCTATTCGTTGTGTTTACTTCTTAAAAGAGGTCACCGGAGAATATTTTTCTTGATATCCTGTTTTATCATTCACGTGGTGAGCTGTGGCCATTTTTCAGAAGCAGCAAACTTCAAAAACTCTTAACAAAATCTCGAACGACTACAAATTCCTTTTCTTCATGCTGATCTCCTTCAGTCCTCGATTTTTCATCCGAAAAATGATCATTCGAGCCGCTGGCGAAAGAAAAAAAAATGTAGGAAATTTTATTCTCATCTTCTTTTTGTTTCAAGAACCGAATCGAGATGGTAAACATCTTCACAACATATACTGCCAATTAAAGTACTTCTAGCCTCTTGAGATTTGATTGATTATTGGTGTAATTTCAGCAGGATTTGGTAATAAAATGTGGTAGAGATTTTATAATAAATGCATTTTTTTTACTATACAATTTTTTCCTAAGATTTACATGAGAACTCAGTTCGTATTTTGGAGACCTAATTCAGTGTTATTTAAAAATAGTACATGTAAGTAGATAATATTTTGTTATCTCACTTTGTTTTTTCAATCTCGGATGTCTGATATAATGCCGCTGTTTACAGTCTGTAAGCAACGTGTCCGTCTTTGTCGGGAGTTAAGAAGAGCGCTGGTTAAAGCGAACTTTTGTTCATTATAAGACGCCAAATGTTTCAAAACGCCGAACAATTGAAAACGGCAGAATTGTACCAGTAATGGTCGGTTTGAATCACGGACGATTGTAAGTGTCAAACGTGCCGTTTATCTACTCCCCGACAGAGAAAAGAAATTGTGCTTTGTGTGACCGAGTCGGCTGGGCTTCATAGGGCGTTTCGGCTATCCCAAGGACAAGGGTCAAAGGGAGGGGGATGCCAACCTCCCCTAAAACCGAGGTTTCCTGTTTGGGAAAGGAAGAAAAACTCCAGGATGAACTTCTAAGAGAGTAGGTTGTCTAAAGTGACCTCCTCTCTGGACTATAGGTTGCATCTGCATACTTTTCAATATTTATTTCACTGTTTTTTGGTTGTAATAAATCAACATTGTTAAGTTTAATCCTCTACGGCTGGTTATTTCGTCTCCATACCTGCTCCATAAATGAGTCCCATGAGAAGTCATAGCCAAAATGACTAAGGTGTGACGGAAATCGGAAATAGAAACATAGCAAACCGCTCTGCGAGGCTAACATAGACGAATCTCTGTTAAACTTATAAACGTTAAGATTTTATCAAGGAAAGGCTTTAATTTAAAGTCTTAGTAAAAGGAGAATGTATAATTTTTCCTTCACCATTTACTCTACCCAAATGAATGATAGACATTCTGCCTATTATGGTAAAGTTATTTCAATAGCTACTAATACCAAAGCCTTTTTCTCCCAATGCAGGGAGCTTGCCTTTATTAATAGTGTAAGCCTTTTCTGTCGGTGTTTAAGCGCTTGTGTTTAAGCTAACTATTGTGCATTGTCGTCGAACGATTGGAAACAACAGTATTGTGCCAGTAATGGTCTTCATGATGCTCAGACTGTTGGAAGTGTCAAGTGGAGCGTTTGTGAACGCACCGACAAAGACAGGAAAGATGCTTTGTGCGACCAAGTCGGCCAGGTGCCAAAGGCTCTTCGCCTACCCCAAGGACGAAGGTCAAAAGGGCGAAGTTGATCTCCCCTAAAACTGAAGTTTCCTGGTGCAGAAGAAAGTAGCGGGAGGTACTCTCGTCTGAATTCTTGAGACGGATTGGTAGTTTCTCTCTTGAAGAGATATACACCGACTTTGCCGGAAGGTTTTTGTAAGAGTCGCGTCCGTCTCTGTTGGTGGTCGGGCGAGCTTTTATTCTTTTGATCAAATGAAAACTACAGTATTGTACGAGTAATGGTCTTTTTGAGCCACGGAGGATTTGAGGTGTCAAGTGTACCGTTTTTGTCAACGCATCGACAGAAAAAAGAAATTTTGCTTTGTGTGACAGCGTCGGCTGGGCGCCAAAGGGCTTTTCGGCTACTCCAAGGACAAAGGTCAACGAGGGCGGGGTGTCGATCTCCCCTGAAACCGAGGTTTCCTGTTTGAAAAAGAATAAACGAGAGGGGACTCCCGGCTGAACTTTGAAACAAGCAGGTTGTCTAGAGTGATCTCCTTTCTGGACAATAGATTGCATCTACATTGAGTTGGTTTGTTTTATTTAAAACATTTACTTTTTTCTGTTAAATAAATGAACAGTTGTTAAGTTTAATCTTCTACGGTTGATTATTTCGTCTCCATACCTGCTCCTTTTACGAGACCCACGCGAAATCATATCCAGATGATTAGGGTATGACTTACAATCGGAAGTAGAAACATCGCTAACCGCTCAGCGAGCTTATAGTTTTGATTGATTTTTTCTGGACCGGATGAAAGTAACATCCACTAGCAACGTTAACTGATGCTTTTCTGTAAATAAATCAATTTTGTTTTTAAGTACTTAAAACATCTACGGAGTCTAATTCATGCATCATCAAGACGGCTGGCTGAACGATGGCCGATTGGTTAGGGTGCTGGCCTTCGGAACCGGAGTTCGTGGGTTCGAATCCCACTGAGGCATGGATGTTCGTAGCCGTTCGGAATCGGCTTTAAGCAGTAGGTCCCGGTCTCATTAGCCCTCGTGTTGCAAAAAGTAGACCGTAGCACTCCAAACCAAACCAAACCAAATCAAGACGGTTGTATTTCTCTAAACCCATGCTACGTCATACCCAAAATGACTAGAGAATTGACAAGTCAACGGAATTAGGAAATTGCAGCCGCTCGATGATCCTGTTTACAAATATCATTCCCCATATAATAGTCCTTTTTATTGTGGAAGCACCTTATAGGAGGGGCAACATTGTCCCTATGAAAGGACAACATAAACGCAGTCAATCCTTACTTGGTAATCCAATACAAGCCCATTGGCAGGGAGCACAATAAGTTAAGCACTATACAATCGGATCTCAAGATATTACACTAATATTACATACCAAAATACTGGAATAACCCGTTAGTGTATGTTATTGAATGTTATACGGGATTAATGTTTTGGTCTGTTTATTGTAAAAACGAAAGAAAGGCTAATATAATTGAGCACATTAAGAAATATTTCATTACTTTTTATCCATATATTATCACTGACGTATGGGGGTAAACATGTCAGCTTATAATTGTGTATGTTAGGAAAATATAATACTTTCACGTAAATTAATGCTAAAAACCAGAGCAACTGTATATCAGCAGAAACATTTAGAAACGCGTAGTAAATCTACTTTGTCACAAAACGTAATAAATCATATGCTTTTTTTTCCTATTAGGTGTGTTTATTTACTAAGCAGATCACAGGATAGTATATTTTTATATTCTGTTTTTCCATTCTTGGGGTGAGTCGTATTCATTTTTCAGAAGCAGCAAAGTTCAAAAATTTCTTAATATAATCTCAGCCGTTTGCAAATTTACCCTCTCTCCTTTTACAGGTCTTCCTTTTCCCATTTTCATTTCACAAGGGATGTTGGAATAAGCTGAAGTAAAAAAAAAGCATTAGGAATTTCTATTTTTCTCCTCTTTTTGCTTCACAAACACTAAAAAAATGTGATATCTGTCAAGCAAATATGAGGCCAATTAAAATATCTATAGAGCTAGGGGATTTGGCTGAAAAAAATTTATTGTAATATGAAAGTGCCCGATAATATGCATTGGTTTATGATATCTAATTTCGACCTCCGTGGCTGAAAAAATGTTTTGAGGATTTTATTTTTATTCTTCTGTGTTACTTTTAATCTTCTTTTAATCTGTGTTACTGTTAATTAAAATATCTGTAACGTTCGGGGATTTGGCTGAAAAAAATTTATTGTAATATGAAAGTGCCCGATAATATGCATTGGTTTATGATATCTAATTTCGACCTCCGTGGCTGAAAAAATGTTTTGAGGATTTTATTTTTATTCTTCTGTGTTACTTTTATGAATATAATAATGTTAATCGAATCTAGAAAATATTATGTCAATTAAAATATTTTTAATATTTGTGAATATGGTCAGTTAAAATTTTTTAATATTTGTGAATATACTACATAGTTCAACGGTTAATGGTAGAAAGAAGTTCACTTGAATAAGTATGTATGTAATATACGTTAGTTTGTCATATTTATTTCATTAAAAAATGAGTTTTGAAAAACGCAAATATGCACATATGCAACATTTCAATAGATTAAATTTTAGCAATTAAGATGTACGACAAGGACAAGAACATTATATGCACGAGTACATTTGTATTTTGAAGATTTGGCTGATTCACAGTGAAATTTGATAAAAGAATGGGGTTGAGATTATGCAAATAGGCACGTACGTAATATTTTAACACAGTAATTTTTTCTATTTGAAATGTGCAACATGTAGCAAAGAGTTACACTTCTACAACGTCAGCTCAAAACTGACCTAGAGGCGAAAGTGATGTGAGTGACACTCCTTCGACCCCATTGGTCAAGAGGGGTTGCTAACCGTGGAGTAGCCATCTTCGGCCCAGGTAACGTTGTCCTACGAACTTTTTCGAGAGATGTATGGGCCCTCTCACCTCTCAGAGAGAGAGAGCAAGGAAGACGGAGTGTCCAGCTTAAAATCTTCTGCCGCAGTTCTTTCACCATTTTCTTTTACAAGACCAAGACGCCATATTGAGAAAATCTTTGATCGAGTATGGTCCCTTTAGCATGATGGCATAAATAGCATTATTATTGCTTATTCTCACCAATATTTTTATTTAAAATAAAAAAAAATTCAGCTGGAGGAATTAGTTTTTATTCAAAATTATAATTTCTCAAGGGGACTCCGCTTATACATGCGGCTGGCCTAGACGCTCAGCTAGTCTTCACCTCAACACAACATATAAGAGAATATTATAAGGATGAGAATACTTGCATTTTTTAGATTTGGTTAATTCACAGTAAAATTTAGTTAAAAAAATATGGGGTAGATTGCGATTAGGATCTGAAAAAGCACATTTTTTACAAGTATGCATTATGTGTATTGAATAGTAGAACAAATAACTTAACAAACTGTAAAAAATTATATCACATAGAACGTACTACATAATTTTAGGGGTTTTTAATTTAAAGACAAATTATATTCTAAACAAAATATCAATTACTATTGTATGTTTCGTGGTGTAATTACTAATTTTTTTTTATTACTAATGGAAAACAGAATAATTTGTACTGGGTATAGAAAAATCACAAAATTAATGCTAATAATTTAATGAATAAATTAGGTTAGAAAGGAGATTAAACAATTTGATGGTTTACAATACATTACAGAAAATCTATACGATACTGTTTTCTACTCTGCTAATTTTTAAAACCACATTTATAATATGGTTCATAATTTGGATATCAAAACAGTTAAATCACGCATAACAGCTTTCCGAGCACCCACGTGTTCTACCCCTTAAATAATTAAAAATTTAGGGTTCATCAGCACTTAAAAAAAGAGAGCAGGGGCGATGAACTATGAAAAACGTGAATCATCAACAAACGCTACTAATTTATACACTATCACACGTGCAGACGTCATAACAAAACTATTCAAAATACATTCACGGACTGATGAAAACGGATAATTAAAATTTCAAAGTTAAAGTTACCGTACACGTACATACGTAGTAAAGCGAAAACTGATCAAAATGGGTATTCCAGTTAAATCATGAACACTGAATTTTTTTGGTTCCAATATCTCATTTACATTGTACAATGTAATAAAAATAGAAAAATAGTAATATCACTGAAAACTTTTTAATTTTTTCGGATACATTTTTACATCTAATATATTCACTGACGTATCGATTACAAACGTCAACCTATAATTTTGAATATTAGGCAAGTCTAATATGCATTTAACGTTTATAATAAAAGAATATGAATAAACTACGAGATATTGAGAAATATGTAATTTATTCATTCTTGCACTTGTCTGTGAGGTGAATGGGTGTTCCTGGCTGCAAAAATATTGTGTTCTTTCTATCCCTAAACTCTCTCTTGTGTTTAAGTCATTAACTCAAATCCACAATTATCTTTCCTTATTTCTATTTTTAAGTTGTTTATTTTCTCGCTCACTGACAGAAACTCAGAAATGACGGGCTCGGTCCGTAGATTCCTGTTGATCTATTTACCGAAAGCACTGTAGAAATAAGAAATAAATCTCTGCTACCACAAAGCATAATAAATCGTATACATTTCCTTTCGTTTTCTGTATTTTTATTCACTTATGCAACACCAGGGAGTTATTTTTTCTAAGATTCTGTTTTATCATTCATGTGGTGAGTCGTAGTTATTTTTCTGAGACAGCAAACTTTCAAAAACCTTAACACAATCTCGAACGTTTACAAATTCCTTTTTCTCCTGCTTATCTCACTCCGTTCGCTATTTTTCATTCCACAAGTGATTTCGAAATATTCTGACTGGAAAAAAAATTTGGAATTTCTTTTTTTCTCATGCTTTTGTTTTATGGACATAAACAAAATGCTAACCCTGTTCAAAAAATATTCCGTCAATTTTAATATCGGGGAAGCTTAAGAATTTGGCTGCATTCATTTTGTTTCAGCTGAATTTGGTGAAAGCAATGCACCAATGAAGACTATATGAATAGATAAATATGAACAGTGGCTAATTTAGGGAAGGGCAAAAGAGAATAATTGCTCTTCCCTAATTAATAATTTGCTCGGTGTTATACATCAAATGAGCAACAACAAAACTTAATTTTTCAATTTTGAATGAAAGGGAAAAGCCCTCTTTATTTTACTTTCTTATTTTAGGGAAGTGTTTTGCTTTAAAAGTGATGATTACTTTAAATTATTCATTTTTACAGTTATTAGTTTTATATAATAGCAGATAATTGTATTACTTCTAGTGATCGTTTAAAGTTGGAGTTTTGCACATTTCTATTGTAGATATGAGGGATTTATTTGTGTTGTTAATATTGATATAAACATATTATATTTCAGATCATAATATTAATAAAATTCTTTATCTAAAAATAAAATTTTTTCCTGTCCCTACCATATTTGCCACTTTAAAGAGTGTTGTGTAGGTGAGCCGCTGTGTATGCATTATTTATTAGTATAAAATTATTTTTAATTTAATATGAGAATAATACGTATTTCGGAAATTTGGCTAATTTAGCGTAGTTTGGCGAAAAAAATCTAGAATTATTTATGTAAGTAGAAATACAAATTTATTTAGCACATTTATTTACTACTTTTTTTTTTCAAATGGAAATTTGAGGACGTTGTTCACATTCTTCTGTAGCATACACTTTTTTAAACCCAAAACAAAATTATTTTCATAAAGAAATGGTTTTATTTTATATTAATAAAAAGAAGAAAGAAGAAAAAAAAGGTGTTTGCTTTTGCCGTTTTTATTACTAAAAGCAATTTAAGGAACAGTTCGAAATTTTAGAATCTTCCTTCTATTAATTTCTTTATTATAGACTAACGTACTTAGTAGAACATTAATCCGTAATCGAGAATATATGCATATTTAATATTTTTACCTGTTAATAGCAGAAAGTAGGTGATTGTTAATATAATTGGAAACATTTTCGTATCTACATTAATTTTTCGTATTCTTTGTGTAGGGAAATAACTGTAATCGTCCTCAAAGTTGAACTTCGAGATTTCGATTGATTGGATATCTCTGAATTCGAAATACAATTTTTATGTATTATACCTTTGTGTGTGTATGTAAGTGAACACGATGACTCGAATACTAAATTTTAAATACATACATTATAGCAAAATTGTAGTTTTCTATCAATTTTTGGGTTATTCCCGGCAACCGGAATTATCAGTTTACGTACTACGTTCTGTTACTGAATGGCTAATTCTGGTTGATATCCGATTTCCTAGGCTGTTGTTTAAGTTGATAAAATAAGTCATTAGCCTAGGTAAAAGACTAATATTATTTATATGATAGTGTTCAACTGTTTTTTTTAAGGAAAAACGTAAATATGATTAACGAAAATAGTTACTTTTCTTTTGGATGAGTTAGTCGAGAGGAGGCTACTTCCGATTTTTTTTACACTTGGCTTATACACTTACGAGGTAGAGTCAATAAGTTCTCGAAATGGTCTACTATATTCATGCAGGTGTTGTTGGGTGTTGGCTCCACATCATTTCTGGCAAAGCAAATTTTTCATTCGTCGTATTTTGAAACGTCGTCTTTACGGCAATGTGCAAACATCAAATTCAGCGTTTTGCTCAAGAAGTCGCCTACTGAGGCATTCGAAATGTCAAACAAAGCATATGGAAATGCTGCCATGATAAAACCTGCAATGTATGAGTGTGTATTTTCGAGAAGGTCACATACACATCGGAGATGATATTCGAACTGGGCGTCCCTCCTCTTTTATCTCAGATGAGAACGTTGACAGCCTTCAAAAAGTTATGCTTGAGATCAGACGAATAATCATTCAAGCTATTGCCTCTGAACTCGGAATTTCACATGGGAGTGTTCAGAGCATTCTTCAGGATTCTCAATACTGTCAATAAAGAATTTTGCCTGGAGATCCTTTAGCGTCTATGTAACAATGAGTTACACTACTGGACAACGCCAGCGCGGGAGACTGACCGAAGGATGAAACCGATGTCAGTGACCCCCCTTAGACCCCATTGGACAAGAGGGGTTGTTAACGCTGGTCAGTCATCTTTGACCCTGGCAACAAGAGTCACTGGATTTTGTTCGGTAGATTTGAAGGCCCCCTACAGAAAAAAGCAGGCCAAGACGGAGCGAATGGATAACTTCATCAGAGGCAGTTAGTGCTCCATCTTTTGACCTGAACAGATAGCGTCATCAGAGGCAGGGAGTTGCTCCAGCATTTCCAGCAGGACATGGAGACTCCATATTGATACTTAATTTGTTTTATTTGCGTCACCATAGTGTTCTTCATCAAAAATAGAATTGTAAAATAAAGAGTCTGCAAAAGGGTAAGTCTTCGCTCATTTGTATCTGGTGTTATTCCTTACGTTATCTAAGCAGGCCTGGTATAAGTCATTGGTATTTAATATTGATTGCATTTTGACTGGGTCTAATGTTAAATTAAATTTTATTAATTTATCAAACACTTTTTGAAAAATGTCCACTAGCTCTTTTATGCTGTTAACCGCGACAATTATATCTTCTAAAAATACTGTAACTTTTTGGTTCCTGAATATCAGTCTACAAGATGCAATCAGACAAAAACGACCTGAAAAATGGGTTACATTTACACAACAATGCTCCACCACATCGATTGTAAAATACTTTTCCTGAAACAGTGTGTACTTTTCAACACCTTATTGTCTCGACCTAGCACAAGTAGATTTTTACCTGTTTCCACAGCTGATAATGAAATTGAAGGGACACTCTTTTGTGGATTCAAATGAAGTGATCGAAAATGCGATGAAGCAACTGATGGACCTCTCAAAATATGGCTTCCAGGAGTGTGTTGAACAGTTATACGAACTCTGGAACAAGTGTTAGGATGCAGGAAGGCAGTATTCTGAAGGCGAATAAAGTAAAATTATTGTCCTAATTTTAATAATTTATAATTGACTTATTCCGAGAATTTTTTTATCCTACCTCGTAATTATTGAGTAAATGCCTTAGCATATAATATCAATGTTAGACAGATTCAATGTTTTCACGCTAAGTTAGTTTTTGAAACGTAATGATATAAATATCCTAAGAAACACTTAGAAGCGAGTAATAATTCTCCTCTACTAAAAAGCGTAATAAATGGTATGCTTTTTCTTTCCTATTCATTGTGTTCCTTTTCTAAGAAAGACACAGGGGAGTATTTCTACCTTTTATCAGTCATGTGGTGTATCATGGTCATTTTTCAGAGGCAGCAAACTTTCAAAAACTCTTAACACAATCTCTAACAGTTACGAATTCTTCTTCCTCCTGCTTGTCTCCTTCCGTCTCCCATTTTTCACTCCTGAAGTGATCTTGGATTCCGCTAGTATAAAAAAGTTTGGATATTTATATTGTACTCCTGTATTTGTTTTATGGACATAAAATTATCTGATGTAAACACCGTGTGACTTCTTTGCATATCTATTAAATTATTCACAGTTTTTATTTTGATTACATGATGCGTATTTATCATTTGTACATACCGTTCATTTTTCAATGTTAGTTTCGTTTAACAAAGTAACCGCTTAATCAGAATATAGTTCCCGAATAGCTTTCTTCATGCTACCTGCAACTTTAATACCCATTTTACTAATATTTTTGTTACATAGGTATTTATTTATATTGTGGTGATTACGCAATTTTGGCGACGATTGACGTCATATGTCGTATATCAATGTCTTGTATATTTTTAGTCATCATAAAGTGTTTTGTAATGTATTGTACTGTATTCTGACATTTTGTAATATGAATTGATCTTTATTCATATTTGTAAAGTTTTATTATTGTAGTTTTATTTGTGGCAGCACACCATTGTAAATATGCAAAATATCTGTATGCCGTCTGAGTATATAAGAATCGGTGTGCCAGTAGCACACAGGCTCGGTTGCATCGAGGGTGCTGATGTTTGTTTGTTTATTGTTTATATAATCTTAAATAAATGCGTACGCCTGAAGTTAGTTGTGTTATTTTAACTGCACCATACAAATCCCTTCTGAGGATGGTTATATATATGTGGTGATCCGTGACGATATTATATCATCGTCGAGCCATAGCAGGTGTCGCCATAATATACTGGTTTGGTTTGGTTTGGAGTGCTACGGTCTACTTTTTGCAACACGAGGATTAATGAGACCGAGACCTACAGCTTAAAGCCGATTCCAAACGGCTAAGAACATCCATGCCATAGTGGGATTCGAACCCACGAACTCCGGTAACGAAGGCCAGCAGCCTAACCAATCGGCCATTGTTCGACGTTAATTATAAACTGAAAATTTTCCCTATTACAACATTACCTTCAATACTTTCTTTCAACTGTCTTTAAAAAGCTTTAATACAATAGCATATAAATATATCGATGCATTTAGTTATTTATTTATTTATTTATTTTTATTTTTTTAACCCTCGGTGGCAAACAGCCTTTCCTAAATATTAGGCTTTCAAATGTTTACCACGAAACAGTTCACTCCGCAACAGTAGAACAAAATAAATAAATAAATAAATAAATAAATAAAAAATAAATAAAATAAAAAAAATAAAAAAAAAAAATAAAAAAAAATAAATAAAAAAAAAATAAAAAGAAATTAAAAAAAAATAATGAGAGAATATAGTCGTGAGTTATCATTTAAAAAAGTCCATAGTTTAAATAACTAAGACGAAACCCTGGAAGAAGGTTGCATTATGCTTGCCGTTAATGTTAAAGTAAGAAAAAAAAGTTTAAAAACTAGCGAAAGAAGATTAAAAATTAAACCAAAACTAGAACTAAGCCCTACCGGCAGAAATAACATACGCTATAATTTATTTTTCGTTTAATTATATTTTTCGTTATGTGGAATTCAGAATGCAATCAAAAGGTTGTTGTAGTCTTATGCCACTTGATCAAACCAAGCACGATATGAGCTGGAGGGTACTTGATTTAAGGCGAAGGGGTGTGCCTTTTGTTTCAACGAACTCGTTTACCCGATTGAGTTCTCATAATTTTGAAGCAGGGACCAAACAGAAAACATATAGACTTATACTGCCACCCCCAGAGTTATTGATGGAGAACTTGGAGGACATTGGGAATTACGTCATTCATTTATTTTGCTGAAATTCGAGCAAAAATTATGGTGATCCATTAACATTTCCCATACACGTAAAAATATGAAAATAGTAGTTATTTCGATTAAAATTTTGTTAGATTTTTAATCTATTTTTAACATTTGGATGATAATAACGAACAAAATTCACAAGAAAAGAATTTTTCATTTTTGGCACGTTTTTCTCAAAAACATGCTGTTGTTGTTTCTCATACCACTTGGATAAACCAAGCACGATTGAGCCTTTAGGCTCTTGTATTAAGGCCAAGAGGTGCACCTTCAGTTTTAATGAGCACCATTAAGGTGAAAGAACGACTTCGCTCAAGTAGGCCCTCGTAATTTTGAAGCAAACACCAAGCAGAAGACCCATAGACTTGGCCTGCCACCCCCAGAGGTATTGATTGAGAACTTGGACATTGTGACCAAGAACATATTTTAAGTGCCCCAGTCATCTTTAGCGAACACAGCCGAACCTTAGGCCGGCTCGAGTTCTGAACCCGCAACCTTTCAGTTACGAGAACGTTGCTTTTGCCGATTGAGCTACCTCGGCTCCTTCTGGTTTTTCTTTGTTCTTGATTTCAATCGGTTCAAAAAGTATCGGGAATGCAGCCAAGAAACAAATAGTATCAACTTATTGGTCAATATTTATTACAACTATTTAAAAAATTTACAGCTGGAAAAAAATTGTCAGTTTTTAAAATTTTTTACTTTATTTTATTATAATATATATATATATATATATATATATATATATATATATATATATATATATATATATATATATATATATATATATATTATATATATATATATATATATATATATATAATATACATATTTTCAGATCGTCCGAACGTGCTTTGCGTTTATTTTCGAGAAACACCTTCGGGGTTTGTAGATAAGTATTTATTTCATATTACCGATAGGGTCAAAACTGTTAACACGAATATACAATTTTAAACTCATAAATAAAAAAATTGTTCCAGGTACTGCATTTTGTGAATAAGAATATTGCAGAGCTGTATTTATTGAAAAATCTCAAATAATAACTACTATGTGGTAAGACGAATTTTCGTAGATTGGTTTGGTTTGGAGTGATACGGTCTACTTTTTGGAATGCGAGGGCTAATAAGACCGGGACCTACAGCTTAAAGCCGATTACGAACGGCTACTAACATCCATGCCACTGTGGGATTCGAACTCCAGTACCGAAGGCCAGCACCCTAACCCATCGGCCATCGTTCGGCTAATTCTTGTAGAAGAAAACCTATGAAAATTGTTACCTCAATCAAAGACTTTTGGCAATGAATGGCTTCACAGAAATACCATAAATAAATTAATCATTATTCTATCTTGACAACTTACCTAGTTAGTAGAAATTTATAATTCACAACTTCAGGATAATCGTAGAATACAGTAAACATTGCTTTGAATTCTGAGTGACTAGAGCAGGCTCAATCAAAAGGTGAAGTGCATGACTAGATATACTAACAATCCTATATACAGTTGGTATAGAGCTTTGGTAACTTTCGCACTAAATACAAAATTTAAACATTCTACGGCTGATCATTTTTGAGTTATACGAGATCATACGTGCTTACAGATGTCCCAATGAATCAAGATAAAGTGCACAAGGGATAGTCAAAATGAATGTTTTAAGTATCAAAATTAAAGTATTCTTGTACGTAAGCACTGCCGTAAAACTGGAACCTGTAAAAATTAATTCATGTATGGTCTTTTGCTTTTAATATTAAAAGAAGTTTCGAATTATTATTCTATAAATATATTAATTGCTTTTTTATTTTAAATTTTTATAATTGATGGTCTTCCAAATAAAAATTATATATATAATTGTCCTTAAAGTTCTAAAGTTTTCTTACCACTGCTTCAGACTGTTGACAAATGTAGTAATTTATTATCTAAAATTAAAGTTTTCTTGTACGTAAGCACTGCCCTAAAACTGGAATTCAAGTATGGTCTTTTGCTTTTATTATTAAAATAAAAGTTCCTAATTATTATTTTATAAATAAATTAACTGCTTTCTTATTTTAAATTCTTATAATTGATGGTCTTCCAAATAAAAATTATATATATATAAAGGTCCTTAAAGTTCCAAAGTTTTGACCACTGCTTCAGACTGTTGACAAATATAATAATTTAATATATAAAATTAAAGTTTTCTTTTACATAAGCACTGCTGTAAAACTGGAATTCAAGTGTGGTCTTTTGCTTTTGTTATTAAAATAAAAGTTTCTAATTATTATTCTATAAATATATTAACATCTTTTTTATTTTAAATTCTTATAATTGATGGTTTTCCAAATAAATATTATATATATCATGGTCCTTCAAGTTCTAAAGTTTCCTGACTACTGCTTCAGACTTTTGACAAATATAGTAATTTATTATCTAAAATTAAAGCTTTCTTGTACGTAAGCACTGCCATAAAACTGGAACTTGTAAAAATGAATTCAAGTATGGTCTTTTGCTTTTACTATTAAAATAAAACTTTCGAATTATTATTCTACAAATATATTACCTGCTTTTTTATTTTAAATTCTTAAAATTGATGATCTTCCAAATAAAAATTATATATATATAATGGTCCTTAAAGTTATAAAGTTTGCTGACCACTGCTTCAGACCGTTGACAAATATAGTAATTTATTATCTAAAATTAAAGTTTTCTTGTACGTAAGAACTGCCGTAAAACTGGAACTTGTAAAAATTAGTTTAAGTATAATCTTTTGCTATTAATATTAAAATAAAAGTTTCTAATTATTATTCTGTAAATATATTAACTGGTTTTTTATTTTAAATTCTTATAATTGATGGTTTTCCAAGTAAAAATTATATATATGATGGTCCTTAAAGTTCTAAAATTTGCTGACCACTGCTTCAGACTTTTGACAAATATAGTAATTTATTATCTAAAATTAAAGTTTTCTTGTACGTAAGGACTGCCGTAAAACTGGAATTGTAAAAATTAGTTTGAGTATGATATTTTGCTTTTAATATTAAAATAAAAGTTTCTAATTATTATTCTATAAATATATTAACTGCTTTTCTTATTTTAAGTTCTTATAATTGATGGTCTTCCAAATAAAAATTATATATATAATGGTCCTTAAAGTTCTAAAGTTTGCTAACCACTGCTTCAGACTTTTGACAAATATAGTAATTTATTATCTAAAATTAAAGTTTCCTTTTACGTAAGCACTGATGTAAAACTGGAATTAAAGTATGGTCTTTTGCTTTTATTATTAAAATAAAAGTTTCTAATTATTATTTTACAATTATATTAACTGCTTTTTTATTTTATATTCTTATAATTGATGGTCTTCCAAATAAAAATTATATATATATAATGGTCCTTAAAGTTTGCTGACCACTGCTTCAGACTGTTGCAAATATAGTAATTTATTATCTAAAATTAAAGTTTTCTTGTACGTAAGCACTGCCGTAAAACTGGAACTGGTAAAAATTAATTCAAGTATGATCTCTTGCTTTTAATATTAAAATAAAAGTTTCGAATTATTATTCTACAAATTAAAATAAAAGTTTCTAATTATTATTCTACAAATATATTAACATCTTTTTTATTTTAAACTCTTATAACTTATGGTCTTCCAAATAAAACATATATATAATGGTCCTTAAAGTTCTAAAGTTTTCTGACCACTGCTTCAGACTGTTGACAAATATAGTAATTTATTATCTAAAACTAAAGTTTTCTTGTACGTAAGCACTGTCGTAAAACTGGAACTTGTAAAAATTAATTCAAGTATGGTCAATTTTCAATATTTTCGTTACGATATGAGCGCTAAAAGTTTTCGCGATTACTTTACTTTCTCACTTTGTACAAGGAAGTAAAAAATATTAACCTTCTTTAGAAAAATGATGTCAATTAAAATATTTATGGCGTTTGGAGATTTGGATGATTCCTTGTATAAATTTCAGCAGGGTTTAGTAAAAAATCTGCTGAAGAATATGTAAATAGTTACGAATGAATTATTTTACCATATTAATTTTTCTTTACTAGAATTTTTTCATAAAAAATCACTTTGTATGTTGAAGGTTTTGCTTATTTAGTATAATTTGTAAAGAAAAAATATATAACTCCCCTCGAGATTATTATGTAAGTAGGTATAAACATTAGCTTATATTATTTTTTCTTGAGTGCAGTGTTTGATTAAGATTACAGTTCACATTCTTCTACAGTACGTACTTTTTTAAACTACATAGGATAGAATTTTTAAAAGAAAAGCTTTTGCCTAAAAGTGTTATAAAGGGGAAAAAACAGTGTTTCTTTTTTGAAACATTTTTTAATTGGAAAAATATACCTCAGATCAACTTTTGAGGAGGAAAATGACGGTTTAGGACTGTGCATCCTGTAAATTAGGGTTTGTTGTTGTTTCTAATGCCACTTGGTCAAACCAAGCACGATTGAGCCTTAAGTCATTCGTATAAGGCATTATAGTAAGGCGTATAGGGGTGCTTCTTTTGTTTTAACGAACACCTCCAGTACGACTTATGATCAAGTGGGTCATAGTAATTTAGACTCAGGGACCCAGCAGAAGCAAGACCCATAGGCTTGGCCTGCCACCCCCAGAGGTATTGATTGAGAACTTGAGGACAGTGTGACCACGAACATATTTTATGTGCCCCAGTCACCTTTACCGAATTCTGAGTATCTTAGGCCTGCTCGGGCTCCGAACCCATTACCCTCCAGGTACGAGAGCGTTGCCATTGCTGACTGAGCTACCGCGAATCCAAATTAAGGCTTGTAATACAAGTTAGACGGGTATGCTTTAATATCAATAGAAACCTGTAATTTTCTTCTTTTCTTTATTTACTTATTACTTGAATCCCATACTGATGTACTGAATAAAGATGCTAAAGTATAATTTTCATGATAGACAAATTTAATAATTTCGCGTAATTTGATGATTAAAACTGGATAATACGGAAAATCTAGGGCACATTATTTAGAGATGTTTGACAATCTTTGTTTCATAATAAATCGTCTGACAATCTCTGTTTCATATTAAAACTGGAGAATACGGAAAATATAGGGCATATTGTTTAGAGATGTCTGACAATCTCTGTTTCACAATAAATCGTGTGACAATCACTGTTTCATATTGAAACTGAAGAATACGGAAAATCTAGGGCACATTATATAGAGATCTGTGACAATCTCTGTTTCATAATAAGTCGTGTGACAATCTCTGTTTCATACTAAATCGGGTGACAGTCTCTATTTCATAATAAGTCGTATGACAATCTCTATTTCATAAAAAATCGTGTGACAATCTCTGTTTCATATTAAAACTGGAGAATACGGAAAATCTAGGGCACATTATATAGAGATCTGTGACAATCTCTGTTTCATAATAAGTCGTGTGACAATCTCTGTTTCATACTAAATCGGGTGACAGTCTCTATTTCATATTAAATCGTGTGACAATCTCTGTTTCATATTAAAACTGGAGAATACGGAAAATATAGGGCATATTGTTTAGAGATGAGTGACAATCTCTGTTTCATAATAAATCGTGTGGCAATCTCTGTTTCATAATAATTCATGTGACAATCTCTGTTTCATAATAATTCATGTGACAATCTCAGTTTCATATTAAAACTGGAGAATACGGAAAATATAGCGCACATTATTTAAGAGATGTGTAACTATCTCTGTTTCTTATTAATTCGTTTTTTTTTATTCTTCCTTATTAGGTGTGTTTCTTTCTTAAGCACAACACATGGTAGTATGAAGGTGGGAGCTAAAGTATAATTTGAATGCTTGACGAATGTAATAATTTCTCTTAAATTAGTAATAAAAAACTGTAGAATACGGAAATTCTAGGTCACATTACGTAAAAATGTGTAACAAATCTCTATTTCGTAATAGATTATATCTTTATTCTTCCCTATTAGGTGTGTTCTTTTCTTAAGCCAACACAGGGTAGTATTAAGGAGGAGCTAAAGTAAAATTTGAATGCTAGAGAAATGCAATAATTTCTCTTAAATTAGTAATTAAAACTGTGTAATACTGAAATTATAGGTAACATTACGTAAAAATGTGTAACAAATCTTTCTTCAGCACAATACAGGATAGTATTAAGGAGGAGCTAAATATAAATTGAATGCTAGACGAATGTAATAATTTCTAGTAAAGTAATAAATAAAACTGTATAATACGGAAATTCTAGGACATATTTCGTAAAAAATGTGTAACAAATCTCTGTTTTGTAATAGATTATACATTTATTCTTCTCTAATAGGTGTGTATCTTTCTTAAACACAACACAGGGGAGTATTAAGTTGGCAGAAAAAGTATAATTTGAATGATAGAAGATGTAATAATTTCTCTTAGATTAATGATTAAAACTAAAGAATACTGTCCTAGAACTGGAAATTTTGGACACATTACTTAGAAACTGGTAACAAATCTCTGTTTCATAATAAATTGCATTTTTATTATTCCCTACTATATGTGTTTCTTCTCGTACTAAGCACCAAGGCAGTTTTTTTAGGGGAGTTATATTATAATTTGGATACTTGACAAATTTAATAATTTCTCGTTAATTAGTGAATAATTCAGAAGAATACGGAAACTTTAGGGAACATTATTTAAAAATGTGCAATAAATCTCTGTTTCGTAATAAATAATACCTTTATTCTTTCCCTATTCGGTGTGTTTCTTTCTTAGGCAGAACACAGGGAAGTATTTTCAACAAATCTCTGTTTCATAATAAATCGCATTTTTATTATTCCCTACTATATGTGTTTCTTCTCGTACTAAGCACCAAGGCAGTTTTTTTAGGGGAGTTATATTATAATTTGGATACTTGACAAATTTAATAATTTCTCGTTAATTAGTGAATAAGTCTGATGAATACGGAAATTTTAGGGAACATTATTTAAAAATGTGCAATAAATCTCTGTTTCGTAATAAATTGTACCTTTATTCTTTCCTTATTCGGTGTGTTTCTTTCTTAGGCAGAACACAGGGAAGTATTTTCCCTGATATTCTAGATCATCATTTATGCTGTGAGTCGAGGTTATTTTTCAGCTTCAGCAATCTTAATACAATCTGGAATTGTTATAAATTCTACTTCCTTCTGGTTGCCTCCTTCCGTTCTCAATCCGTTTTCCATTTCACAGGTGATTTCGGGATATGCTGACGGAAAAAAATTTTATGAATTTGATTTTTCCCTTGCTTTTGGTTCTTGGACATGAACAAAATGTTAAACTTGTTCGGAATATAAAGCCTCCAATTAAAGTGTGCATGTCGCATAAGGTTTGGAAAGCAACAGTATAATAATAGTTTAAGTTATCTGTCCATCTGTTATGAAGCTTTTGAACCTGGAATGGATAGAGGCATCCATATTTAATTTTTGATGAGTTAGGGTTGGCAAAATTCAAAGCGAGTAAAGTTTATTTTCTCATAAACTATCGATACGATTCTAAAATAAATTGGTATAAATATGCTTCATGTCACAGCAAAAAATATTGTAGTCTTTAAAACGTTCGAAATCCATCCCTTCCCCCTTTTTGAAACGATGGCCGAATGGTTAGGGTGCTGGCCTTCGGAACCGGAGTTCGTGGGTTCGAATCCCACTATGGCATGGATGTTCGTAGCCGTTCGAAATCGGCTTTAAGCTGATGACTTGCATTTTAAGAAACCCTCTGAAAGATCCAAGGAACTCTGGGCAGAGAGCTTAATCAAAAACCCGGTACAGATAAGGAAGGCCGGGAGCCTGGTTGACTGGCTCACCGCTAACCAAGGCGCCATCGTGCGGCCATGAATTTAACCTTATACCACACCGCCAGGGTCAAAGTACCCCTTCACGTATGACCATCACAACTGCCCTGTGCAGATATTGCTTCCCTCGCAAACACCTGCTCTCATGTCAGAAAGTATCATGTAGTACACCGGACTTTTACCTGGGCATTTCTCCTGCTTGATTTCTCCTGCGGAGTATCCCCCGCACTTTCGTAAACTGCATTAATTGTACCTTTTAGTCTAGATTTTCTACATTTATATGTTTATATATATATTTTTTTTCTTTTGTTATTTTAAATATTATGCTTGCTTGCTTGACTTAATGCTGACTTGGACCCTGCGTAACGCATTGTTGCCGGACGGCCAGACCGAACCAGCAATTCAACACCCTACACCCGACTTCGGGTGGGTGGCTGGTTACAGGTAGTACACGACTTTAAGCAGTAGGTCCCGGTCCTCATTAGCCCTCGTCCTGCAAAAAGTAGACCGTGGCACTCCAAAACCAAACCAAACCCCCTTTTTGAGCATTTAATGCCATTACATCAAACCCTATTTTAAGAGCAGGTGATTAAATTTATCAATTTCTCACATAATAAATAGGTAAAAATAATATTTTTTCTAACATTATGACGTCATTCCTTTAACAATCTCATTTAATCATTTCTAATTTAAAATTATTTAAATATCGTCCGCATTATTTTCATACATTTTATCACTGAAATTAGATATTACTTAAATATTTTTCTTTTACATTTGGCTTAAATAATAGATTAGGTACATATGTGATAGTTTTAAATTTAATCATCGATTATTTTTTGTTGAAGATAATTCTCAGCCAAAAAAAACAAACCATTTTTTTACCTGCCTTGTAGGACCACTTTACAATTCTGGAAAATTAAAAGTTTTACTGATCCCGTCATATGACGGGCTATATGCTAGTTTTACTATGAGAAGGCTAAGATGATCGTAACCTACAGCTTAAAGGCTATTCCAAACGGCAAAGGGCATAGGTACTAGCAGTGGGTTTCGAACCACCACCCAAGTAAAAAAAGCAGTGTCTTACCCGCTTGTCTAAAGTTTGGCTGTGTCATTTAGAGATTTGTCTGATTCTTACTATACATGCCAGGGGAATTTGGCATTAAATTGCACTGTAGATTGCATACATAGATACTTGCATTCTCTAACACCATATTAATTTTTCTTAACTGCAGTCAACAAATGGGAGAACATAGTTTCTATTTTAGAGATTTGGCGAGAAAGTACGCAAGATTAATGCATGTAAATAATATGCATGGGTATACCATATTTATATTTTTAAGTAATACGAATACCATGAGAAATATTTAGAACTATCTAATAAATCTCCTCTGCTACAAGGCGTAATACATCGTATGCTAATACTTCCTTATTTGGTTTATTCCTTTAAAACCCTTTGCCTGTGGAATATAGTTGAGAAAAAGTGCCAAAAATGGAATTTTTTTTCATGACTTTTGTTCGTTATTATCATCAAAATGTTAGAAATACATAAAGACAGAAACAAAAACAAAACTTTAAACGAAATAACTTCTATTTCCTATATTTTTACATCTATGGGAAATGTTACTGGATTATAGTAATTTTTGATCAAATTTCAGGAAAATAAATCAAATGACATGATTTTCTGGATAAATATAATAAACTAATACAACAATATTATTATCTATATCAACTGTCATGAATTCCATATTTCTCAGATTCCTTTGAATTTCACAAATCATTTATCTGAGAAATAACGACAAATGGTGCAAAACTGAAAATTTTTTCGCGGTAAAGTATCTCGATTGAGAAAATGGCAAATTAAATATTACACAACGGACAAACCAATTTCGGGTATCCCGGAATTGAAATACTGCTTTTTTCTCTTGCCCAAACTCAGGTCGGGCAATTCGTATTTGAGTTGCCTAAATCGAGTTCGGGCGTCATAGGTAAGGGGTTAAGAACACGGTTTGTATTCTGTTATTACTTATCTCCTATGTTATTTCTTAAGTTGATAGAATAACTCGCTTTCTTAGCCAAGAGGAAAATATGATTTATATGATGTGTTCATATGTTTTGTAAAAGTAAAAACAAAAATGTGTCTAACGGAAACAGTTACTTTATTTTTGAGAATACCAGAAACTTGAGGGGAAGCTATACTGCCGATATTTTTACCTTTGGATCATGTATTTATTGAGTAAATGCTTCAGCCTGCAATATTGAATGTTAGTCAAATTCAATGCTCTCACGTTAAGTCAATTTCTAAAAGCAATAATGCGAATAACCACAGAAACACTTAGAAAATGTAATAAATTTCCTCTTCCACAAGGCGTAATAAATAGCACACTTATGCTTTCTTATTCGGTATGTTTCTTTTCTAAGCAAAACACCGGGGAGAATTTTCTCCGTCATTCTATATTGTCATGCATGTAGAGAGTCGTGGTCATTTTTCAGACGCAGCAAACTTTCAAAAACTCTTAACACAATCTACAACGGTTACAAATTCCCTTTCTTCTGTCTGTCTCCTTTCATTTGCCATTTTTCATCCCTGAAGTGATGTCTGATTCCCTGACAGAAGAACTCAAGGGATTTTGTTTTTCATTCTCCTGTTTTTAGTTTTACGGAAAACTCGCGATAAATCTGTACTAAGGACTTTGTGTCAATTAAAATATTTGGGGCGCCTGATTTAGCTGAATCTCTGTATGCATTTCTGACAGATTTGGAAATAAAAGTCTTTGAATTATGTGCTAGATAATATGTCATATTAATTTTTTGCTGCAGTGACGGAAATATTTTCAGTAATTTTTGTATTTACATTCTATTGTTTTACGATCGTAAAAATCTTCTAAAACATGTTGAGAATGTGCTGTAAGTAAATTAATATAATTTTAAAATTTGATGATTAAGTCTTGCAATAAAGGCAAAATATCCAATGAAAAATGTTCTATAATGAAAATTGGGCCAAAACAATTACTTAAATGGAAGTTTAGTCGGTAGTTTAGTTCTTAAATATTGTCAAATTTTGGTACCATTATTCTTGAATTGCTTCTACATCTTCTTGAGATTTAACATTAGCCCATGTTTTACTTTCAGTTTTGCTTTGCAAAAAGCATCATGTGATTATAAGGTACAAAATATGGATATTTTACAGTTAGTACAGTACAAGGAAAAATTACTCAATATATTAATATATAGTATATATATGTCGTAATCCAGTGTTAAGGCGAATGAACGAAATAGTCTCTTTTGGAAAATCACCTCTTTATTTAATATAGAGTTTCCTTTTCAAGGCGTCACTTGCTCTATTTTCACTTATTCGTGGCGGAGCCACGCTTGGAGTGTGTTGACAGCTCTACGCCTACGAGCCAACTGACAGATATCGTTTCGCTTAATCATCAAATCCTTCAAATATCTTTCCTCTTGACCGAATGATCCTAAAACCTTACGCGAAAGTGTTTTTTTTTCACTTATTTTGTTATTACTGAAAAGTTTCCTTTTAAAATGTTCACATTCACAGCATATATATAAATTTTTCACTTCACAGCATATATACAAATTAATACATATATAAATATATTAATATATAATTATAATTGTCAAATATGCCACTTTTATACATTAATATGCATCTGAAATTAAAATGGAACCCAAAAAGGTAAAATATGTGTAGGCTACAGAAGAATGTGTAAACGTTTTTAAATCAGACATCCTAGTTTGAAAAAAAATATGATAAACCAATACGTATTACCTTACATAATTACTCCCAGATTCTTTTTTCTTAAATTCCCCAAATCTCTGAAATTCATATACTGCTCTCAGCAATAAAACATATAGGAATTGATAAAAATTAGTACTATAAAATAGTACATACATACTGGTATACAAAAAAGAATTAAAGAAAAAAAAGGGTTAGGGACCAAGGAGGGGAGGGGGGGGTAGAATTGTTTTTTAGACAAACATGTTTATTAATATTAAACATTTAACTAAACATTAAATAATATTAATTAATATTAGTAATATATTAATATTAATCAATTAACATTTAAATATTTAAACATTTTTACTAAATATTAATTTTTACATCCCAAATAAGTTTAGCTTCTCTTGAATGAAAAATACTCGAATTATAGTGGTCACACACAGACAAACATTTATACATACAGATATAATTTCAAAAATGGTATTTTTCTACTTAAAGAAGTGTAAAGCAATAATATGAACCAAAATCTCAACGTCAAAATTTTGAAAATTTTTTTATAATACTTTCCCTATTCTACGTGACTGAGAAAGTAAATCTTCAAAAAATAAGTATTCATGCTAGCTATGTCTTTAATGCTGAAGCATTCTGATGTTAACTCTAATATTTAGTAATTCTATGAACTCAAAATTAGTTCTTAGACTTTCTGTTATGGGTATTCCGGATAATAAAATTAGTTTTATTGGGCAGTCTACATATTAACTACTTACAAAATATTTTATTCCACTTTTATAAACAATTCTCAAACTAGATAATTTAAAACAAACTTAAGTGATTAACTAAAGTGAATCAAGTCAATTTTGAAAAGTTTCCAGAAGTTAAGTCGCAAGTATTCCTAATTAACTCCTGGAAATTCAGATTAATTTTAGAAAGAGCTTAATTAAGGTTTTAAACACGTATACTTATGTACGCATAAGAAATAACACATCATTAGACATGTCATATAATTTTATTTTGTAAGATTTATTTTGACACTCTGGTTGTGATTATGAACTCATATATCCCAATAAATTGCTCGTTTACCGAACGAAATGCAATGTTATGACATATGCGTGGGAGTAGGAGATATTTATGCCCCAATTAAACTATTCGAGTATTGAACTCTCGATTTACGATGACAGATTTCTATCTTTCATGTCCTTAACATTCAAACAGAATTTATTGCTTTTTTTTATATCTCAAATGATTTGAAAGGATCCGCTCATTATTTGGTTCTTTTCTGTTTGTTTTGGAGCACTACAGTCTACTGTTTTTATACTCAAGACTAATGAGATCGGGACCAACTTCTTAAAGCTGATTCCTTACAGCTACTAACAACTCTCTTAGGTAGCAAGGTTGGGGGGGGGAGGTTGTTGTTAGATAAACATTTTTATTAATATTATAGTCTGAAATATTATAAACTTTTATTAATTTTTACATCCCAAATAAATTTAGCTTCTTTTAGTCTAAACATAATTGAATTACAGTGTTCACATACACATACAGATATAATTTAAAAAATGTTATATTTTGACTTAAAGAAGTCTAAAGTGAGGAGATGAACTAAAATCTCGAGATCAAATTTTTGGATGATTATACTACTTTCCTTATTCTACGTATCTGAGAAAGTAAAAAGTGAATATTCATGCTAGCTATGCCTTTAAAACTGAAGCATTTTGATATAACTCCAATGTACAGTAATTCTATGAAATCAAAATGAGTTCTTACACATTCTGTTATGGGTGTTCCCTACAATAAAATTAGTGTTATTGGACAGCCTATGTAATAACTACTTCCAAAATATTTTATTCCACTTTTATAAACAATTCTCAAACTAGATAATTTAAAACAAACTTAAGTGATTAACTAAAGTGAATCAAGTCAATTTTGAAAAGTTTCCAGAAGTTAAGTCCCAAACATTCCTAATTAACTCCTGGAAATTCAGATTAATTTTTAGAAAGAGCTTAATTAAGGTTTCAAACACGTGTACTTAGGTACGCATAAGAAATAACACATCATTAGCCATGTCAGATAATTTTATATTGTAAGATTTATTTTGCCGCTCTGGTTGTGATTGTTAACTCCTCATATATCCTAATAAATTGCTCGTTTACGAACGAAATACAAGGTTATGACATATGCGGGGGAGCAGGAAATATTTATGCCTCAATTAAACGGTTCGAGTATTGAGCTCTGGATTTAGGATGATAGATTTCTATCTTTGATGTGCTTAACACTCAAACAAAATTTATTGCTTTTACTTTGATATCTCAAATGATTTGAGAGGATCTGCTCATTATTAGGTTCGGTTCGGTTTTTTTTGGAGAACTACAGTCTACTGTTTTGATACTCAAGACTAATGAGACCGGGACCTACTTCTTAAAGCTGATTCCTTACAGCTACTAACAACTCTCTGGAAATTCAAGGCAAGAAAACAAGGTTGGGGGGATTGTTTTTAGATAAATATTTTTATTAATATTATAGTCTGAAATATTATAAACTTTTATTAATTTTTACATCCCAAATAAATTTAGCTTCTTTTAATCTAAACATAATTGAATTACAGTGTTCACATATAGACAAAAACATACACATATTGTAGAAGGACGAGACTATACATATAAGATTGAATACTTTGCACATCTACAACATGATGATACGTAATAAGAGAAAATCAGGCCTTCAAACCAGAACTGAACTGAAAACCGGAAAAAACCGTTATTTTGGTCGGAACGAAAACCGGAACTGAACCAAAAAACATCGGTTTATTTTGGTTCGATATATTGTTAGTATTTCTATTACTGTAACCAACTTATGAATATTTTTTAGTTTAACCTCAACCATATAACTTTCATCATTACGTGCACATTGCTTCTCGATTTCCTTTCGTTTTGACGTTTACTAGTACTTTAAGCTCTATACATATAAGACTGAATACATTGGAGATCTACAACATCACGATACTTAGTATTAAGAGAAATTCAGGGCTTAAAACCAGAACTGAACCGAAAACCGGAAAAAACCATTATTTTTGTAGGAACGAAAACCGGAACTGAACCCAAAAAAATTTCGGTTTATTTCGGTTTGTATCTTTAGTCATTTTATTACTGTAATCAACTTATAAATATTTTCTAGTTTTACCTCAACCATATAACTGTCGTCATTGCATGTACATTGCTTGTCAAGGTCAAGGCAATTTGATTTAACGGAGTATCTAGCAAAGTGGAAAGTCTTCCCTTTAACCTCCTTACGTAAAACAGATCAAAACATCAATTTAGGCCTATAGGCAAAATGTAATCCAAACAGAAATTTAATACATTCCAGCTCACAAGGAAGAGAGGAGGTGAGAACATTCTCATAAAATAATTATGAGTAACCAACGTGTTAATAAACTGATTATACAGTCTAATTAGGGGATAATTAGACTGGATCCTTGGCTATGACCAGTAGGTATGGTTAACAGCAATGCATAGTTTTAAATACAACGTGAAGCTCAGAAAATACATAAATACACAAAAAAGGTTAAAGGGACTATAGCAAATGCAATTTGGTATAAAAGATATTAAAAATAAAAAAGTGACGGCACTAACAAAAATATACATTTTTGCATTTTACAAAATTTTAAAATTTTTATTTAGCATTTTTCAATTTTTATAAGATAAAACAAGACAGAACATTACGCAAAGTACAAAATAAGCGAGAGCAAAGTAGCAGAATGATACGAAACCCAAAATATTGGAAAAAATAAAAATTGAGAAAAAATAGCCAAAAAGCACAGAAAACGGTACTTCACTAAAAACAACAGCAAAAAAAAAAAAAAAAAAAAAAAAAAAAATTAGGCATGAAAACCTAAAAGCGTATTAACATTGCTTTTCGATTTCCATTCGTTTTGATGTTCACTAAAAGCAGTTTTGATTATGGCAAATAATGCAAATGCTCTCTCCGTTCTCTACCCACCGCCCGTATCGTACATGCTAGTTTATTGTATCAATTCACATAGTGTACTTATTAAAAAGAATAAAATCTTTAAATTTTGATAGAATTAGATTGTTTATTTATGATAAAATTATGTTTTTATTAAAAATTAGAATATACATAAAATTAAAATTATTTATTCGGAACTGATCCGAAAATCGAAAACCGTTATTTTTAGCTAGACGAAAACCGGAACTGAACTGAAATATTTTTATTTTACTTGAATCTTATAGGGAACAATTACGATTCTAAGCCCTGGAGAAAATGGTAACCATAACAGAGAAATATTTTACCTTTTGACATGAAATTTAATTATGATACGTTTAGGAATGTGAGAGAAAGAAGGAAGGAAAAGAATGCAGCGTTCTCTTGGACATTGGCAAAAAAATTTTTTTTGAGGCGTAGCACGTGGAGTGCTTCTTTTACTTTTTAATTTTTTTATATATATTTTTTTGCATATTTTCTTGTCGTTTGTTCTAATTTTGAACATTGTAATATAGATCAGTGGTATTATACTATAATTAAAAGCAATATAAAGCAACTTTGGGTTATCAATGACTTTGGAATAACAATGCAATGTACTACACTACAACAGAATGAATATACGTTTTACTTCAAAAAAGAATTATGTTTTGCTTCTGAGTTGATTATTAATTAAGTTTTGACATTTTTAGCTTGGTTTAAATAATCCATACAATTTTAATGAATTTCCTCACTTTGGGAGGAGGCCTCTAATGCCTTGTCAATGTTTTAGTTGATATTTTAGAACCGAAAGTTTGATCCAAACATTTCCATTTCCATTTATAAAGAAAAAAAATCTAAATTATTCATCAAAATGTAAATACAATAATCATGGTTAGTAAAAAAACAAAAAATAGGGGGAGAAATGAAATGAAACTATTACTCAGCTTTAGAATATTTTAGCTGGAATATCTTATTCTGCAAATTTTGTTTTGAAAGAAACCTAGTGCTTTTCGCTGATTTGAAATTTTGTGTTGTATATTATTAAGGACTCATTTTCAAACAGAAATAATTATCTGCCTTCTATAAATGCTCATATTCGTAGAAAAAAAAGAACCCTGAGATAAAGCGTATTCCCCAATGGACAGCCCCGAGCAGATGCAAAGCTGTCATTATTTTGCAATAATCTCTCTGATTTACTGGTAATCACAACGCCCGCCAAACGACAAAGGTAGAGTGTAATAAATGTTCTCCTATCTTTGGTGATTCATATTTAAGCTGAATTTTGCTTTTCTCATTTCTATTCATAATATTTTACTTTTCGCACTTTTGTTTTCAAGGTTAATATGTCTTATCCCGGAACTATTTTTCATAGTTTCTACTCAGGTCGTGATGATTACTTGCTATTTGCCAAACCCCAAACTCGGAATACTGGCATTATTATTTATTTTTGTTTTCTTTAGAACATTCATAACACTTAGCAAACTGTAAGGGAATAGAACAAAGACCTAAATGGACTCAAAGGGCTAAATTAGGTCGTGATCAGTGGGCGAAGCTAAATTTAAAGGTTTTGCTTTGCGTTTTCACCGTAGAATTG
>CM063501.1:76954185-77034185 GCA_032207245.1 Pardosa pseudoannulata | reverse complement strand
TTGCATTAAATATCCAGCCCTGTCTATACAAACAATGATACTTTAATTACAGCTAATCACTAAATAAGCATTTACTTACAATCTAAATAAATTTAATAACATAGTTTTCATATTGCCATTTTATTAAGGTTTTTTAATAAAGTGTTTGTGTCTATTTAAAAAAATTCTAAGCATGAAAATGAAAAACATAGTGATTAAATATATTTAATAATATTAGTATTTATTATCTTACAGCCTCAGAATAAATTGAATTTGAAATTTGTATGGTAAAAGGGGAATTCAGTTTTGGAAAAGAAGCTAATTTTGTGCCTATTCAATTTCAATAGAAAGTTTGCATAAAACAGAAGTTTTGCATTAAATAGCCAACCTTGTCTATACAAACAATAATAACTTTAATTACAGCTAATCCCTAAATAATCATTTACTTACAATCTAAATATATTTAATAACACAGTTTTCATATTGCAATTTTATTAAGGTTTTTTAATAAAGCTTTGTGTCTATTTAAAAAAATTCTAAGCATGAAAATGAAAAAAAAGTGATTAAATATATTTATTAATATCAGTATTTAATTATCCCACAGCCTCAGAATAAATTGAATTTGAAATTTGTATGGTAAAAGGGGAATTCAGTTTTGGAAAAGAAGCTAATTTTGTGCCTATTCAATTTCAATAGAAAGTTTGCATAAAACAGAAGTTTTGCATTAAATAGCCAACCTTGTCTATACAAACAATAATAATTTAATCCCAGCCAGTTGTAAAATAATCATTTACTTACAAAATAAATATATTTAATAACACAGTTTTCATATTGCAATTTTATTAAGGGTAATAAAGCTTTCGTGTTTTTTAAATATTTCTAAGCATAAAAACAGAAAAAAAAGATTAAATAAATTTATTAATATCAGTATTTAATATCCCACAGCCTCAGAAGAAAGTGAATCTGAAAATGGAATTGTAAAATTAGAATTCAGTTTCGGAAACGAAGTTATTTTTGTGTCAACTCAGTTTCAGTTTTGCATTGAATTGCTAGCAAAGTCTATACAAACAATGATATTTCAATTAAGCCAATCATTACATAAGCATTTACTTACTGTCTAAATAAATTTAATAACATAGTTTTCATATTGCAATTTTATTAAAATTTTTTAAGAAAGCGTTCGTGCCTTTTTAAAAAATTTCTAAGAATAAAATCAGAAAAAAGGATTAAATTTATTAATATCAGCATTTAATACCCTACAGCCTCAGATTAAATTAAATATGAAAATTGAATGGTAAACTGAGAATGCAGTTCTGGAAACGAAGTTATTTTTGTGCCAATTCATTTTCAGTTTTGCATAAAACAGAAGAAGTTTTGCATTAAATAGCTAGCCTTATCTATACAAACAATAATACATTTATCCCAACTAGTTTCTAAAATAATAATTTACTTACATATAAATATGTTTTAATAAACACTTTTCATATTGCAATTTATTAAGGTTTATTTATAAACCGTTCGTGTTTTGTTTTAAATTTCTAAGCATAAATTCATAAAAAATGATTAAATAAATTTATTAATATCATTATTTAATATCCTACATCAGAAAAACTGTTGAAAATGGAATTGTAAAATTAGAATTCAGTCGGAAACGAAGTTATTTTTGTGTCAACTCTTTCAGTAGAAGTTTTGCATTAAAGCTAAATGTCTCAGACAAAATGATACTTCAAATTAAGAATCATAAATAAATTTACTTACAGTCTAAATAATTTAATAACATAGTTTCATATTGCAACTTTATTAACATTTTAAAGAAATTTCGTGCCTTTCAAAGAAATAAATCGAAAAAAAGGATTAAATTTTAAATATCAGTATATAATTCAGCCTCAGAATTTAATTTTTGAATCGAAAATGAATGGTAAAATGAGAAACAGTTCTGGAAAAAGTTATTTTTGTGCCAATTCAGTTTTCAGTAAAAGTTTGCATAAACAGAAGTAATATGCATTAAATAGCCACCTTGTCTATACAAACAAAAATTTAATCCCAGCTAGTTCTAAAATAATATTTACTTACAAAATAAATATATTTAATACAGTTTTCATATTGCAATTTTATTAAGGTATAATAACCGTTCGTGTTTTTTTAAATATTTTAAACATAATTCATAAAAAATGATTAAATAAATTTATTAATATCAGTATTTAATATCCCGCAGCCTCAGAAGAAAGTGAATCTGAAAATGGAATTGTAAAATTAGAATTCAGTTTCGGAAACGAAGTTATTTTTGAGTCAACTCAGTTTCAGTAGAAGTTTTGCATTAAATTGCTAGCAATGTCTATACAAATAATGATATTTTAATTAAGCCAATCACTAAATAAGCATTTACTTACAGTCTAAATAATTTTAATAACATAGTTTTCATATTGCAACTTTATTAACATTTTTTAAGAAAGCGTTCGTGCCTTTTTAAAAAATTGCTAAGAATAAAATCGGAAAAAAAGGATTAAATTTATTAATATCAGCATTTAATACCCTACAGCCTCAGAATAAATTAAATATGAAAATTGAATGGTAAACTGAGAATGCAGTTCTGGAAACGAAGTTATTTTTGTGCCAATTCATTTTCAGTAAAATTTTGCATAAAACAGAAGTAATAAGTTTTGCATTAAATAGCTAGCCTTATCTATACAAACAATAATACTTTAATTCCAACTAGTTTCTAAAATAATAATTTACTTACAATATAAATATATTTAATAAAGTAGTTTTCATATTACAATTTTATTAAGGTTTATTTAATAAACCGTTCGTGTTTTGTTTTAAATATTTCTAAGCATAAATTCATAAAAAATGATTAAATAAATTTATTAATATCAGTATTTAATATTCTACAGCCCCAGAAGAAAGCGAATCTGAAAATGGAATTGTAAAATTAGAATTCAGTTTCGGAAACGGAGTTATTTTTGTGCGAGTTCAGTTTCAATTTTGTATAAAAAAGAAGTTTTGCATTAAATAGCCACCCTGCAGTGATACCTTAAACAATAACATTCGTGACAACCAATCCCCAAATAAATGTTTAATCACATCCTAAATAAAAGTAATTTAACAATACACCTTTCACTGTTGAGATTACAAATCTTTATGTCTATTTTCAAAATTTCATTCATAAAATCGTTAAAAATCATTGTGTAATTACTTTTCTTTTAACTGAAAGTAATTAGTGACGTTACGCATTAACAAAGATATAAGTACTGAAAGTGCTTCCGTTTAATATCATCATAAAAAACTGTTAGGAGATGAAGTATAAAAAATAGTCGTGGCAATATATTTTTATGCTTTTTTTAAACTACTCTTTCTCACTTTTTTCATTCAAAAAGAAAACTGTAATCGTCTCAGCAGCAAAAACTTAAAATACTTCAAATTAAGAAAAATAAATTTAAAAATAGTTTTTTTAGTAGTTTATAGCTGCCGAGACACAGACGGTTTTTTTTGAAAAAATACTTTTGAAAGAATTGACTGTATAAAAGAAATAGTGGCAGTTCAATATAAAAACCTGTTATTATGTTTTTACACATCTTCATTTTAGATTCAGAATTCCTTCTGGCATTGAATTTAATTTTTTAGATACTCCGAATAAAATGAATATGAAAACTGACTTACAAAATTGTTATTTTGTAATTCAGTGGTGTTTTAAAAGTTATTTTTGAATTAACTCAGTTTATACACAAAGGCGTCATAAACAGATATAATGCATAAACAGATAGCACACCGAAATGATGAACAAAAATGATTTTTAATCAGGATATTCAATCGTAAAGATTTTTTTTTTGATTCAAACAATGTACATTGTACTATAGGGGCATTCAAATAACCCCATTGCTGATCGCTGTATCACTGATCTAAATCGTTCGCTGTTTGGGATTTAACAGTAGGGGAGACCAGGACACCTTGGGACACTTTTCAGTTAAACATTTTTATGAATTTTTTTTAAAGTTAATTGAAAAAAATAAGTATGCATGCATATATTGTCATCATATCTGCATCTTATAAACATCGAACATACTTAATATCTCATTTAGTTATAAATCTCATTTAGTAATAAAAGAAATAAAATATCTTTCCAATGTCCCAACCTGCCCCACTGTATGGGGTAGGTTGGGACACTAAACAACAAATACAAAATACTGTTCAAATTATTTTTATTAACTGCTATAAAAGAGAAATAGCTGAAAATTGTTCAAGTTAATACATTTTTTAACAAATCTTATAATTGCAGCTGATTCAAGCATATTAGCACAGCAGAATACTTTCTGTTTGTTTTTCTTGTTCTCACCATTTTTTTCTGAAAAAAAAAAGATTAATAGATTAATATTTTGACATGTTAAATCAATTAAAAATTAGGCACCAAAATATTAATTATTTTGCTTGAATTGATATTTGTTTACACTTTTTAAAGTGTCCCAAGGTGCCCCATCTATGTGTGCCCCAATCTGCCCCATTTTACATAGTATCCTTTTGTAACTACTGTACAGTTAGGCTTAAAAATACAATTTATTTGTTAGCATAGAAATAATAATAAATGAATTTTCTGTCATAACAACACACTTCTTTTAAATATTTTAATTAAAAAAAAAATTACTTTTTAAAATGCAAATTGATGTAATTTTGGGTTATTCAAAACAAAGAAAATGAAATTGTTCCTTACCTATGGGCACTATTTTCATCAAAATTCTTTGAGAAGTGAAGAGGAAGGCCATCTATCAATACACATGAAAACTAATTCTTGGTTGCAAATTAAAGCCTGAAAATAAAGGTGTCCCAAGGTGCCCCACTCTCCCCTACCCTTCGCTATTTGACATCGCTTTCCAAGTATCGCTGTTGAACTTAGGCAAACTTCGGAAGATTTTCCCTGAACCCACGTTTTTCGAGGAGTATGAAGATAAACAAATTATTGAGCATGTACCAGATAACTCTTAGCCATTTTACTTTCTTCATAGGCTACTTTACAATTCTGGAAAATAATAAAATTTTACCTATATCCCGTCATATGACGGGCTATATGCTAGTGTCACTACAAAGACTACTGGCATAAAAAATAGTCATGTCAAAATATTTTTATGATTTATCCGAAGACTCTATTACACATTCTTTTTTTCTTTCAGTTACAGAAAAAAGGACTGTCGTCTCAGTGGTTGAAATCTAGGATATTTGAAGTTATAAAAAAAATATCTAAAAATACATTTTTTTAGCAGTTTATTGTGACTGAGACATAATTTGTTTTTTTCAAGAATTTCGAATCATTTGGCTTTTAAAATACTAGCAGTTAAATAGAATAGCATGTGATTTTATGTTTATAGCACATTTTTCACTTTATTTTCAGAATTCATTTTTATATTGAATTTAATATCCTATAGCCTCGGAATAAATTAGATATGAAAACTGAATTATAAAATAATAATAACAATTTCAATTACAAACTTTTCTGAATTTATTGGTTCAATTCAGTTTCGCCGAACGCTGGCCGATTGGTTAGGGCGCTGATTGTCGGTGCCGGAGTTCATGGGTTCGAATACCACTATGGCATGGCTGTTCATAGCCGTTCGGAATCGGCTTTAAGCAGTAGGTCCCGTACTCATTAGCCCTCGTGTGCAAAACAGTAGACCGTAGCGCTCCAAACCAAACCCAAATCAATTCAGTTTCAATACAAAGACGCCAAGCCTAAACAGATAGCTCTGTTTACACCATAGGTACTTTAACCCTCCGAGTGGAACACATCGAGGAAAAAAAGTGTCCAAAAATACGCTGAAGGTTTACTGCGTCGGTGGCTAAAGCGTTCTATAATTTTTTCTACACCCTTTGTCGACTAGAACGGAATACGGGAAACCCTTGTCGTTATTGTCCCTTTACTTCCGGTTATAAATAGATATATAAATAGATATTATAGATTGTTAATTTTTTATATGCATAAAGCTCGTCAAGTCTCGAAGATCATCCCATAAGAAACAATGGATTCTAAAAGTAGAAATAAAAATAATTTGTGAAAGACTTATTTGTATTTTTTTACAAAGTCATCCAAGATATTTAAGGGGTGCAATTAAAGATACATATATTACCGCAAACAAAATACTTCGAAATAGAGATTTACAAAGCCATGAAAAGCTATCAGCGTCTTTCTGCCTCAGGGGGTAGAAGTGCATCCCCCAATAAATGTCAGTCAAAGAGGAGTGCAATTTCCAAACAATCGACTTGACCCTCCTGCTGAAAAATTCCATGGGGGAAAGAACTGGGAGAAATGTACATTACATCTATTTTCGGAATGATTTCAGAGGTCTAAAATCGTGCGTTTGGAAGACAGTATCGGTTTGGCGGAACTGTACGTGCGAACCGCTTAGAAGGTTAAAAAGAACAGTTAATTCCAAAATATGCATTTAATTACTTACATAAACTTATTACCGTAACTTTTATACCACAGTCCGCAGTATCATATACATATTTTTTAATGAAAGTTTCATATATTGTTATTAAAACTCCATTAATAAGAACGGAAAAATCACTATATGCCTTTATTTAAAACTTATCTTAATTTTTCTATTTTTTAACTGAAAAAATAATTAGTGATAATACTCATTCACAGAGATATAAATAGAGAAAATTACTTGATTTTTATATCATTATAAAAACTAATAGCATAAAAAATAGTCGCGACAAAAAGTTTTTATGTTTTATGTGATCTTCTCATTTTTTTTCTTTCAATAACGGAAAAAAAGAACTTACCTCTCAGTGATTGAAATCTAGGATATTTGAAATTAAAAACAAACCTAAAAATAAATTGTTTTGAAGTTTATTGTGGCAGAGACAACTTTTTTCTTAAAGAATTTTGAATTATTTGGTTTTCGAAACACTGGCAGTTAAATAGAACTTGTGGTTTTATGTTTATTGCATAATCTCCATTTTAATTTCAGAATTTATTCTTATATTGAGTTTAAAGTCCTACATCCTCGGACTAAATTGGATATAAAAATTGAATTGTAAAATAACAATAATGAAGTTTTGAAAGCAAAGGTATTTTTGTGTTAATTCGGTTTCACCATAACGACGTCTTGTGTTTTAGCAGTTTATTTGAACTGACATAAACTTTTTTTTATCTGAAAATATTTTGAATAATATGTCTTTTAAAGTGATGACAGTTAAATAGAAAAAACTTCTGTTTTTATGTTTATAATATAACCTTAATTTTAGATTCAGAATTTATTTTATATTGAATTTAATGTCCTACAGCATCCGGACAAATTGGATATAAAAGGTTAATTGCAAAGTAACAATAATGAAGTTTCGAAAGCAAAGTTATTTTTTGTGCTAATTCAGTTTCACAACATAAAGAAGTCTTGGATTTTAGCAGTGTATTTTAACTGAGACATACTTTTTCTAACTTAATATATTTTGAATAATTTGTGTTTAAAAATAATGGCAGTTAAGTAGAAAAACCTTCTGTTTTTATGTTTATGACACAACCTTAATTTTAGTTTAAAAATAATTTTTTTATATTGAATTTAATGTTCTATAGCATCAAAATAAATAAGATATGAAAACTTAATTATAAAATAATAATAATGAAGTTTCGAAAACACAGTTATTTTTGTGTTAATTCGGTTTCAACATAACGACGTCTTGTGTTTTATAAGTTTATTTTATCTGAGACATACTTTTTCTATTGTGAAATGTTTTGAATAATTTGTGTTTTAAAATGATGATAGTTAAATAGAAAAACCTTCTGATTTTATGTTTAGGGCACAAACTTAATTTTTGTTTCAGAATTGATTTTACATTGATATTAATGTCCTACAGCATCAGAAAAAATTGGATATGAAGCTTAATTGAAAAAAAATAATAATGACGTATCGAAAGCAAAGTTATCTTTGTACTAATTCAGTTTCATCATAAAGACGTCTTGTGTTTTAGCAGTTTATTTTAACTGAGACATATTTTGCTATATTAAAATTTTTTGAATAATTTGTGTTTTACAATGGTGACAGTTAAATAGAAAAACCTTCTGTTTTTATGGTTATGACACAACCTTAATTGTAGTTTCAAAATAATTTATTTTATATTGAATTTAATGTACTAGAGCATCTGAATAAATAAGATATGAAAGCTTAATTGTAAAATGATAATAATGAAGTTTCGAAAACAAAGTTTGTTTTTGTGTTAATTCGGTTTCAAGATAAAGACTTTTGTGTTTTAGCAGTTTATTTTATCTGAGATAAACTTTTTCTATCGTGAAATGTTTTGAATAATTTGTGTTTTAAAATGATGACAGTTAAATAGAGAAACTTCTGTTTTTATGTTTATGACACAACCTTAATTTTAGTTTCAGAATTTATTTTATATTGAATTTAATGTCCTACAGCATCAGAACAAATTGGATATGAAAGCTTAATTTCAGAATAATAATAATGAAGTTTCCAAAGCAAAGTTATTTTTGAGCTAACTCCGTTTCAACATAAAGACGTCTTGTGTTTTTGCAGTTTATTTTAACTGAGACATAATTTTTCAAACTTAAAAATTTAAATAATTTGTGTTTTTAAATTGGTGGCAGTTACATAGAAGTTTTTATATTAATAAAACAACCTTAATTTTAGTTTCAAAATAATTTATTTTATAATGAATGTAATGTCCTACAGCATCACAATAAGTAAGATATGAAAGCTTAATTGTAAAATAATAATAATGGAGTTTAGAAAATAATGGTATTTTTGCTTTAATTCGGTTTCAACATAACGACGTCTTGTGTTTTAGCAGTTTATTTTAACTGAGACATACTTTTTCTATCTTAAAATATTTTAAATAATTTGAGATTTAAAATGATAACAGTTAAAAAGAAAAACCTTTTTTATGCTTTGACACAACCATAATTTTACTTTCAGAATTTGTTTTATATTTAATTTAATGTCCACCAGCATCAGAACAAATTGGATATAAAAACTTAATTTTAAAATATTAATAATGAAATTTCGAAAACAAAGTTTGTTTTTGTGTTAATTCCGTTTCAATATATAAACGCCTTGTGTTTTAGCAGTTTATTTTAATTGAGACATACTTTTTCTATCTTAAAAATTTTGAATAATTTGTGTTTCAAAATGGTAGCAGTTAAATATTAAAAAACTTCTGTTTTTATGTTTATGACACAACTTTAATTTTAGTTTCAAAATAATTTATTTTATATTGAATTTAATGTCCGACAGCATCAGAATAAATAAGTTATAAAAGCTTGATTGTAAAAAAATAATAATGGAGTTTTGAAAACAAAGTTATTTTTGTGCTAATTCCGATTAACATAAAGACGTCTTGTGTTTTAGCAAGTTATTTTAACTAAGACATAATTTTTGTATCTTAAAAATTTTAAATAATTTGTGGTGACAGTTAAATAGAAAAACTTCTATTTTTATGTTTATGACACAACTTGAATTTTAGTTTCATAATTTATTTTATATTGAATTTAATGTCCTACACCATCAGAACAAATTGGATATGAAAGATTAATTACAAAATAATAATAGTGAAGTCTCGAAAGCAAAGTTATTTTTGTGCTAATTTCCGTTAAACATAAAGACGTCTTGTGTTTTAGCAGTTTATTTTAACGACATACTTTTCCTATCTTAAAATATTTGAAATATATTTTTTCTTGTAAAACGATGACAGTTGAATAGAAAAACTTCTGTTTTTATGTTTATAACACAACCTTAAATTCAGTTTCAGAATTTATTTTATATTGAGTTTAATGTCCTACAGCATCAGAACAAACTGGATGTAAAAGCTTAACTGTTTAATAAAGTTTCGAAAACAAAATTTTTTTTGTGTTAATTCGGTTTCAACATAAAGAAGTTTTATATTTTAGCAGTTCATTTTAACTGGAAGATACTTTTATATCTTAAAAATTTAAATAATTTGTGTTTTTTATATACAACTTGTGTTTTTATGTTTATTACAGAACCCTAGTTTTAATTTCAGAATTTATTTTATATGAATTTAAAGTCCTACATCCTCAGAGCAAATTGAGTATGAAAGTTTAATTGTAAAATAATAAAAATGGAGTTTCGAAATCTAAGTTAATTTTTGTGTGAATTCCTTTATAACACAAAGGCTCCTTGCATAAACAGCTAGCCCTCTCTACATACAGAGCTACAATAGATAATCCAAAAAATAAGTATTAACTGGCACAAATAAATTTAATATCGTAACTTTTATGCCACAGTTCTCTATTGCGTATACATATTTCTTAATTAAATTCACTTGTCTTTTTTTTGTCAATCTCCATTCACAAAAATGAAAAAAATCAATATATGTCTTTAATTAATATTTCTTTTAATGTCTCTATTCTTTTAGCTGCCAATTAATTAGCCACCTTATTCATTCACAAAGACATAAGTGGTGAGAAGTAATCGATTTTAATATCATTATAAAGAGTAGTAAGAAATGTAGCATAGTATATGATCGTGACAAAATGTTTTTATAATTTATCTTACTTTTCATTCACAGTTTTTTTGTTTTAATTACGAAGGAAAAGCACATTCGTCACAGTGCCTGAAATATATAAAATTTCAAATTAAGAAAAGAATATAAAATATATTTTATTAGTTTATTATGACTGAGATATTTTTATTTTTTTTTCTAAAGAAATTTGAATGATTTGAATTTAAAAATAATGGCAGTTAAATAGAAGAGCTTGTACTCTTTTCTTTCTTTTCTCTCTTTTCTTTCACAACTTCCATTTTAGTTTCAGAACTTTCATTCTCATATTGAATTTAATGTTTTAAAACCTCGGAATAAATTGAAAAAATTGAATATGGAAATTGAATTGTAAAATATAAAGGGAGTTTTAATCTGAAAATTAACTTGGGCCTATTTAATTTCAACAGAATGGAGACTTGCATAAATAGCTAACCTTGTAAAAAAAATTAAAGTAAGCATTTACTAACATAAATAAATATAATAAGAAATCTGTTATTCCCCAATTCACTGTTGTGTATAAATATTTTCTAATTAAATTTTCATGTCTGTTTTATAATACTATATTCACAAGAAAAGGAAAATATATTATTATATGTCTTTCATTAATATTTATTTCAATGTTTCCTTTGTATTACCTGCCAAAAAATCATTTTTATGGCCATGACTGCAACCACCCATCGAGAAGTCAGTCTCATTACATATACATATATGTATATATATATATATGTATGTATATATATATATATATATGTATATATATGTATATATATGTATATATGTATGTATATATATGTATATATGTATGTATATATATGTATATGTATATATATATATATGTATATATATGTATATATATTTGTATATATATGTTTATATATATATGTATATATATGTGTATATATATGTTTATATATATATGTATATATATATGTATATATATATATATATGTATATATATATATGTATATGTATATATATATATATTATATATATATATATATATATATATATATATATATATATATGTATGTATATATATATTTGTATATATATATATGTATATATATATGTATGTTTATACATATATGTTTATATATATATATATATATATATATATATATATATATTATATATATATATATATATATATATATATATATATATATATATATATATATATATATATATATATATATATATATATATATATATATATATATATATATATATATATATATATGTTTATATATTTCAATATAAAATACGAAAAGTTGGTTAAAAAATTAAATAATTTTCTATCTATTGAGAATAACTAAATAACTTGAGAATAACTGAATAACTAAATTTATGCACAAAACGCTCGCTCTCGGTACAATTCCGCTGTGAAATGTACACGCAAACAATGTGTTAAGATCTCTTTTCGCATTTTGTGTTTTAATATTCAAAGAGCACTGTGGTCTCAATGTCTGAAATTTACAAAACTTAAAGTAAAAGAAAAGATATTGAAGATTTGATTTTTTAGTATTTTTCTGTGACTAAGACATAAACATTATATCTTGATGTATTTTGAATGAATAGACTATTCCATTTATTCTAAATTAATTGAAGTCCCAATTTCAATGAAGAACTTATGTATGTCTATATGTATGAACGTATCCCCAGTTTTATTTAAACTGCACTATATGTCTGTCTATCTAGATGTAAATCTTGTATTTGATTTCTGATATATGCTCTATCCTCATCTGGGTTGAAATTTGGTAAGTATCTTTGATTACATTCATGAATAAGTGATAAAATAGCCTCATTACAGATAATTTAATTACTTCTTTATAGATAAGTTAAGGAATACGGGAGACTAATTTATATTTTTCAAAACTGTAATCATTTTTTAATCATTGCACACACAATGGTCTATCCTTATTTGATAGACCAATATATCTTTGGTATATATCTTTCATGACAGTACATGGTTAAATAATAAACTTACATCATTATAAGTAATTTAATTACATATTTATAGATAAGTTAAAGAATCCGGAAGACAAATTTATATTTTTTAAAACTGTAATCATTTTGTAATCATTGCTAACACATTGATCTATCCTTATTTGAGTTGAAATTTGGTATATATCTTTAATGATAGTACATGGATAAATAATAAATTTAAATCATTATAATTAATTTAATTACATACTTATAAATAAGTTAAGGAATCCGGGAGATTAATTTATATTTTTAAAACTATAATCATTTTGTAATCATTGCTCACACAATGGTCTATCCTTATTTGAGTTGAAATTTGGTATATAACTTTAATGATAGTACATGAATAAATAATAAATTTAAATCATTATAATTAATTTAATTACATACTTATAAATAAGTTAAGGAATCCGGGAGATTAATTTATATTTTTAAAACTATAATCATTTTGTAATCATTGCTCACACAATGGTCTATCCTTATTTGATAGACCAATATATCTTTGGTATATATCTTTCATGACAGTACATGGTTAAATAATAAACTTACATCATTATAAGTAATTTAATTACATATTTATAGATAAGTTAAAGAATCCGGGAGACAAATTTACCTTTTTTAAAATTGCAATCACTTTGTAATCATTGCTAACACTTTGGTCTATCCTTATTTGAGTTGAAATTTGGTATATAACTTTAATGATAGTACATGAATAAATAATAAATTTAAATCATTATAATTAATTTAATTACATACTTATAGATAAGTTAAGGAATCCGGGAGACAAATTTACCTTTTTTAAAATTGCAATCACTTTGTAATCATATTTTTCTTCAAATATATGCTTATATTAGTATTACTGTGCATATGTAAAATTATTAAAATGTTTAAAATTTGAATTTATTATATAATTTTATAATAGTATTTTAAAAGGGATTCACATTCTACCCTTTTACATTGGCATACATTTACCATCTTAAATTATCTAAATACATTTATATAGAACCCTGTATTTTTTTAAAGTATTTTTGGTGGGGGCGGGGAAAATACTTGGTTGGTTAGAAAAATGAAGTTTTATGTGATTTATTTACCCTGATGTTCAACTGTTGAACCAAATTATAAATTTGCTGCCAAACATTCGCAGAGTAAAAAAAAAAAAAGAAACCAAATTTTTTTCTGCAATTCATTGTAAAATATCAATTAAAAATTACGTTAGATCCTTTTTGCGTTTGATTCATTATATTTAAATTACTAGCTGCTTCGCACCCAGCCTTCGGTCTGAGTTTTAAACTATTTCGATAAAATGTTTAGAACCACTATTAAAGTTAATAAGATATATTAATAGAAATGCTGAATAAATCTGGTATGTTTCAGATTGTTGACGATTATAACAGTTTATTAATAGCTGAATGTCCAGTAAGTGCACTGTGTGAGCCGTGAGAAATTGCATAATAATTCCCAATTCCACTACTTTTTTTAATGTAGGAGTCAAATTTCAAAATACTGTGGAGAGTAATATATATGTACTCTTCTGAATGGCATAATTCATTTACGAGATTGGATATCTTTTAGTACTAATGTTTTATATACATAAATATTAAATTTTAAACAACAAAACCTATGACGATAACTTTTTCTTTAAAAAATGGCAATTGTGAAATAAAAACAAATTTGATAGAACATGGCGAATTTGTAATTATTGAAAATAAAAATCACGCCAACATATAACAGAAAAAAATACTAACTTCTTAAAAAATTGGAGAAAGTAAAATAAAGATTTACATATTTTGATAACGTAAAATATTTAGCTATTAAAAATAAAATGATTTTGATACTGGGATATTTCAAAGAGAAAAAGTTATTGCGTATGACAAATAGTTGTAACTATAGAAAATAAAGGGCACTCATTACATATTTTAATTAATATAATTTTAAGTGATTGTAATTACGGTATTTTAATGGTGGAAAGAGTTTAAGCCTTCAGTGGACTAGGCGAAGTAATGCATCCGAATGTATTTATGTTTATAAATGCATTTATTTACACTCGAATTTTAATAATATATATACACAAATATATTACAATATATTTGTGTAAGAAATATATCAAAAGTAAAGTCTTGAAAAATTCTTTAAGAATATAATAAATCACTAACAAAAATACCAAGATTACCAAGATACCTGGGGAAAAAAATACTTCGAATAATGACATGAAATGCTCGAAAAAGGGGGAAGAAATGTATTTCGAACGTTAATAATTTACATAAATTTTCCTATGGTTATACCTAAGAATTTCCCAAATTTTCACGGTGATTGGATGCATGGTCTTTGACTCTATCGAGTACAGACAGACAGACAGACAGACACAAATTCATTTTTATATATATATATATATATATATATATATATATATATATATATATATATATATATATATATATATATAGATTAATTACTAGCATATAATCTGTGTTTTATCTGTATCCAGAATAAAATATTTTCGTTAGATGTAAAAACAATCCAGAAGACATGTAAATAAAACATGTAGTAGTGGTTGATATTTTGTGTAGTATACAGTATAGAAAAGAAATTATGTAGATGGTAAAATTTAATATAATTATTTTTAGTTTGATGAGTTCTCTAACTCAATACAGAGAGTGTATGCTATTAAAAGAAATGTGTTTTTAAGATCGTAATTAGTATTTTAATCAGAATATTTTACCAGTGAAATCTTAAAGTACCAGTTATGTTAAACTCTTAACCCCTTCCGGTATGATTTGCCGAACGATGGCCGATTGGTTAGGGTGCTGGCCTTCGGTACCGAAGTACGTGGGTTCGAATCCCACAGTGGCATGGATGTTCGTAGCCGTTCGGAATCGCTTTAAGCTGTAGGTCCCGGTCTCATTAGCCCTCGTGTTGCAAAAAGTAGACCGTAGCACTCCAAACAAAATCCGGTATGATTTAATAATGAAAAACTGTGCATGAAATAACCATTTAATTTTGATTTAAAAAACTTGTTTCATTTTACAATTCTTACATATTCTTAATTAAAATCCACTTTTTACATAGTGTTAAATAATATCAGAAACAGTAAAATTAAGAAAATATCAAAGCAAAACATTAATAAGGTATACAGATAATAGTCTTCAAGCTAGTGGTACTTTTCAAAACAAAGTGCAAAGGAATTCTTAATTGTTTACACCGCCAAGTAGTCTCACTTTTAATTTGATTCTTGTAACACACACGGCATTTCTTAGTAGGTTTTCTTTTATTCTGACTCATTAATTTGGCAATGACTTGTACCAAGAAATTCTAAGTAAACAATATGCAATAGTGACTTGTGATTTTCACAAGTGATAAAAGTGTTGCCAAATTCAGTACACTAGAAATTTTAAACTAAATTAATTATCATATTTAACAGTAACTTTAATTGAATGACTAGTGTAGCTTGTCATTGTGCGGTATGGAATGAAAAACTAATGACGAGCTAGACTCGTCATTTTACCGGAATTGGTTAAGGATTCAGCATAATATGTTTTTATATATAATATATGATTTACTCACAAATAGTTTCAATATGATATACATAAAGTGTCCTCTAACATGGCTAAAACTGACCTTTTTGATAAACATAACTAGCTCTTTTTACAAGAAATGTGACCAATGTTTATGTCTATTATTTTAAAACATACATTAAACAATTTTAGAGTGCTTGTTATGTTCTCATAGAAATGTACTTTCATAGTAAAATTTGGGAATCTATTTTCCAAAATACTGTGTTTAATATTCCTTCTTATGCAGATACATGTACATTGATACTGTTGTGGTTAGCATGTATTATATTATATTGACCAGATGTGTAAAACTTACCCCTACAAAGCACATACTGATAAACAGCAATAAGTGATTATTTTGAATAATAATTTCATGTAAGTGTATTCATTAATTCTAAAGACTACTGAAAATTAACTGGAATCCATTAACCGGTGGGAAACAAATGATATTTAATAAATATATACAATTAAGGAATGAATATGAAAATCTATTATTTTGACACACAATTTTATTAAAAAAATCAATCACAGTGGAAAAATAGGTTAACACTTACAAAACATTAATAATAACTTTTAAACACAAGAAAAAGCTTTAGTGATAACAAACAAAATACAGTATAAACTTACAATTGCAACAGGATTTCACAAGGCAGTATAAACAGCCTACAAAACACTGATAAACAAAAAAAAAATGAGAAAACTGCATTTTGATTAACATTTCTTGTAAGGCAATTTACTTATTTTGCACATATGTATTAAACGGTGGAAACTGAATAATAATAAACATACAAACGGAAATCAGTGTAGAGGAAAATCTATTAACCCCTTGACAGTGTCACTTGGATTCAGTTCGGGTACCCTAAACATGAAAAATTTGTAATGCCCGAACTGATTTCGGGCAGAAGAAAAATTGTAAGTTAATTATTTAAAATTAACTTAAACAAAACACAATATAAACTTACAACTGCGACAGGATTGCACAAGACATTATAAACAACGTACATCATAAAAAAAACTGATAAACAAACAAAACAGTGAAAAAATTGCATTTTTATTAACATTTTTTTAAAGCAATTTCCTTATTTTGCGCATATGTATTAAAGAGTGGGAACTGAATAATAATAAACATAGAAACGTTAATCAATGTAGAGGTAAATCTATTAACCCCTTCCCAGTGTCATTTGGATCCAGTTCGGGTACCCAAAAAGTGAAAAATTTGTAATGCCCGAACAGATTTCGGGAAGAAGAAAAATTTTAAGCTTAATTATAAGCTTAATTATTTAAAATTAAATTACAAACAAAACACAATCTAAACATACAACTGCGACAGGATTGCACAAGACAGTATAAACAATCTACATCATAAACAGAACTGATAAACAAACCAAACAGTGAAAAAATTGCATTTTGATTAACATTTCTTTTAAGACAATTTCCTTATTTTGCGCATATGTATTAAAGGGTGGGAACTGAATAATAATAAACAAACGTTAATCATTGTAGAGAAAAATCTATTAACCCCTTGCCAGTGCCATTTGGATCCAGTTTAGGTATCTCAAACGTGAAAAATTTATAATGCCCGAACTGACTTCGGGTAGAAGAAAAATTTTAAGCTTAATTATTTAACATTAACTTACAAACAAAGAACAATATAAACTTACAATTGAGACAAGATTTCCCAAAGCAGTATAAACCACCAACATTATAAAAAGCACTGATAAACAAACAACACAATGAGAAAACTGCATTTTGAATAACATTTCTTGTAAAGCAATTTATTTATTTTGAGTATATGTATTAAACGGTGGGAACTGAATAATAATAAACATACAAACGGAAATCAGTGCAGAGGAAAATCTATTTACTCCTTGACAGTGTCACTTGGATTCAGTTCGGGTACCCTAAACATGAAAAATTTGTAATGCCCTAACTGATTTCGGGAAAAAGAAAAACTTTAAGTTAATTATTTAAAATTAAGTTAAACAAAACACAATATAAACTTACAACAGGATTTACCAAGGCAGTATAAACCACCTACATTATAAAAAGCACTGATAAACAAACAACACAATGAAAAAACTGCATTTTGATTAACATTTCTTGTAAAGCAATTTACTTATTTTGCGTATATGTATTAAACGGTGGGAACCAAATAATAATAAACATACAAACGGAAATCAGTGTAGAGGAAAATCTATTAACCCCTTGACAGTGTCACTTGGATTCAGTTCGGGTACCCTAAACATGAAAAATTTGTAATGCCCGAACTGATTTCGGGCAGAAGAAAAATTGTAAGTTAATTATTTAAAATTAACTTAAACAAAACACAATATAAACTTACAACAGGATTTACCAAGGCAGTATAAACCACCTACATTATAAAAAGCACTGATAAACAAACAACACAATGAAAAAACTGCATTTTGATTAACTCCTTGACAATGTCACTTGAATCCACTTCGAGTACCTCAGACTGGAAAAATTAGTAATTCCTGAACTGATTTCAGGCAGAAGAAAAATGTTAAGCTTAATTATTTAAAATTCCACTAAAAAAATACAATATAAACTTACAGCTGCGACAGAATTGCACAAGACAGCATAAACAACCTACACCTTAAAAAAAAAAACTGATAAACAAACAACATAATGAAAAAACTGCATTTTGATTAACATTTTTTGTAAACCAATTTACTTATTTTGCGTATATGTATTAAACAGCGGGAACTGAATAATAATAAATATACAAACGTTAATAAATATAGAGGAAAATCTATTAATCACTTGACAATGTCACTTAGATCCAGTGCGGGTACCTCAAGCAGGAAAAATTTGTAATACCAGAACTGATTTCAGGTAGAACATTAATTTTAAGCTGAATTATTTAAAATTAATTTTATTAAAAATTTTAAGAGAAGTTTCTATTTTGGGAAGGTCAAAATCAGTTTATTAAAAAAAAATTCATTAATGTTTTGCATGTATATCAAAATATTAAACGTAGAAACTCCTATTCATTTGGAACTTTGTTATGTGCTAAAGTAAACAATTTTTTTTATCTTTTTAGCGATATGTTGCATCAAATTAAATAGAAAGAAATTTAAAATTCACATGCAACTTTTTGACATATCACAGTTAAGGAGTTAATATAAGAAATAGTGCTAATTGAAATGAGAATATATTAAAAAAGAATAATTGATTATGCTTGAAGTAAGATTTAGCTTGAAGGTTTAATTAAAAGAATTATTATAACTCTTTAACACAAGAAAAATGTTTTATGGCAAATAAAGTTTATTAAAATAAAATAATTATTTATAAAAAGGAAAAATTTGGTTTATGTTAAAAGTTCAACTCTTTCAAAACATTAATTATATGAAATTATACATTAATTATATCTGAAACACAAGGAAGAGAATTAATGTTTGCACAACATAGTGCAGCGTAAAGTCACCGTTGCAACACAATTTTAGAAGCCTATGTAAATAACTTGCTATATGAAAGCAAGCACTGATAAACAACCAAAGAACTGTATTTTGGTTTAGCTCCTCATTGAAGATAATTAACTTGGTGTAAAATTTGTTGCTAAAAACAAAATGTATTAAACATCGAGACACAAATAATATTTAACCCTTTGCGCTCCAATATCGAATTTGATTCGGCATCATCTTTATTTTCGCCGAATGTGGTTCAACATAGTTTTTAAATTTAAAATGTGTTCATAATTATTTAACACAATTAAAATTATTTAACAGTCAGGCAATAAATGGATATGACTCAAAGTCTAGTTTGAACAGACTACTGGGAACGAGAAAAATTAATATGGAGCATAAAGGGTTAATAAACATACAACATTAATGCATAAGGAGGAATATCTATTAATATGACAGAATATTAATTAAAAGAAATGATATATTATTTAAAGTGAAAAGTTGATGTAGTTTAAAAGTTTAGAAATACAGATCACTAATAATATCTCTATAAACAAGAGAGAATATAAATTTTACACAAAATATATACTTGAACTAATGTTCAAATGAAGCAGAATTTGGCAATCCTGTACAAACTCAAACTCTGAAAAAATGGATATAACTCAAACACTAATTTGGAACAGACTACTGGGAATGAGAAAAATTGATATGGTACACAAAGGGTTAATAAACATACAACATTAATGCATAAGGAGGAATATCTATTAATATCAGAGAATATTAAATGAAAGAAATGATATATCATTTAAAGTGGAAAATTGATGTAGTTTAAAATTTTAGAAATACAGATCAGCAATAATATCTCTATAAAAATGAGAGAATATAAATTTTACACAAAATATATACTTGAACTAAGTTTTAAATAAAGAAGAATTTGACAATCCTGTACAAACACATCATGTAAAAATCCACAAAGCATAGAGAAAATAGTTTTCTGACTAATATTATTATGGAACGTAATGCCTTTGGCCTGAAGTGTGTTATAAAAATATTGGAGTACATTTAACAGCGGGAAACAAAAAATAATACAAGAATAACGTTAACTAGTCATGACAAAGGGAGAAAATATTAAGTAAAATAATTTGTATACATTAATAATATGACAAAAACAGATTTAGTTTAATGGATGTCAGGACTCTTAACCTTCTAAACTTTTTGATAAAAAAAAAGTCATAGATTGAGATGTCCTATGCATTAAAAATAGCATACAAAAATTCAGCTTAGTTTACACAAGGGCTATTTCCCAGTTCGGGGGGCCCCGGAAACGAGTTCGGTCGGGACGCCAAGCGTGGGAGATATCGCCAAATTCTAGAACCCTATTTTCTGGCAAACCTTGCTCTTCTTTTCGGACTCTTCGATGTTATAATTCACATTTATATTTTTTTTATTTACTGCTTTTTGAACTTTATTCAAAATTGTGTCTTAATTTAATACAAAATGATGAATAAATATTTTTAAACTGTATTATTTTACAGTGTTAAAACTGTCTACATTGTTAAAAGTGATAAACTGAGTAATAAAAGTAATTTTATTACGACTCTCTACCGTTATTGTGACGGATGATCAAGGGGAGCTTTACCTCACTTAGATAAGAAAAATTATTTCACTCCCTTACTATCTTCAGAATTTTAAGCTAAAAATTTATTATTTATTTAAAACATTTACTCCATTCTTATATTTCCATTTTAAGCTAATAATTTCTAGAAGTAATTTGTACCGTACTTTATAACTATTTAATCGTTTGATAGTTTTAAAATAATTTCATTAAATAGCAACCGTATTTTATAAAAATAACTAAATATTTTATATGCATAAATATAACCAACTAATGCTTATATTTTGCTTAATTGCAAAAATTCTGTGCTGTTTAGTTTAATAAGCAGTACAAAAGCGCCTCTAAATATATTAAAAACTCAAATTTAAATGTGTATTCATCTCAACAAAATTTCAAACCCTTTTTTTGTTCAAAATATGCTTTGAGATCGGGTATAAACTTAATACACAAATTGTAAACATCACTTAGCGACAATTTGGCGATCACTTGTTCAAAAATAGTACCAAAAACATGGCGGCGGGGCCCCCGGAATTGGGAATTTACCGTTTACAAGTTATGATTAAAAATATAAAAGTCACTCTAGCGTTTAGCAATTGTTTACTGCTTACTCTAATTTTATTATTTTCAGACTGCAAATTTTTAAAGTTGCGTGCAAGATTTCTCAAAACCTATTTAATATTTCTGCACATAATATTCAGAATTTTAATATAATAAAAGTTTCATGTAATTGAACAAAAAATTATTTCTACGAGAGTAACATTTTTTTAGAGTGGTTAGCACATGTCAAAATTATCTCCAAAAAGAGGTAAAATTAAAACATGTTTTAAAAATACAAAAATGTGATTAAACTTATGCATGGTTTTAGTTAGATTCAAATTTTACAAGTAGTTCTTCATAAAAAAATTAGCATTTTTGTCCAAAATATTTGTTGTAAGCTTTCGCACAGTTTTAACGAACAAAAAAATTCAAGTCATAAGTATATATTTTATAAAAATATTTTTTTATTATTTTTATAAACATTTAAGGTTTTTTGCTAAAGAGACCTATAACATACTTCTACAAATAAAATTCTTATGTTTAACTCTTCTGAGACCCGTTAAAAGTTTTAACTCTTAGAATATTAATAGTTAAATTAAAGTAATGACTACAGCAAGATTTTACAAGTCTGTACTCGATTTTTACATTTTTATCTGTACTTATAAACTTTCTACATGAATGTAAACACCGATAAAAAATAATCATATGTATATATTTTATAAATCTATTTATTATTTTTTATAAATATTTAAGTTTTTTATTTAAAGAGATATATAACAGATTTCTCCAAAAAATAAATTCTTATGTTTAACTGTTCTGAGACCCGTTAAAAGTTTTAACTCTTAGAATAGTAATGAAATAATTTAAATGAAAGTGATGACTACAACAAGATTTTAGAAGTTTGTACTTTTACTTGATTTTCACATTTTTGTCTGTACTTATAAACTTTTTACATGAATGTAAACACCGCTAAAAAATATAAAGCAATCAAAAATCTGTATGTTTATTAACCTTTTGCTGTAAGATAATTTAGTTTCTCCAAAAGTTTTTGATTTAAGAGGAGAAAAAATAATATTTAATAAACATAAAACATTAAAGTATAAAAAGAAGAATAAGCTGTTAACTTAACAGACAATTGTAATTGAAATAGATGATATATTAATAAAAGTGAGAAAATAGACTTAGTTTAAAAGTTTAACTGATACAAAAAAAGAATAATAACTCAATAAATAGAAGAAAGATTAGTAATTTTATGCAAAAATACCGAACCAAATCAAGACTGAAACATAATTAGAAGACTATATAAAATCTCCTCAAACTAATTGCTAAACGATCCCAAAAGAATGACAATTTTAATTCAAATAGATGATATATTAATAAAAGTGAGAAAATAGACTTGGTTTAATAGTTTAACTGATACAGAAAAGAATAATAACTCAATAAATAGAAACAAGTCTAACAATTTTATGCAAAAATACCGAAACAAAATCAAGATTAAAACATAATCAGAAGACTATATAAAATCTCCTCAAATAAATTGTTAAACAATCACAAAGGAATGAAAAAGTAGAAAATTGTGTTTATCTCCAAACGTAAGGTAATTTTTTGAGTCTAAAGGCAGTTGTCAAAACACAAACATGAATCAAAAAAGTATTTAATAAGCACACATCGTTAACAAATGAACAAAATATTAATGTGATATATATATATATATATATATATATATATATATATATATATATATATATATATATATGTTATATATATATATCTATATATATATATATATATATATATATATATATATATATATATATATATATATATATATGTATATATGTATATATATATGTATATATATGTATATATATCTATATCTATATCTATATCTATATATATATATATATATATATATATATATATATATATATATATATATATATAAATAAATAGTTAAAGTGAAAAAGTAAATTTAGCTTCAAAGTTAAACTTTTAACAAAAAAGTAGAACACCTAGCAACACAAGAAAACCATTTATGTTTATACAAAAAATGCATCCTAAATTCACGATTTCAACAGGATTTCACAACCTTACAAACTTTTCAACAAACAAACAAACTATATTTAATAAGCAAAGAATCTTGATGCATAAAGCAGATTATCTCTCATATTAGGGCAGAAAACAATACTTAAAAAGAGTTATAATAAAAGACAAAATAAATAAAAAAGAATAAAAAAATAAAAAAAGAATAGAAGACAAAAAATTTAAAAATTAAACACAAAATATTAATATTTCTATAAACACAAGAAATAACATTCGAATGAAGTTCGAAGAAATATACACATCAAAGATGTAACTACAACTGCATTTGACTAGCCTGTATTTCTGATATCAAAACTGATAAATATCCATATAGTAGCGCAAAAACTAAAATGTATTTTGATAATACAGAAAATATAATTTATGACAATGAAAAAATTATGAAATGAAAAAACACACAATTATGTAAAGGTAATTAAAATTATGAATTAACTGAAGACTCAAGAAAATATTAATGTCTCAGACACTTTGATATGTATAAATATTCAAACTGATATGCCATTTAACTCTGTTGAAGAATCAAGAAAACATAACATTAATATGACCAGAATAAATTGAGACACTATGATATGTATAAATATTCAAACTGATGTGCAAATTAACTGTGAAGAATAAAGAAAACAATATATTAATATGACCAGACTAAATTCAGACACTATGATATGTATAAATATTAAAAAATTCTTCATATTCTTCTTTAATGTAGTTAATGTTGAAATTAAATGCATTAAAGAAGGAAGTACAAGAATAACATATCAATAATATATCCAGAAAAGTTTATAATAAATAACATACACAAATAATTAACTCATGACTAATGATTCTACCACATTTTATAAACAGATAAAATGATTCAATATTATATTTTACTGTTGAATCATTGAATTATAAATTATCCATTTTGATATTTACTATTATTTAATATTTGCACTCTTACTAAATCAGAGTGTGGGGTATGATTTAAACCAAAAAGTGGCACAAATGCGTTTTGGTAGCTTATTTGTCAAATATTCGTTGTAGGTTAGATGATTATTTATCAGATTTTACCAAAGAAATTACACAAAAAATACAGGTTGTTGCACTTGTGCCATTTTATAAATACAAGTGCAATATACCATAAACTTTCTTGTTAAATTTTACTAATTAAAATTCTAGAAAATGGAACAGATTCTTGAAATGTTAGATTTTATGAAAAGAATTTTACCTATTGCATGTGGCTCATCCTTTTAACAACAGAAAACATAGATAATGTTCTTACCAATAGGTTGTGGCTATGTCCCACGAAGTGCATCTCTCTAAAGGAATAAAAGTCTTGCACATGTTGTTCCATTTTACAGATGGAACCCAACTGAACAGCATTACTACATTTTATATAAAAGTATCTTGAGATGTAGCAAGATGTTGTGAAATTTTGAAAGTATTTATAGAATGAATGTCTTGTCAAGTTTTGAGAAGGAGTATCTCTACAACGAGATAATCAAATTTTCCCTCAGAAAGTATATACATTATCTGCCATATCCGTAGATATTAGAAGGGCAAGCAGTGATAACTTTTCAACACGCAGGATTTATGGATGAGCAAGTCTCAGGCCAATATCCCATTTAAACTCATGATTTCGCAAATTTTCCACCCCAGGATTCGCTAATAGCTCGTCACTTACATTTACATCATGTTTTGAATTGTAGAAAATTAACCTTCTGCTAACCCTATCCAGCGATAAATATTGCATGATGTGAGGATTAGATTTTCTCACAATTTTAAGTATAACATATTTCTTCATCTCTTTAGTACTTTTCAACCAAACGGTTCTGAAGACTTGATGATAAGGATAGAGCATCCAGCCGTCCTGTGCTTGATGGGCAATAATTACAAGTAACTTATTAAAAGTCTTTGGATCAAGATGTGGCAACAGTTGGTCGAAAGCGTCCAAAAAATGCTTCTGCATCGGCCACCTGAGAAAATAATTTAAAAATTCTGGAGCGTATTTCATTAAACAGACCACAGGCACAGTCCGTTTGATTTCATGAAAAAGAAATAAGAATAAACTTGTGGCATGAGATGACTGTTTCTGGTCCTTCAAAAGAAAAATTAAGGCACTTATATTGCGTTCTGCTAAGGATCGTTTACCTACATGAGTCAATTGGCTAAAAAAGTACTTCATGGCACCTAAATTTTTTAACTTTAGAGCTTTCAAATACAATCTCCTTGGTTCAAATCTTAAAGGGTGATTTGCCAGAAGTAGACCTAAATCTTGTTTCAAAAACCAATATACAGATATTGAAGAACATACCATAGAGGCTTCATGCATGCTTTCCACAATCTCAAAAAATGCAATTCTGGGACGTAATTCAAGGATGTAATCTTCCAGGGAGTAATAACAGGCTAAGCAGTATCTTTTCTTGAGATCTAAGTCACGGTGATTTAATACAGTTTTAGCTGTTTCTTCCTCGTCAATATCACCATATGGAGACCACTGGACAAGATAAAAATGACTGCACAGAAATTCATAGAATAAATGAGAATCTTTGTTTTCTCGTTTCCATCTCTGAATATTACATGTTATTCTCTTGTAAGTTGCAAACAGTTCATATTTTAATGAATGCGGTACAGGTAGATGTTCGATATCCCGAACCAAGTTTTCTGGAATGCACCTGTTTTCACTAATGTACAAATCATTACTGAAATTTACGAGATGATTATTATCATCAGGCACCAAGGCAATTGCATTCTTCTTCAAAGCCAATAAAACAGATATTCTATTAAGAGCTATCAATTTCAAGCTCGGAAAAAAATTGAATTGCAACATTAGGCTAATTTACAGTGAAATTCTGTAAGTAAGAAATATCACGTTCAATCGAACAAAAATATAACAGTTAAAACCTGAAATAACTGTTTTTCAAGCTAGAAAAATAATACTTGATGTACAGAATTAAGACTCTCATATTCACCTTGCGAAGAGAGACAACCACCAACGATAAATTCGAGCACGGTTACACAGCGTCCTCACCCATTTAGACGAAAGCACCAAATGACGTAAGTTCATGGAAAGGGTTCCGAAGCCTGTAGACCAGGCGGGAGTAAATGATAAATCCAACTGACGTGTACTTCATCGCCAGTCTTACCACTTTTGGCTTTTATTCACTAGTTCAATTTCGCCAACTGGTTTTTCTTTTTCATTCACGCTTATTACAAACCTAAGTTAACGTTGATTTTGTTGACGCTGGTTTTGATAACGTTCTGGATTTTGCAAACAAAGAAAAAAGTGTTTACTGCTTTTTTATTAAAGTATGTATACGAATGTGCGTGTGTATACATGTATATGTATATTTATATGTGTGTGTAGTAGTTATGTATGTAGGAACCGATTTTTTTTTTAAAATGGCGTGAGTCCATTTTATATTAGATGGAGATAGTTAAGGGCAAGGGCGTAAGCAAGGGGGGAGGGTTTAGGGGTTCAACCCTAAGCTCAGACGAAATGGTAAAAATAAAATTTTAGTAGAAATTATGCGGGCTATTATTTTCTAGAATTATGAGCCTCTCCTTGAAAATTATGAACCCCCCTTGACAAAATTCTACGTACGCCACTGGTTAAGGGTTTGACTATGGATGGTTTGAAAAACACTAGTATCTGTTAATGTGCTCCTTTTATATTATTTAAAATTAAATTTATTAAAGTTTATAACGTCAATAATTTATTTTTGACAAAAAATAGCTAATAATAACAATTAGTGCAATATTTTATAAAAAAAATATGTTCACACTAACAAAATTTTTATTATTTTGTCAATATAAAATTAAATATCTATTGAAATTACAAATATAATTAGTTTGAAAGTGGTGTAAATTCACTTTCAGTGAAAACATTGTATTTAGTTAACATATTGTGCTGTAATATTTTGACAAATATTTTAAAACAGATCACATTATAAACTTAAATCAATTTATTATTTTAAAAGTGATTACATAAATGAGTGCATTAACATATACCAATATTTTTGAACTATCTAAAGACAAACCCAACACATCCATATAATGCATCACTTTTGAAGAAATCGTTTTATCTGTTTAGCTCTATATGTGTGTATTACCTATAAAAATAATAAAATTAAGGCTAAATTAAAATCGATAAGAAGTTATCAAAGATTCACTGCCATTTATTTATATTACTAATAATGACTGATTATTTCTAATCGACTATGTAAAGATCGGGCCTAAGTACATGACATTAATTAAGTATAAAACAAGTTTTGTTTTTAAATGTACACTGTGTTACACCTAGAGGCGAGATAAATGATGTATTTAGAATATATATATATATATATATATATATATATATATATATATATACATATATATATGTATATATATATATGTATATATATATATATATATATATATATATATGTATATATATATATATATATATATATATATATATATATATATATATATATATATATGTATATATATATATATATATATATATATATATATATATATATATATATATATATATATATGTATATATATATATATATATATATATATATATATATATATATATATATATATATATATATATATATATATATATATATATATATATATATATATATATATATATATATATATATATATATATATATATATATATATATATATATATATATATATATATATATATATATATATATATATATATATATATATATATATATATATATATATATATATATATATATATATATATATATATATATATATATATATATATATAATTAATTAAAATCAAATCCTACTTAAGTCGACTAACAAAAATTTTATTTTAGTTACTTTTTATTAAATAATTAAAATTAATATAAGTATGTGTATACATATAGTAGAATCACAATATTTTGTATCAAAATAGAAAGCGAATTTCCTTGGAATTTTCCGTTTTCTTTTCTATATATGGGGTTTGACTGTTATTTTTGTTTGTTACTATTTATTCGTTTTCTGTTTTGTCTCGTTTTTAACCTTTTAATGCAGTTTTTTTAAAAAAAGACTTGCCAAAAAATCAATTTTTTAATGTAAAAAACACAATTTAGAACGTTGTCTTGCCAAGAAAATTACAAAAATACAAAAATAATCAAAATTTGAGTATATTGGATATTTATACAATTGGTATGATTTCTACTTTTTAGAATGTTATTATTATTGTCGAAAGAGTATATTGTTCAACTAGTAGGCAATCTACCAATGGACAGTATAATGTGTCGTCCCTTGATGCGTAGGTATGAAATATGAAACCCTTATGTTTCATATCTCAAGAATAAAGTACATAAAGTGACGCCTTGAGTCAAGTATGTCTTTACAGCCAGAGCTTAGTAATTAAATAGTTGACCATTATATTTTATTTTACATTATATTTTAGTAAAATATATATTGAAAAATGAGCACATCAGAATCTGAATAGGAATACGCTGTCGGAAAGTGGCTCACAAGGAAGAGATAAGTCGTAAGTGATAAGTAGAAAAAAATATATTTTATACTTGAATAAGTAAGTGTTATAGCTTACAATCCTATGTAAATGATAAATATCAATAAAACGATTGTTTTTTTTCTTTCACATTGTTATTTTCAATTCTCGATTGCATTCGAGTGTGAAAAATTATAGCAACATAAAGTACAACGCCGCTCGAATTATCTCGAGTGTGCACAGTTTGGCCAGTTTAGCGCGCTCGAGTTAACTCGAGTGTGCACGTTAAGGGGTTAATTTATGAAGCTGATGATGGTTTCATTCTATCCATCTCTTGTAATACGTCATTATTGCAAGGAATGCTGAGAATGGAACTATTCAAGTGAAATGAAGTGATGCTGCCCAAATGTAAAATAAAACTGACGTTGCTACTCAAGAGTGCAGCTATTAGCCTGACTGTAATCGCTCGTGTCGCAATAAATAATTTTGTTACTTGGAACAAGCTTTGATGTTCCTTGACTCTGGGGGAATTCTTACAATTTTTTTACAAGGAACTTTTTCAGTGAGTTTCGAGCAGTCCAGTTCTTCAATTAATAGTCCATCTAATGGATTCAATCGACTCAAGGCGACATATGCTTTACCTGCTACGAAGAATTTTCGTCTTAGATATATTACTGTATAATATACAGTGATACCTTTCATCCTACTTACTGTTAATGATTATGATAGCATTAATGGTAGCATTTTACTTTCAGCAATACCCTAACTGTTTGGCGAAGAATTCCACTGATATTGGCTCGATTCTGTGAACATCATTCTTCTATTCTCTAAATGAAACAGTCATTGGGAGAGCTTTTTGTAGAGTTTATTCACATGACGTACACACACATATATATTTCGAAGACTTAAATCAGAAGGGGGGGTAAGTTTCGATTTTAAAAAGCTTTTACTCTTCAAAAATAATTGTATTCGACATCGTCGGTGACAACCTCTGCTCCATTTTGTTTTCAACTCAATTTATTTCCTACGTTGCCAATCGTGGAAAACTAAAAACAGCCAAATCAATCTCGAGCTCGCGACAACCATTATTGCCAAAGTTCATAGAGAATGGAGGATATTAATTAATTAAATTTAATGAATGAATTAATATTTGAAAATAAAAACTGTAATAACATCAAGTGTCACCTACTACAAGTTTAAAAAATGTATTTGAACTTGAGTGGATGAATAAAAATTATTTTATAAACGACTGAAAATTTGAACGATATATATATATATATATATATATATATATATATATATATATATATATATATATATATATATATATATATATATATATATATATATATATATATATATATATATAAAGAGATTGTTAACTAATAATAAGAATTGGATAAATAGAAAAAGTATAAAAAAAGTTAAATCAAATGTAGTTAAAAAACCACCATAAATTATATTACCTTAGGGGGACAAATCGCCTTTAAACTTTCAAAAAATTCAATTTTCCTTAAAAAATCAATTTTCTGTCATAAAAAATTCAATGTTTTTTATGTTTTGAAATTTTTGGTGAGTTTTGAATAGTTTGAAACAAATTCTATTGAAATATTGGAATTAAACTCTGTAACTAGCCAATCCTTGCATCTAATATCATAAGTAAACTATAAAATCTTTAAATGCATTTTACTATAAATGGTGTCTTTTCAACTTGTGCGCAACTGTTTCGACTGATTTTGACCACGAATGTAACTAAATTTAGTATCGCAATTTGCTGCAAACTCTACAACTGAATTGTACACTGGTGTGCAAAACTTAAGCAACGGGTGGGTTTTTTGCTATAACTCCACGAAAAATCATCTGAGAGACATGGACTACATGGCTACTGGAAAGTAAAGCTATCACTCGAATGGATTGGTCAGCGTACACCCCTGATTTAAATCCCATCGAACATGTGTAGGACGCTTTGGGGAGACGCATTCAGCACGCTTACATCCTCCGGAGAACACCCAGCACCTCAAAGAGATGCTGGTTGCGTAATGGGCACTCCTACCGCAACAAATGTTGCACCAGCTAGTTCTAAGTATACGGAGACGATGCGAAGCAACCATTGCAGTTAGGGGAGGCCATATCCCATATTATGGAATATCTACTTGTTCTTCCTCTTGGATAGACAATCATGAGTCACAATAGTATGCTTTCAATAAAGCTTGTTTTTTTATTCCATACCGTATGCATTGTATTCCTTTTTCAGCGCCGATGATTTCGTCATCCTTTACGTACATAATACTCTCCCTCATTTCTGAATTTCATGTTTCTCAGATGATTTCTAGTGGAGTTATGACAATAAAGCACTTGTTGCTTAAGTTTTGTACACCAGTGTATTAATTGCAGTGTTACAGGGGTAGCAACAAAAAATAAAAGGATCTCTTAAAGCTCATTGTGCCAAGGTTGTCAATTTGGGGTTAAGTTGCGGATCTGTATTTGGTGTTACAGAGGGTTTATAGAGGCGTTACAGAGACTATCTTTATAAAAAGTTAAAAAATAGTTTAAGTATCATTACAAAGCTCGATCTCAAAAGAATAACAATTATTTGTTGTTTTGAAAAATTCTCGAAACACACAAATATTTAATTAATGTTCTGTAAACTTCCAAAGACAATTATATATTAAAAGTACCAAAGTAAAGTAACTTACTATGATTGAAATTGGGAAAGTTCAGAACCATAAATGATGCTTTGTTGCAAAAATGAAATTTAATACTGCCATTTAGTACAGATTATGCAGTCAAACTGTTAACTGCAGTTTTGCGGGTTATCAATAATTAACAAAAACTTTTAGAGCTTACAAAATGACATCAATTTTGGAGTAAATGCTGCTCTGCAACACGGTGTTGCCACCACGTTACAGACAATCTTTATAAAAAATCAAAAATAATTTAAATATCATTAAAAGTTTGATCCCCCAAAGAATTTCAGCCATTTGGTATGGATTATACAGTCAAATTGTGTTAACTATAGTTATGCGGGTTAGCAATAATTAACAAAAACTTTTAAAGCTTACTAAATGACATCAATTTTGGAGTAAATGTGGCTATGTGTTGCCACCATGTTAAAGATCATCTTTATATAAAAAAATCAAAAGTAATTTAAATATCATCAAAATTTTGGACCGCCAAAGAGTTGCACATGTTTTTATTCTAAAAATCCTCGAAACAAAGTGAAATTTAATTAATGTTATCTAAACTTTAAAAGAAAAATATCCTTTTATAGTACCAAAATAGCTTATGATGACTGAAATTGAGACAATTTATGTAGCACACAATACCAAACTATACATGAAGAAATAATTACGTGCATCTTTGCCTTGATGCTGAAAGTTAAGGAGATTATGTCTTTACATTATAGTTTTTTTCCGAGAGATATGTATGAGTGCTGGCAACAGAACATTCTTTTTCCGAGATCAAAACTTTCAACTTTATTTGCGGAAGATATATGTTATTGAAATTCTTTTGAATCACTTGCGGGTGACAAATTTGATTCATTCTTTTGAAGGTATCAAAAGCCTTTTACAAAAAGGTCTTTTCTATGAAAACATAATGAGATGCTATTTTTATTTGCATTCGTTTTCAATAGGATAATGAGTTTAAAACTTAGAGAAAGGGAATTTCTTTGAAGACAGAGAATGATCATATCGATTTACAGTGTAAAAAATATGAGCAAAAACGAGATAATATTGGAGACTTTTATTTAAAAGGGTTTGCAATGTCAAAATCATTGTTAAGAGAGAGAAATAAGTATATATTAAAGCGATATTGAAACATAAATGTCTAGTTTTTCTTTTTTTTTTAAACTAGTTAAAAGAAATGAATATTGATCTCGATTTTACCGGTTAAACTATGATCAGTGAGAGTAATGCATACTTTTGATTGTTATAATTGCCAGTATTAAATTTTTCATTGATAGGATAATCAAATGTTAAACCAGTTATTTCATTTTTTGGAAACTCATCTGGTCTAAAACTCGGCCTTCTATAAAAATACATAACACCTATTTCAAAAGCAATTAAAAATGATGACAGTATCAGGGTTGTAAATCTGCACAGATGTAAAATAAATATGAGTAAGTTTTATTTTTTTAAAGGCCGTTTTTGTATTAACCCGTCTTTAAGTTTTACAAATCAAATTTAAAATATTTAGTACATAGACGGATAATCTGAGAGATATGCATTAATGTGCGGCATCATGTACTCATAATCTGGTTTGCTTTTATTTCTCTCCCTGTTTAAAGACTTATCGTAAATTATTTTACTTTATTTTTAAAGACCTTTATTTATGGCTGATTAAGGCAGCAGGGAACCTACCTTAAATATTTCAGAGGTCAATATACATAATGAAGCTATCTTTCGAAAATCTTGATGTAACACACAAAACATCAGATAATTTCTATGGTGAAGGTGATTTGGCAATTATTCGATATGAAGATGAATTAAATAGTTAACATATATCAACAATAACTAATTAAAAACAATACATATTAAAAAGAATAAAACTACATACAAAGTAAATTACTCGGTTTTCTTACATATTAGTCCAGTGTTTAAATATCCGTTACTACAGTTTAGACGACAACAAAAGGGTTAAAACAAGGTCGAATTAAAAGAGATTACAAAGGATTAAAAACATCCACTTTGTGAAGTTCCAGACATGTAAAGGTCACGTAGGAAGCCTATTCGAAGTTCTCAAGAGTAGCTCTATTGTATCTGGCAGGCTGACATTTAATTTACAGTAAATCTCTTTAGTTCAAGGGAGGAATGATTTTAAATACTGACTTCTCCTTCAATCAAGGAAACGATGTAATAGGATAAGTCAGAAGAATCACTCAAAGACGAATGAAAAACCCTAATTTCTGTGAGAGAACCAATCACGAAAACAAGGTTACAGAAAATGAATATAGTAGGGAAGATGAACTGAGCTTTTACTAGCCTTGAAGGTCAACTACCTGAGTTGTGTTTAGTTTTAATTGCAATTTTTAGAGAACCCGTCTCCTTATAGATAGACCGCAATACCCGAAATACAGCAAAGTTTCCCCACTAACTTTTCACTGAACTTGTGTTGTACTTTGGTGGACTTATATAAAGACATGTTAACCCAGAAGGATTGATGATTTTATATACCTGTTAAATTTCCCAGTGTTTAAGGCACTGAGTCAGCAGTTTCCTTATTCCATAGACTTAACTTCCCTCCATTCACGTTACATGAACACTAGGGGAAATCAGAGATGGTACAATTTCAATAAATTATACTTCTAACCTTAGGAATTCTGTATCGAATGTTCGTGTAGAAAAAACAGTACCAATAGCTCTCCAAGACCAATCTAAAACTGTATCGAACTGTGGCATTGTACTTACTTGGCCATCGTTTGGTTGAAAATGTAAATACTTCAAAATAAACTTATGTACAAACAGGATTCGATTAATTAGGGCACACCATAAACTTTAACTTTATTATTTTTTTTCTAAAAAGTGTTGAACTGTATTTACGTTATAATTTCTACGTTTGAAATTCTACTTTTCATCCTTAGAAATAATTTATTCAAAGATTGTTGGCATGAAAATAAATTCTACTAACGTAAATATCTTTTTGGGTCTTATTTTTGAATTGGTAATTTACTATTCCCAAATTCAATTGCACCATACTACATTAATAACCGAGTAAAAACATTCTTTTTATATAAAACATTTCTTCTACTCTCTCCCTCTCTAAACAAAAGTAAACTTATCAGATATCAGTGCAAAATATTTTCATATTTTGAATTATATATGCCTCTAATAGAATTATATAATATTTGTCCAAGCCTGTAGTTTGAATTATGACTAAGGGATGCAGTTTTGAATTTTGGCGTCGGAGCCTGGAATTTATTCTCATACTATGTTCTGATTTCCAGTCAATGATCGAGCCTATGTGTTTGAATATATTTTCTATGCATCCGGATGAAATAATTGATTTATTCGTCCCAATGAAGTTCTTTATCACGCGCCAGTATGTGGAGACAGTTCGCTATGGCTGATTTCTAAATATTCAGCGTTCTCCAAATAAGTTTTACAAATACAGTTAAATTTAATATATCTGGAAGACCTCCTTAGAAACTAAAAATATTTAAATATTACAGAAAAGGGACGGGGAGTTTCATGATTTCTAAGATAGTGCTTGTAAACAGTGCATATAATCTTGAATATTTTAGACAAGGCACAAATGGATGTGTGATACATGAAAATGTTTACTATGGTTAACAACAAAAATTATATGCAACTCCATTTTATATCTCGTGTATTAAATCTGAATATTTTAGTAGTTTAATAGCATATTTTAATAAGAAAGGACGTATTATATTGTATTAAATATGTAAGCACTGAATAGTTTGGTTTGAATAGCTACGGATAGCTTTTGCTGCACGGGGAGTAAGTAAACCAGACCTACTTCTCAAAGCATACTTTCAAGGGTTTAGGGGGAAAGAGACTTTCAAAGGAAAACAAAATAAAAAAAATACTTATTTTGTGCTGAAAAAAGTCAAACTACATGTAGTCGAGTCACATAATTGAAATTGAAGCATTATTTTATAACATTAAAATTTGACTTTTAACATGCAACCTTCTTTCAAAAACACTAAACCAACTGTATAATAATTTTTTACTCATTGATAATTTTATATTTCATTGGTGACGTCAAAATGCCTCATGTACACTGCTGTTGTTTGAATCTCAGAAATTTCTGAATATTTTTTTTCGTTATATATTTCTCATAACACTAATGAAATACTTTTTAAAAGGTGACATATTTTGTAAAGTTACATAGAGGGCATCATCTTGAAACAAAGAAAAATTTGCTAAGACATCTTACAAAATTTAAGTAATTTCTTTAAAAAAGAAGAAAACTGACTCTGAAGAAAAATGACATAGTACGTGTGCAGTTACCGTGCCTTTAATGATTTGCCCGTACGACGTATGGGCAATCTGGTTTCTTTGCCATTTCCACTTTTTTGATCATATCTTTTGTATTTTTAATGCTAAATGAGTCGTATAAATGTCCACAAGATGTTAGTTTTCGAAGTGTATTCTGTTTGGTTTAAAGCGTGGACTTTCTGATAGATTTTCTATGACTTCACTAGTTTTTATCTTTGAGTGTCTGGCTTGAGTCTTTGAGAGACTGACCGACAGAGACTTTTTAGAGGTAATTCCATCTACAGACCAAATGTTAAGACTTGAAAACTAGTGCTATGTGTGTTCACTGAAGAAAAATGACAGCATACAGGTGCAGTTACCGAGATTTTAATGATTTGCCCGTACGACATAAGGGCGATCTGATTTCCTTGTCATTATCACTGTTTTGACCGTATCTTTTGTATTTTTAATGTAAAATTAGTCATAGAGATGTCTACAAGGTATTAGTTTTCGAAGTGTTTGCTTTAAAAGCGTGGATTTTCTGATAGGTTTTGACTTATTTCGCGAGTTTTTACCTTTAAGTTTTTGGCTTGAGTCTTTGGGAGAGAGACAGAGAGAGACTTTTTAGAGGTAATTCCATATACAGACAAAAGTTAAGACTTGCAAACAAGGGCTATGTGTGTTCACTGAGGAAAAATGACAGCAGCAAAACAATTAGTAAAGGGACTGGGTATTTTTGTCCGGACTGTGACGTTGGACTATACCTCTTGTCCTCTTTCAAGATTTATCCTACTAAATCTAATCTATTAAAAAATGGTTAAGTAAATGTAATTGTAGTATTTACATTCGAAAATAATTGTGTAGTAATTGTAATCGAAAATAATTCTTATTTTTTATATGCACAACTGTAAACGTAACTTATCTGTCTGGTGTACACGAGAGAAAAGACTTTTAGGGAAAACATTATTTTATTTTCTGTAAAAAAATTGTTATACATGCTTAAAATAATTAGAAATATTACTTTTAATAGCATTTTTCAGCTTACAAATGTAAAATAAAAAAAATATGCAATTAAAAATGTCACATGTTTGGGATCGAATTCGTGAAAAAAATGAAGCTGTTAAAGGTTAAAAGTATCCAAACACGTCATATTTTCACTAATTATACGCGAAAGATTTCTTCCTTTGCAAACAGCTATAAACCCTATTACCTCATCAAATGAGTTTTTAATTTAACGAATAGAGTTATTAAAATATTGCGTAAAAATGTCAGAATATATATATATATATATATATATTATATATAAATAATATATATAATTATATATATATACATATATATATATATATAAATATATAATATACATATATTGTATATTATACATATATTTATATATTATATATAAAATATATATTTATAAAACATATATATATAATATATACATATATATATATTTTTTATACATTATAACATATATATATATATATATATATATATATATATTATTTTTATATTACTCGTATTTAGTTGAGGCAATATTTATAATCAACATCAAAATATAAAATTATTTAAGTATTTTTATAAGTTTGTTAATGAAATAGAAATGTGACTGTCACTAATTATTTTGACTGAATAAATTTGCTGGATGTTTTGGGGCTAAAACAGGATAAAAAGCAAACAAATACGAAATTCCCCTCAACAAAATACGCAGAATCTGTCAAAATCAGTTGCTGTGAATCTTTTAAAAGTTTTAGAATGAGGACACTATTAAAAAATAAACCCTTAGGGCAACATCTGATATGCGACAAAAGTATTATTTGCATGGAAATTAGGTAAGTGTTCTCCTATCTTATTTATACAAATCCTCAACTATTTATAAAAGATTTTAACTACCTTTTTTTTATCTATTCACTCACTTATTTAAAAAACTAAGAGAAAGAAATCATTTTCTGAATTATTATATTTAAAAGAATATTCCGGATTATGTAATAAAAAATTTATTCATCATGATCCCATTAAGAAATATTTAAAAGAAATTCACAAGATGGTTGAAAGGCTGGAGGACAATACAAATGCAAGCACACATAGGAAAAAAAAGCAAAAACAACATCAATAGATTTTATAGTGATATAGAAAGATGATAAATTTAGAAGATAAATTTTGGATGATAAATTAGATGATAAACTGTTTATATAGCGAAGAATCTCATAGTAGACGGAATTCATTGTTATCATTAACTTTTGTCTCACATGGACTTGAACCATTTTCACAGAAGCGGCTCCTATTATTATAGGGTCGAAAAACTCTCATCTAGTCAGAGTATCTGCGTGTGTGGCATATCCTACTGGCTTCAAACTGGTTTCTAGAAATTTCTGGATAGTGCTCATTCAGTCAATTAATGCTTTTCTCTCAATAAGAAAATTCAGATGTTTTTTTAAGTTTGCAAAATAGGGAAATGAGAATCATTAATTCTGATAGCGTTTTAAAAAAAGACAGTAAGATAGGTCTGTCGAATGTGTGGCAAATTTAAATGATTTTACTTTTTAACCCCTTCCGGTAAAATGACGAGTCTAGCTCGTCATTGGTTTTTCATTCCATACCGCACAATGACGAGCTACACTCGTCATGCGACTAAAGTTACTGATAAATATGATAATTAATTTAGTTTAAAATTTCTAGTGTACTGAATTTAGCAACACTTTTGTTACTTGTGGAAATCCCAGGTCACTATTACATATTGTTTATTTAAAGTTTCTTGGTACAAGTCACTGCCAAATTGATGAGTCAGAATAAAAGAAAACCTACTAAGAAATGCCGTGTGTGTTACAAGAATCAAATTAGAAGTGAGACTTCCTGGCGATGTAAACAATTCAGAATTCCTTTGCACTTTGTTTTGAAAAGTACCACTAGCTTGAAGACTATTATCTTAATTTTACCGTTTCTGATACTTAACACTATGTAAAAAGTGGATTGTAATTAAGAATATGTAAGAATTGTAAAATAAAACAAGTTTTTAAAATAAAAAATAAATGGTTACTTCACGCACAGTTTTTCATTATTAAATCGTACCGGAAGGGGTTAATATTATTTAGCATTTATGAAGCATATAAAATGTGGTTATGGGTATTGCAGCGCCACCTATAGTCGGTTTGGTTAAGAGCTCTCTTATTGAATTGAATAAGAGATGAATAATAGATGTCGGATTGAATAAGAGATGGACCTTAATTTAGAACATCTATTAGTACCTTATAAAACCTTTCAAAGTTTTCCCACATAGTTATATTTGAATGTTATATTACATGCATGTACGTCCGTCCTTGTGTAAACAATCAAATACGCATAATATTTTTCTTAGATGCCACATCTGTAACAAATTTTGAATCTAAACACCAAATTTGGCCTAGAGCGTTATTATATCGTCCTTACATGGCCCTTCCTCCTTCTAAACGAAGGAAAGGCGATTGATTCTTTTCTGGTTTTTGTTATCTTTGATATTTTCACACATTTCACTAAACACGAGTGGCATGCTAGGTAGCGTGTCCGCTTGTTTGCTCTCAATCCTGAGGTTAATAGTTCGGTCGACGACCACGACATGCAAATTTTTCTAAAATTAAGTATTTATGTTTTATTGCCTAATTAATTGTTATTTGCTATTTTTTAATGGTGAAGTACCGTTTTCTTTATTTTTTGGCTTATTTTATTTTAATTTTTTCATTTTCCAATATTTTGGGTATCGTATCATTCCGCTACTTTGCTCTCGTATATTTTTTGCTTACGTAATGTATTGTCTTGTTTTATGTTTATAAAAATCCAAAAAACTGAAAAAATGCTTAATAAAAATTTTAAAATTTTATAAAAACCAAAAATATATCTTTTTGTTAGTGCTGTCACTTTTTGTTTATTTTTATTTGCCGTGCCAAGTTGCAATTTTTTAATGTCCTATTTTTTATTATTGTACTACCTATTTTATATATTTTCTGAGCTTCATGTTGTTGAATCTATGCATTGCTGTTAACCATATCGAATGGTCATTGTCAAGGTTACAGTCTAATTATCCCCTAATTAGACAACGCGTTGGATACTCATAATTTTTTATGAGAACGTTCTAGGTTCCAGTCTAATTATCCCCTAATTAGACAACGCGTTGGATACTCATAATTTTTTTATGAGAACGTTCTCAAGTGCTATCACTTTTTGTTTATTTTTATTTGCCGTGCCAAGCTGCAACTTTTTCATGTCCCTATTTTTTTATCATTGTACTACCTATTTTATATATTTTCTGAGCTTCATGTTGTTGAATCTATGTATTGCTGCTAACCATATTGAATGGTCATTGTCAAGGTTACAGTATAATTATCCCCTAATTAGACAACGCGTTGGATACTCATAATTTTTTATGAGAACGTCCTCACCTCCTTGCTTCCTTGTGAGTTGGAGTGTAATAAATTTTTGTTTGGATTACTTTTTGCCTAGAGGCTTTAATTTATGTTTTGATCTGTTTAAGTTCGGAGGTTAAAGTGAAAACCTTACACTTCGCTAGGTACTCCATTAACACTTTAAAGGTCACTATTATAAATTCTTTGGGATTTAATGAAATTAGTTGATAAATGTTATCTATGAACTTTATAAATGTAAATGCATAATTTCTTTTTACATCTTTGATGGGGGTATGTTAATGGGAGGCCGACATAGCGTCAAGGCCGGCCGTGAGTCTACTGGTTTTTGGAAAAAAAAAAAAACTAACTCTTCCTGCTGAATCTTGTTTACTAAATATTAAATAAAGATGTAAATGGTAATAGATATATAAAATGGTTTTATGACTATGATGCCAAATTAACCACACTAGGTCGAAGATTTAACAAACATGGCGCTTTAATGAGAGAAACAAAATGGCGCTCCAACTCTTGCAGAAGATCCAAAAATCCCAGATCCTTCTCCTTTGCTCTCTCTCCGAGGGGGGCCTGCAGATCTCTCTAAAAAAAGTTCGTTGGGGGAGCGTTGCTGGGCCGAAGCGGGCTACTCCGCGGTTAGCAACCCCTCTTGACCAATAGGGTCGAAGGAGGGTCACTCCGCTTTCACATCTAGGTTCGTTTCAATCTTGCTTTGTCCAACTGTAACTCTTTGTTACAGGGTAAAATTTGAGGGGTGGTTAAAATGCAAAATCCAGCCCCTTGTACGGAGTGAAAATATTTTTTTAAATGTTTAATTATGCTGCGGGAACATTGATTATTATCTAAAAGGGTATCATAAAGATAAACTAACCAATTTACAACCAAACGATGGCCATATAGTACAGCGTTGCTTTTAGGTAGAGGAATTCATGGGTTAAAATCCCACTGCAGGTACGGATATTCGTGCCTAATCAAAACCCGGTATTGATAAGGAAGGCCGGGTGCCTGGTTGACTGGCTCACCGCTAACCAAGTTGCCATCGTGCGGCCATGAATTTAACCTAATGCCACACCGCCAGGGTCAAAGTATCCCTTCACGAATGGCCATTACAACTGCCCTGCGCAGATATTGCTTCCCTAGCAAACACCTGCTCTCATGTCAGAAAGTTTCGTGTAGTACACCGAACTTTTACCTGGGAAGAACCCCTGCGGAGTATCCCCCGCACTTTTGTAAACTGCATTAATTGTACCTATTAGTCTAGATTTTCTACATTTATATATATATATATATATATATATATATATATATATATGTATATATATTTCTTTTGTTATTTTAAATATTAGGGGCTTGCTTGCTTGACTTAATGCTGACTTAGCCCCTGAATAACGCATTGTTGCCAGACGGTCAAAACCGAACCAGCAATTCAACATCTACACCCGACTTCGGGTGGGTGGCTGGTTACAGGTAGTACACGGCCTTAAGCTGTAGGTCTCGGTTTCATTCACTTGTTGAAAAACAGTAGACCGTACCAAACATAAACAATTTAAAAGTTTTGTTTGGATAGACGTTTGGGTTTATAAGTAAAAAATAAATCATATTACTGTCTTTTCCAGGTAAAGTAAGTTTAACCACATATATTTCAAATGAAGTATAGAGCTCTTGTATACTCTCTGTTGTGAGTTGGAAATGTCATAAATATAAAAAACCTAAAAGTCCATCCTATGTCTTTGAAAAGCAGAGAAAGAATTTAACAGGTGGTTTCGCTCCGAAACCACCGTCCGTTAAAGGGTTAAACCCAATTACCTTGACCTTGAAACACCAAATTGGATGATTTAGGTTTTTTTCATCTTATAAGAATAAGAGTTAGAAGATTTTGTTAAGAGAGTACTTTTGTTTCATTCAGATCTGTCCTAACTCATGGAGTTTTATTTCACTTTCATCGTTACATGTATTTTCCGCATTGCAGCGCATCGACATTCTAATAAATCTCCATTTAATCCCTCAGCTTTGTAGACTTGTAGAATTTCCTGGAACTTGTCAGATCTGCTTTGGTCGCAAGATAATTTCATACTCTATAAAAATAGGAATTTTAAAAGCATGAAAACATAAAGATTTAATTGAGTTTTAATTCAGAACTGATACTGTAATGTAACTATTAAATATAAAAAATATTCTATTTAAAAGACAAAGTAAATTATTAATTATTTTAACAGGATTATGCAAATTTTGGATAAATGTTATTTTATACGTCTATAAGTTGTTAACAGGTCAAGTTTATGTTATTAGTATATAAAGTGATATGAAATATCACATTATCAATGTACTGTATTTAAAACTTTAGTAATGTAACCTAAAATCACCAATAGAAGAAGAATCAAGCTGAAAAATATTTTCAAGAAATAGGAAGTTCCATGCTTTAACCTTTATAGAGGGGCCGGGACAGCATATGTCCATTGGATGCATTAGTTCTTTAGGGAGCTCTTTTCAAAAAGGTTAATCTTAAGCTTGTTGTTGTTTTACCTTGGAGATCTCACGGTTATGATCCGAATGTGTTTGAAATCCTATGGTAGATAATATCTGGCATTGTTTATGAAAATTGATCATTTAATCAGCATAAACATATGTACAAAAATTATACAAGTGGTAAAACTAATAGAAGTTAATTGCAACTATGAAATCCGGAATTTGTTAAAGAGAGTGCACTCAAGGACTGTACCAGTGATAGAAAATAAAGGTGAAAAAATAATGTATTTAGGACAGTTTTGATTACATTTTATTTATGTGTTAAATTTTACTGCTGATTAAAAATGCATTTACAGTTTAATGATGAGTTTTAAAACTGATAAGACACCAACTTACTGTTAATTTTTTCCCATTTTTTAACCGCATTTAATATATTGCATTATTTCAAATATGAGATACTAAAAATACCACATTATTAGTATATTATTATTTAGAAATTTTAGACTTACATAAAAGTTCTTGTGATCAGTATATAACCAAATGCAATTCTATTTTGCTCTGTGTAAAAGAAGTTATAATGCAATAATCAGGTTTCAAGTAGACAGTAATATTAGACAATTCATGCAGATTGTTAAAAAAAGTTCAGTTTTTAGTAGTTCCCTTTATCAGTTAGCTTAACAATGACCGAGTCTGTAAGGCACTGCTCTTCAATACCGGAGTACATTGGTTTGAATTACACCACTAATATCGATATTCATAGTTGGAGTAGACTTTCCAGTTTAGTTAGACCTCGTATAGAAAATATACCTCTCCAAAACAACCAGTAACCAATTAGTGCAAATGGAGTGCACCAATTAGTGGAGTACCAATTAGAAATTTAGTGCAATGGGAAAATATAGCACTAAATTCCATATATCCCCAAACCAACCTATAACCAATAAACAAATCATAGCGCTCTGAAACAACCAATCTCGTCAGAGCAATCATACTTTGCTGATAATGCTGATACTTTGCATTACTGAATCCTTTAAAATGTGTGTACGGGCATATATCCCGGATATCCTTTTCAAACCCAGGAAAGTGTATCTAAATATACTGCAAAAACATTATACCTTAAAAGAGTAAGGTGAAATCAAAATTGAGGGACATTTATTATTAAGTCCTTGATAAATTAAAACAATAAATGCCAATAATAAACTGTAAAAATATATTTAATACCATAGAAAATTTATTGTATTTTATTCCTACTTGGAGATATTTACTACAAATATACTTGCTACAAAACTATTCTTGTTGATTCTTAGAAGTAACTGAGTTTTATTAATTATAAGTTTAAAAGTTTTTTTAATAACCCCATTTCTAAACATAAATTTTCATACATTTCCATAAGGTAATACTAGAATGTTAAAATGAGAGAAATTTACTTTTTTGAGTGTGTTGAAATGTTTTCACTCTTTAGTATATTTTCAGTATTATATGCAAAGTGAAGACAATTTATCTTTAAATAAGTGCTTGATAAATTACTGTGCACTTAAAACAATACATTTCAGTAACAAAATATATCATAAATATATATTTAACACCATAGAAACGACATGCTATTTTTCTCCTGCTTGCAGTTATTTAAGACAAATATATTTGCTACAGAATTATTCTTGTCGATTCTTAAAAGTAACTGATTTTTTTTCAAAGTTTTTTTAATAATCCTATTTCTAAACATAAAATATTCACATATTTTCATACGGTGTAAATAGAATGTTGCATTACTATATATTAAAACGAGAAAAACTTTTTTAAGAGTGTTGAAGTATTTTTACTTTTTAGTATATTTTCTGCATTGTATTTAAATTTAACATATTTTTATCGCAAGCAGTTTTGATTATTTATGTATCTAAGAAAGAATATTATTTTTGTTGCAGATCATGCTTCGAATATGAATTTTAAAATTGATATAGATTTGGAAATATCAGTGCATTATAGCATTTTCAGCGAAAATATAGCACTAAAACTCCATTTATACCAAATGGGTTTAAAGATTCAAAATAGAATTTAAAAATCGTTTTTAAGACTTTTGATGCGGTATTAAAATGTGTGCTTAGGTAGAATAAAATGAAACAGCAACAAAAAAAATTTTAAAAGCACTTTCATACGCTACCCGCTATTCTAATAGCGTGATACCGTCTTTAGTCTAAAGATATTGTTCAGAAAGAGAAATCTTTATTAAAACAAGGAAAAATCAAATATTTTAAAAATACTCTCTTTAGCGTCTATTTGGATTCTCTTCCACGAAAATCAAGGAAGAAAAATTGCATAACTTTACCGTGTTTATGTCTTAACATACTTAAGGGAAAAAGTATTTCACCTTCAGGAAGTGAAATTTTATTCTACCCTATGCAAAAGGAGAAATCTTTCGTTCAGTACCTTATAAAACGCCTTATAAATGACACGAAGTAAGGTAAAAGATTATTCATTACATTTATTTTATGCAAATAAATTTGAGATATTTTCACGATAGTATATGCTCCTTTCTATTATCAATGGAGATATTAGTCAAAGCAGTCGCTATTTTCCATTGAAGAGAGTTGTAAGCAAATATAAAGGAATTCCTGAATTTCTTTAAAATTTATTTGAACATTAAAATTTTTGTTAGGATAATAAAAGGTATGATAAAATAATTTAAAAGCCCTACGTAATGATTATGAATTTTAAATAATCATGTGGTTAGAAAAATAAAGTATTTACCATAAATAACGAAAATATATCCAACGTGAGTCCAACGTGAATGTAAGATCGTTTTACATGAGGAAAGAGATGAGGACAGATGCACTTATGATATTTAACTTAGCATTCGAATTATTTCTTAACCAGATAGAGGCATTGTCCACATCTAAAGATGCTGCCTTTAATGTAGTCTACTGAGTAAGAGTACTGTAGTTTTTAAAAAATAAAAAATGTGTTAACTGTTTTAACAATATTTGCAACTACCAAATTAGAATTAGTATGAGAAGCAGAATTTATCAGTACGATTTGTTTTATCACGGCTTTTCTCATCTTTGAGGAAATAAAAGGAAATATTCAACCTTGATTGGCAGTTTTCCAAGTTTTATTGGTTTCGCGGATCTCTCTTCGGGAATGGTAACGTTTTTTCACTATTGTATAGTATACGTCAGCTTGTTGATTTGTAAAGTATAAAGAAGGATAGTTGCGAAAAATCATCATGACGAGTTTTTTGCCACATCAAGAAGACCCAGTATAAGTCCTTCGCCGCTCAAGTTAGCCTTATGGCATTTTTCATATGTTATTCCTGCTACTGTAAAAAGAAAATCAAATCCAACGATACAGTGTATTCTGTGCTTCCGTAAAGGAGATTCCACAGGTAAGCCAGTAAGAAAACTAATAGGTGTGAACCGATGGAGAGCCGTCGTGGCTGATAGAGTAAGTTAATTCTTAAGCTGACCCATCTCGAAGACATACAGCAGCATGCATACTGAAGACCAGAGGTCACGACAGCAACCACAATAGCTATTGAGCTACTGCTGACCTACGAGAGTTCCGTCATGGTCCGTGTTATTGTTGTCAAACCCGATAATGAGCAAACACTACAAAGGTAAGCTCGTCTATCAGGAATAACTGAAGACCCAGATCACTCAGGTGAACCCCGGGTGCGTGAAACCCGTGTATACCTAAAGGAGGTATACCCCTGAGGTTGTCTCTCATTTAGGACTACCCAGAGAAGACGTGTGGCTTGAGCTCGTGGCCACGGACGCGAGAGACGTTGTCTGACTGTTCTGCGTTTCAGGAAACGCAGTGCTCTGCTTTTCAGGAAAAAAATCATGAATATTTTAATAAACATTAATAATTTTCTATCCTGGTTTGGTTGAAAACATGTAAAACATTTAAATTAAACCTTATTTCTTAAAGATTCTAATTTTAAAAAGAATGATTTTTTAGTTACAATTTTTCTTAACTCTCGCATAGAATTTACAGAGAACTATCTTAAGTAAAATGAAGGAAATTTTCTTCAAATAATTTCATTTCGGTTACTCCTGATCAGATTGATATAATGTGAACGTGCGTATCTACACGCACACAAGAGTTTAATGAGTAGTATTTTAATTTTATTTCTAAGAGTAGAGATTAAAAAATCAAAACGTTTTATGCAACTTTTAAGTAATAGAAGTACGGCCTTATAGCTTGTCACTCCTTGGGCTAAACTAGTTTTCAAAGCATACATGTCGACGTGTGATAGGGTGTTTTGTTTAATAAAATTCTCAATTACGCTGATACCTTATAATCTGGGTCAAGGAACCCTATTAACCGCTTTCCTTACAAATATTTTCGAAAGAGACGGGGTTTTGGGTTTTGGTTTGGAGAGCTATGGTTTACTTTTCTCAACACGTGGGCTAATGAGACCCCCTGACTGATAGGGTCAACTGGAGGAGGATTAGCAAGTCAGCCTTGGTCTGCAAAAGACTGTTGAGCTTATGAAGAAGAAGAAGCCAGTAAGAAAAGAAACCAGATACCTGTGTACAGAATGTCAGATATCACTTTGTGCTGTCCCTTGTTTCAAAAACTATTATATAAAGACTAATATTTCCCGAGATAACTCGAGATAGTAAACTAATATTTAGTAAACTAAACTATAGTAAACTAAATTCTTTTACACCTGTAAAAAATTAAAAATTCAACTTTAAACTTACACTTTTTGTTTTGTTTCGTTTCCAAGTATTTAATAATAAAATAAAAAAAGTGGTGATATTTTCCAAACACAAATTTGCAACTGGCAATACAGACACTTATACCTTTATGCCGATACATGGCTACGAAGCTGCTACCCATTTAGCCACACCCGAGGAGCACGTGCAGCTGAATTAGTGTTTCAGAGGCGAGTAACATTATCCTCGCAGAGTACTTGTAATTTAGGAACAGGGACCAAGTAGAACACCCTCAAGTTTGGACAGCCCCCCAGAGATATCGTTTGAGAATTTGGAGGTCACTATGACCACTGACATATTTTAAGTGCCCCAGTCACCTTTATCGAACACAGCAGACATTAAGCCGGCTCGAGCTCAGAACCCGAAACCTATCAGTTACGAAATCGCTGCCTTAGTCAACTGAGCTACCATGTCTCCTTCTGCCGAACGATGGCCGATTGGTTAGGGGGCTGGAATTCGGAACCGCAGTTCATGGGTTCGAATCCCGATATGCATGGATGTTCGTAGCCGTTCGGAATCGGCTTTAAACAGTAGGTCCCGGTCTCATTAGCCCACGTGTTGAGAAAAGTAAACCATAGCTCTCCAAACCAAAACCCAAAACCCCGTCTCTTTCGAAAAGATTTGTAAGGAAAGCGGTTAATAGGGTTACCTGACCCTGATTATAAGGTATCAGCGTAATTGAGAATTTTATTAAACCAAACACCATATCACACGTCGACATGTATGCTTTCAAAACTAGTTTAGCCCAAGGAGTGATAAGCTATAAGGCCGTACGTCTATTACTTGAAAGTTGCATAAAACGTTTTGATTTTTTAATCTTTATTCTTAAAAATAGAATTAAAATTCTATTCATTAAACGCGCGTGTGTGTGCAGATACACACGTTCACATTATATCAATCTGATCAGGAGTAACCGAAATGAAATTATTTGAAGAAAATTTCCTTCATTTTACTTAAGATAGTTCTCTGTAAATTCTATGCGAGAGTTAAGAAAAATTGTAACTAAAAAATCATTCTTTTTAAAATTAGAATCTTTAAGAAATAAGGTTTAATTTAAATGTTTTACATGTTTTCAACCAAACCAGGATAGAAAATTATTAATGTTTATTAAAATATTCATGATTTTTTTCCTGAAAAGCCGAGCACTGTGCAGTTTATTCAGAGAAAAACTAAACATTAATATTAACAAATTTTTTCACATCTTTACCAGGCTAATTTGATAACTTCCAATTTCAGAATGAGATGTGAAAAATAAGATTATCGTAAGCTGAATATTTTAAAATATTCACAATTTTTTACCTTATTTTTAAATATATAAAAACCTGAATAAAATTGTATTAGGAGAATCGATTTTACACAACAAGTTTTAAGGAAAAAGTCATTTGTTTGTCTCGTTTAATAAACGAGAACTTTTAATTTTCTTTATTTTTAGAAAAAAAGAAAATAAGATGCACTAAAAAATGGTTTTTACAATAATTCAGCGTTAATATTGTTTTTAAAGCCAAATAAATAAATTTCGATAAAAATAATCGAATTTGTAAGAATGTCAAGAATAAACAGGAAAAAGAATTATTTATATGTTTACTTTGTTTTTATGAATTACCACTAATTTTTTTTGCTTTTTTGATCAGATGTAACAACTGTAATGAAGAACTAAAAACATTATGCTGTTTTAAAAAATTTAAACACTCTAGGCGAATTTCAAGCATTTTTTAAAATGCTTGGAAACTTAGATTAAGTTAATTACAAAATATTATTAGCATTGTTCATGTTTTTGAAACGAATAATTCTTACGCTTTTACTTTCATTAATATGCATGGGAAAGAAAGCACTTTTACAAAGCTTTCTGTATTTAAATTTTACATCTTTCACTTCTTTTTAGAGGAATCAAGATTTATCACATGAACAAATATTAATAAATAAAGCTCACTGTTTATACACACATAGGCATACTTATATACATATAATATCTTAAACTTAATAAACTTCAATTTAAACTAATAAACAACACTTAAGAATAGTTAATAAATACAATCTGTACTTCTTATCCTAGATGCTGAATGATGGCCGAATGGTTAGGATGCTGGCTTTCGGTACTGGAGTTCATGGGTTCGAATCCACTATGGTACGTATGTTCCTAGCTTTTCGAAGTCGGTTTTAAGCAGCAGGTCCTCATTAGTCCTCGTGTTACAAAAAGTAGACCATAGAGCTCCAAACCTTATCCTAAATATGTAAATAGTAAAATTACTCCAAGCTATGTTTTTTCTTTCTAAATAAGAATGTATCCATACCTGTGAAGGAATAGTTTAAATTTTTATACATTTAGAGATCGTAAATAATCCTTCGGCAGGATGAAGTTTATGGGCAAAAGCTGTAAAATTAGTACTTGATTTCACTTACGCCCTAAGATAGTGATTTTCGCTCTTTAAAATACTATTTCTTCCTAAATTTCCGTCACGCCTCCCTACTTCTTATTTTTGACAGGAATAATATAAATATTTTAAACAATACTAACTCTAAAACAAAAAGAAACTGCGGTTTACAAACTAATGACAAGAACACTAACAAAAATAATAACAAAATGGTTGGAGCAAAAATGTGAATTTATTTTCATATTAAACGTCATTAACTCTCAAAACACTTTTTTTTATGCAATTAGAGATTGTTTGCTGCCACAACGGAACAGAGCGTTTGTAAAATTGTTTGCAGCTTTTAAAATCTTCCACTTTGTTTAATTTTCATAGAGAAATTAAATTGCATGAAAAAAATTCATAAAAAATAAAGTAAACTTTTATTTACTTAAAATGATTTGTTATATTAAAATATGATGTTTTATTTGTTTGTAGATATTATGGTGAAAAAAAATGATGCAAAAATTTTTGCTTCTCCAGGGGAGGCTCACCTGAAAGGCTAAAAACTACTACCCTACTATTAAAATTCATACAGTGAGGAGGACAATAGACCGGTGTCAAATACATTCTAACGTAGATTTAATTAAATAAGAGGGTATTCAGTGAAAACTATGTAAAAATTGTAGCACTGTAGGTGAGTTGTAGGTGACTGTATTAAGAACCAGGCAAAAAACAAGAGGTTTTGTGTGAAGCCAGCAATCTCTTGAAAATTTATACATGACCAACATATTTCAGAGAAAATAAACTAATTGTTTTAATAAGAAAAAAAGTGTCAAGTTTCTCAATGACACGACTGATACAAATACCTCGGATTACTCCGGGAATGAGGTGATACATTACACATATGTACATGTGTGTGTGAGGCAATGTACACATTTTCTCATAGTTTGTTCGTATTCGAATTAATCTCCAATTATTTTTGACTGATTATTTTGTATTTGAAAATATTATATGATCAGTTTACGACCAAAGAAATCCAAGTCCATTTATTTCTATTACAATGATCAGTCGTAGTTCATTCGGCAAAAGCAACGCTCTTGTAACTGGATGGTTGCGGGTACAGAGCCTAAGATTCGCCGTGTTCGTTAAAGTTGACTGGCGCTCTTAAACTATGTTCGTGGTCACAATTTTCTCCAAGTTCTTAATCGATGCACCTGGGGGTGGCAGGCCAAGCTTATAGGTCTTCTCCTTGGTCCCTGCTTCAAAATTAAGAGGGACCACTTCAGAATAAGTAGTACTTTAATTCTTGAGGTTGTCGTCAAATCGAAAGTCTCACCCCATTGCCTTAATGCTAGTAGCCTCCACCTCAATCATGCTTGGTTTGACCAAGTGGCATAAGCAACAACAACAGCAACTTTCTATTAGAAATTAAAGTTATTTATCAAGGTTAGTTAACTTTTATTTTTACATATGTTAGATAACACCCTAGTTATTTAATATATCGTAAAGTTAATTTAAACTTCTCTGAATTAATTACGAACCACACACTTTATCATTTAAATCCTCTACACTTTTTCAAACGCACTTCGTTCACTTTGTTCTGTTTCGTTTCGTTTGGAGCGCTACGGTCTTTTGAAACACGAGGGCTAATGAGATAGAACCTACTGTTTAAAGCAGATTCTCAGCGGCCCTAAAAATCCCTGTCACAGTGAGATTCGAAATATCGAACTCCGGTTCAGCTCTTTTTTGTGGGAACCCTCATAAATCTAAGCACTACGGGCATTAGCATAACTCTGTTACAACATTTGTTAGCTTAAAAGAAATGTTATTTTATAAATGTGTTCCGGGAAACCCTGCATTAATTCTGATATAGGTGTGTTTACTTAGAGAGAGTTAAAACTAAAGAAGTTTATAAATGTGGAATAAATGTATCTTAAATAATATATCTCTTCAATATAACTGAAAATTGATGAATAAAGCAATAAAAATACTCAATATGCAGTAATTATTATACCCAGTAATTATTCTTAGTCATAAAAGTACTAAGTACTTTTACGAATAAAAATAAGAGAATATTACAATAATTTTGCTACATACATCTTTAAGATCTAGCCCTAATCATATTAATCAACATATTAGCAATATGTCGTACTCTGAGAATAGTTAAGAGAATCATTTAATTCTAAATGTTTATTTTAGAATTTTGTGAAAAAGCTAGCCAATCATAATAAAGAAATATTAATTCGTGTTCAATTTTAGAACATAAGCTATAAATGAGTGATAAAATTAATAAATATGAGCTTAAAAATTGAAAATGTTTAGATTATTAAAAATATGATTTAAAGTTTTATTAATTCTGCTAGTTCATTGTTAAAGCTTTTATAGATGAGTTATTAATAATCGCACTTGTAAATAAAATAAAATGTTCGATGAAATTAAAAATTCATAAATTGAGATAATTCTTGGCTGTAATACTCGAAAAATTTTTTAAAAAGTACTGAAATAAATGTGTTTTTAATGAGAATAAATAAGTGAATTACATGACTTGCTTTGTTAGAAAAGAAACAATTTAAAGTAAAGTACTGTAGGTACGGGTACATAATATGCATCACGTGATATATGGAAGAATCAAGACGATATTCAACGATGAAAACATAAAGTAAAAAATCTTCCTCATTAGAAATATTGCTTCATCTATAATTCATGTTGTTTCCTCTATCTTACTGTTTGGGAATAATTATTTTAAACTTGTGTTACATGGGAAATGAGATTTAATGTGTATGTTCAAATTACTGAATGACTTGCTTTGTTAGAAAAGAAACTTTTTAAAGGAAAGTACTGTCGTTACTGGTATATAATACACACATGATGTATGGATATATCAAGACGATATTCAACGATGAAAACATAAAGTGAAAAATCTTACTCATTAGAAGTAGTGCTACATTTATAATTCATGGTGTTTGTTCTATCTTAGTCCTTTGGAATAATTTTTTTAACTTGTGTTACATCTGAAATGAGATTTAATATGTATGTTCAAATTACTGCATGACTTGCGTTGTTAGAAAAGAAAATTTTTAAAGTAAAGTACTGTAGTTACCGGTATATAATATGCACCACGTGATATGAGGATAAATCAAGACGATATTCAACGATGAAAACATAAAGTGAAAAATCTTACTCATTAGAAGCATTGCTACATCTATAATTCATAGTTTTGCTCTTTCTTACTTGGAATCATTTATTTATTTATTTATTTTACTTGTGATACATCTGAAATGAGATTTTATGTTAACGTAGAAACTAATATCGAGAAATGATCATTTTATTAATGTAGGATATGTTATTTGTACGGTAAGGAGCGAGTCATATGTACCCCATAAGACATTTTAGGCGGGCCACATAAATACCAGTAGTCTTGAAAACAGTTTTAATAGATGAGTGGAACACATATGTCCGGACAGACTCCAAAGGGTTTTACAATAATGTTCATAACACTTATTAGATTTGAACATTGAAGTACAGCATTCTAGTACGGTTTCAATCATCTTTTCCATACTGAACTTTTTGTAAACTAAATATTGCAAATAACTCATCTACAGCAATTCAACTAGCTCATATACAACAGTATTGACTCATACATGAAAGTTCAGTCAACACTGGAATTAATGAGGCATGAATTCGGTCAACTTGACGTTATTGCAGGGCTTGCCAGTAGTGGTTTTTACATGCTAAATGGATCCATTTTTTATATAATTTTCAAAATCTTGAGATGTAAAAGCTGTTCTTCTGTCGGTTATTATACGACAGGGGTTGCCGAATACACTTTTCTGTAGTTCTAAACTATTCACAATATCTGATGTAGAGATTGATTTAACTGGATCCAAGTGAATGGAGTAAATGTATGTAAGAATGTGAATATGTATTTATAATTGTTTATTAGTTGATGGGAGAGAACCTAAAATGAATGTGGTACGTTTGTAATGCAGTGTCGCCTTAAAAAATAGGATGTAAAAAAACCTTCGCTTTTGAAACGTTTTCTATTGACAAGAATGCAGTGAATACAGTTCTCTAATACATTTTTTACTTTACTACTTCTTAATTTTGGGAAATAATAATCAAGTTGAAGTAGTTGTTCAGTTTTTGCCAAGGCAAAATCACTCTTTTCACGTGCTTGCTTAACCCCTTAACATGCACTCTCGAGTTAACTCGAGGGCGATAAACTGGCCAAACTGTGCACACTCGAGATAATTCGAGCGGCGTTGTACTTTATGTTACTATAATTTTGCACACTCGGATGCATTCGAGAATTGAAAATAACAATGTGAAAGCAAAAAAAATAATTGCTTTATTGATATTTATCATTTACATGGAATTGTAAGCTATAACACTTATTCAAGTATAAAATATATATATTTTTTTCTAAATTCAACGTCCTAAATTGTGATTTTTACATAAAAAACTGATTTGTTTTGTTAGGCCTTAAAAAAAACTGGGCATTAAGGGGTTAATTATTTTGGTTTTCATTAACTCATCGGTTTCTGTTTAAAATATGAAAAAAAAAATAGCAATTTCGTTTAATTTGATCTTAAGAGTAAGTTAATTTTTTAAACGAGACCCGATTAGACCGGAATCAATAATTTAAAGCCGATTTAGAAAATCTACGAATATTTATGACAACTGTATGATTCAATCAAGATACTGACTGTCAGTATTGAGAAACAAAAGCTCACCCGGTCGTTTACACTCAGAGCAATTTAAGGTTACAAATAATGACATTGGCAATAGCAACTATACTAGAATATCATTATAGAGATTCAAATTTAGCAAAATTCATTAAAATTTTATTGAAAAAAATTTAATTTATCTTTTATAGATAAAAGCTATCTACAGACGAAAGAAATGCAGTTTGAATACAAAATTAATGCTCTGTATTTTCTTAAGTATTTGACTTTCGTAAGTGTTTGATATTATAATGCAATACAATGTTAACTTATCGTTTTCTAATTAAATTGTGAAAAATATTAGCAATTAGGTTTCATTTGATTTTAAACGTTTAGGAAGTGTTTTTAAACTTTGTGCTTCGTCGACATCAGATAATTCTGCAAATAAAGAATTTTTCAAGGTATCCAGATCGGAGAGGTTAGAAAATATTCTATCAGTTAATTCTGCCGAAGAACCAGAACAATCAAGACCAGTTCAATTACATATAAATAACATATAGATGCATATAGATAGAATTACATATAAATAACATAAAGATGCGTATAGAAACAATTGCATATAAATAATGTATAGATGCATATAAATACAATTACATATAAATAACATATAGATACATACAATTAAATATAGAAAACAATCAAGCACCTATTCGGGTCCTTATGGCCCCGAAAGGTGTGGATACAATTACATATAAATGATGTATAGATGTATATAGATACCATTACATATAATTAACATATTGATACATACAATTACATATAAATGGAAGACAATCAAGCACCTATCCTGGTACTTGGGGCCCGTATAATTGTGGATACAATTACATATAAATAATATATAGAGGCATATAGATAGAATTACATATAAATAACATATTGATACATATAATTACATATAAATGGAAGGCAATCAAGTACCTATCCGGGTCCTTAGGGCCCTTATAATTGCGGATACAATTACTTATAAATAATATATAGATGCATATAGATACAATTACATATAAATAACATATTGATACGTAAACTTTCATATAGATGGAAGACAGTCAAGCACCTACCGGGTAATTATGGCCTTGAAGCAATCGAAGACCAATTGATACGGAGTAGTTTAACTGCATTGATAGCAAACGATTAAAAATCGCGAAAAAATAAAACTTTTTTCTGGACAGTTAAACAATTTTCTTTTTACTAAAACTGCATTATTCTACTTCTTTTTAAATGCATTTATAGTTCAGTTTTTCTGTCTAGTGTTGCTTGAAACAGCATAAGCGCACTTCCGAAAGATATGATCAATTATCGGTGATTTATCTTTTCCAGTCATTGATTTTGTCCTAAATGGATATTAACTCAGTATTTCTGATTGCTGAGTTAAACGAAGTTTTAATATATATCTCGAATCCCAGTGATTGATATTTTCCGACCAAAATGTTTGTATATAGCTTGTGATAGTATCGCAAGACATCTCAGGAGATTAATAGATTTCAAGACATTTGGCTTTTATTTTCCTTTTAGAGAATTTTAAATGACAGAAAACTATTCTGCATTTACCATTAGTAATTCTACATAGCAATGAATCAATGTCACAAGTATAAAATTTATGCAAATGTAGCATTCGTCGAATTCCAGTGCTTCAAATTGAAATCGAATGATGTTGTTTTAAAATGTATCATGAAAAATTGCAAATGTTACATGATATTCTAGGCATAGTATATCACGGAACTGTTTAAATTAGCATCAATTTTTGATTCTGCAATTTAAAAATATGTAAACATAAAAATGTCTAATACAAAAACTTTTCTTGGTTTTTGAAACTCATAAATAATGCTCATAAATACTCATTTTTGAAATGCTCATAAATACCCATACAATGCGTTTCTTCATACGAATTTCAAAACTAAGCCAATTCAAACAGAAATCTTTAGCCTCACTTCAAACTCTATTTTAATAACATAAATAAGAAAGAATTTACCAGATTATGATATGAACATTGTAGACTCTCTAAGGCTCAACTATGGTGCTTCAAATGAAGTATTTCGCATATTTAACATCTTTTTTCACACACGTTGTTTAAATTGCTCCTAACTTCGAATTTTAAAAAAAATTGAATTTATATTTTTGTTATTTTATTGAATTAAACACACACACACATATGTATATTCATACATATATATATATATATATATATATATATATATACATAGAAATGAAATATTATATATATAAATAAATAAATAAATAAATAAATATATATATTATATTTATATATATATGTATATATATTATATATATATTTGTTTTAAACATATATATATATATATGTATATGACATTATGTATATTTATATATATAAATATATATTAAATACATATATATATATATACATATATATATATATATATATATATATATATATATAAAATATATATATATATAATATATTAAATATATATATATAATATATATATAAATATATATTATATATTATATATACATATATATATAAATATATACATATATATATATATATATACATATATATATACATATACATATATATACATATATATATATATATATATATATATATATATATATATATATATATTGTCACTCTGAAAATTTTGAGATACAAATAATTTTTAAAGTTATACTTACAAAATTTTAGGTGTGTTCAAAATAGTCTCCTAAAGCATCAATGCACTTTTGTAGATGAATTTTCCACACATTAAATGCCTCAAGCCATTCATTTCTTGGATTAGGAGAAAAAATGCATTTATAGCCAGGTTAATCTCTTCTTCTGAACGAAAACGACGTCCACGTAAGTTCCTTTTTAGATTAAAGAATAACCAAAAGTTACACATAGCTAGATCAAGTGAATACGGCGGATGTTATATCACTTTAATTTGTTTTTGTTTAAGAAACTCAACTGTATCCTGTATATGAAGATGCATTGTCATTAACATTAGTTAATTTTTTGTTGAATTAGGATATTATATACGATTTTCTGCTACTTCTTCTTTAACTTGATTTTAAATATATATTTTATACATACATACATACACACAACACATACACACAACATATATATATATATATATATTTATATATATATATATATTATATATATATATATATATATATATATATATATATATATATATATATATATATATATATATATTATATATATATGTATGTCAGGTCTAAAAAATAGTTAAATCATGTAAGTTAAAAACGATTTTAAAAAGAGAACTCTTTTATAATAATAAAATAAATTAAAAAGACCCACGCTCGCGTAAGCTTTCAGGATAATCCGGTCAAGCGGAAGCATTTTTGAGCTATTTAATGAGCTTGCAAACAGATAAGCTTGTTTGGCACGTGGACATGGAGAGGTCAACACCTTCACGCATAGCTCCGCCACGAACAATGAAAATGGCGCATGTTGCTTTCCTTAAGAATAATGAGTTAATGAAACTTATTATTATCAAGAAGACTGTTTTCCATTCGTCTTAATTCTGCATCCCGAGTTGTCATATAATATATATATATATATATATATATATTATATATATATATATATATATATATACATATAATATATATATACATATATATATATATATATATATATATATATACATATATATATATATACATACATACACAAATATTATATATATATTAAATATATACAATATATATATATATATATTAGGATTTAAAATATAGAGTAATTTAAGAGATTTTAATAATTCTTTTTGTAATCGCGTTATTATACATATACAACAGTGATATTCAAGCGATAAGCAATACTATAGGCAGATGTCTCCTCGAAGCAGTAAAAACTGCCTTTTTAGCAGTTAATAAAGCCATTGTTAATTGTGAAATTAATAAAGAGAGAAAAAGAATTACTTGAGAGTGGACTGATTTATATATTTACTAGTGCGTATTTATATAATATATATATATATATATATATATATATATTATATATATATATATATATATATATATATATATATATATATATATTATATAATATATATAGATATATATATATATATATATATATATATATATATATATATATATATATATATATATATATATATATATTATATATATATATATATATATATATATATATATATATATATATATATATATATATATATATATATATATATATATATATATATATATATATATATATATATATATATATATATATATATATATATATATATATATATATATATATATATATATATATATATATATATATATATATATATATATATATTAGTAATATATATAATAATACAAAATATATTTTTATATTTTATATCTTATAAAATATTAATATATTATATATTTATAATTAAATATATATATATTAATCATTATTATATTTAAAGATTAAAACAAAAAAGAAGAATAGAGAATACTAAAAAAATAAAAAAAACTAAGATAAAATGAAGAAGCATTTTAATAAAAGAAAAAAAAAATAATATAAGATAAAATATATATATATAAATATGCAAAGTAAAATAATAAGTACACACAGAAAATCAAATAAAGAGACTAATAGAGAGACTGACATATAGAAGTAAAGAAAATAAAGGGGGACGAAGGATTCTGCATAAAAACAAATTAGTTCCAAAAGTCAAACCTAGGGCAATATTTGGCGCTGTGTTATAGAAAATAGAGTGTTAACAAATGCAAATGAATAAACAAATGCAAATCCCAAGCAGCTGGAAATGGATGTAATGTAAAATTTGAATAAAGAACTTCTTCTGCTCAGCGTACGTAATATTGCAGATCATGAGAATTTATCGGTGTTTATGTAGATTTTACGCTTTTTTAAAAGTGTTGCCATATTGCACTTGAACTAAATTAGAAAATAGTGCATAATAAAAGGGAATTTTATTTCGTATTAATTTGCATCAAATGAACATTCCAGATTTTATGTTTCGCCTTAACTAAAACTATTCTATTTTAACGTTTGATGTTTGTCTTTTCTTTTTATAATTCTATTTACTATTATGTTTACAAAATGTAATATAAATATAAAAAGGTAATAACTATGATCAAAATAAAATAATTTGTATCGTTAAGGTATAAATAAATATTAAAATAAAATTTTTCATTAACTGATTTATTTAATGACCATTAATTTAATATAATGGAGCATATTCTTTTAAAAATTACGTGACATATTTTACTGGGCACAAATTGTTCGCATATACACCTAAGTAAGACAATTTATTATTACTATTATCTTTTAATAACTGTCAAATTTCTCTGTCCCAATGCTTTAAAATGATACTTATAGTGTTTTTGTCAAAAACATTTCTTGGGCAGGGAAAGAACTCCACCCAAAACATTCGCACGTGCACAGAGTACGCGGTTTTGTCCGGCCCGGGAGACATTGTGAAAATTTCATTTTGGTCCGCGCTTAAAAGTATTTGCCCACCCCTGACCTAAAAGCAAAAGATCGCCCTGTCGTTTACACTCAGAGCGATTTAGGGTTACAAATAATGACACTGCCAATAGCAACAATACATTTCCGCCTAGTATATTATCATAGAGAGTGTAATTTAGACATTAAAGCAACAATCCTTAAAATTTCCTGTTAAAATACAGTGTTTGTCTTTTATAGATGCTATCGACAGACGAATAATGTAGTTTATTTTATTAACGTATGGGAATGAAAAAACAAACTAAACTAGTTTTTTCCCGAGTTTTAAGAAATATGTTAAAAAACTTACAGAGCAGTTTACTGAACTGTGTACCGTTCCTCATGAGGCATTAAAGGCATTAAAGCAACAATCCTTATATTTTCCTGTTAAAATACATTGTTAATCTTTTATAGATAACAGGTATCTACAGACGAAAGTAATGCAGTTTATTTTCTTAACGTATGTGAATGAAAAAGCAAACTAAACTAGTTTTTTCCCGAGTTTTAAGAAATATGCTAAAAAACTCACAAAGCGGTTTACTGAACTCTCTGTATCGTTCCTCATGAGGTATTAAAGGCATTAAAGCAACAATCCTTAAATTTTCCTGTTAAATTTTTTTTTATCTTTTATAGATAAAATCTATCTACAGACGAAAGTAATGCAGTTTATTTTATTAACGTATGGGAATGAAAAAACAAACTAAACTAGTTTTTTCCCGAGTTTTAAGAAATATGTTAAAAAACTTACAGAGCAGTTTACTGAACTGTGTACCGTTCCTCATGAGGCATTAAAGGCATTAAAAGAACAATCCATAAATTTTCCTGTTAAATTTTTTTTTATCTTTTATAGATAAAATCTATCTACAGACGAAAGTAATGCAGTTTATTTTCTTAACGTATGTGAATGAAAAAATAAACCAAATTAGTTTTTTTCCCGAGTTTTAAGAAATATGCTAAAAAACTCACAAAGCGGTTTACTGAACTCTCTGTATCGTTCCTCATGAGGTATTAAAGGCATTAAAGCAACAATCCTTAAATTTTCCTGTTAAAATATATTGTTTGTCTTTTATAGATAAAATCTATCTACAGACGAAAGTAATGCAGTTTATTTTATTAACGTATGTGAATGAAAAAACAAACTAAACTAGTTTTTTCCCGAGTTTTAAGAAATATGCTAAAAAACTCACAAAGCGGTGTACTGAACTCTCTGTACCGTTCCTCATGAGGCATTAAAGGCATTAAAAGAATAATCCTTAAATTTTCCCGTTAAAATTTTTTTTTTATATTTTATAGATAAAAGCTATCTACAGACGAAAGTAATGCAGTTTATTTTCTTAACGTATGTGAATGAAAAAACAAACTAAACTAGTTTTTTCCCGAGCTCTAAGAAATATGCTAAAAAACTTACTGAGCAGTTTACTGAACTCTCTGTACCGTTCCTCATAAGAGGGAAAAGTTCTGTAATTTATTGCATTTTCTTATTTATTTCGCTAATGAAAGTTATATAAGTTAGCTTTTTGGTTTATTCTGAAGAGTTGTACGTCATTAAAAATGATAGAAGTGTTCTTTTTCTTCTACAGGCGGGAGATTCTTGAGAGCATTATTTTGTAATTATACTCCAGAGAGAAATATAAAGGAAAGTTAGATAATGTGTTCTCCAGTTGGGTTTGTAGTAAAGAGGTGTATTTTAAATTGCTCGGAATAATTGAAAAGCCGACCGGGGTTTGTTATTGGATGTAATACTGTTCGGTTTCACTAAAAATAATTGGGATCGGTTACCTCTAATCATAGTTACAAAGAGTACCGAAAGCAATAGAAAAGGTCTGTACTTTAGATATCTCATTTACCGATTCGAAGACAAAAAAAATCATTTATATCGTGTTTTGAAAACGATTTTTTGTAACCAAATGTTTTCTGTTGAGTTTCACAAAAGTCAATCCCTGAGTATAATTCAAGATTCCAAAAGGTTCCCTTTTAATTATTTTTTCAAACAACCTATAAATTGAGATAAAAAACTGCACTAAACATTTAATAAATATTAATGAAAGATTTATAAAAGTTTGGTTTGTTTAACTTTTAAAACTTTTAAAACTAAACTTTTTAATTAGTTTGAATATAAAATCTTCACCTCTAGCTATAGATACAGGACAGTTTATAACATTTTTAAAGCCACAACAGCATTCGGATACAAAAAATAATTGAATTATATTTAAGCAAATGATTTTAAATATCCAAATGTTTCGTAGAATATGATAATATTGAAGATATACTTCGAAATATTTCTTGTAGATCATTTACATTTAAATACGATTCATTTTCTAAAGTATTCACTACCTAATGGTGCAATAATTTTATTAAATTTTTATTATTTTCAAAATAAATTCTTCACCTTTAGCTATAGAGACAGGACTGTTTATAACATTTTTAAAACTACAACAGCATTCGGATACAAAATAATTGAGTTACTTTTTAAACAAATGATTTTAAATATCAAAATGTTTCGTAGAAATTGGTAACATTCGGGATATATTTTGAAATTCTTCTTGTAGATCTTTTTACATTTAAGTACGATTCATCTTCTAAAATATTTATTACCTAATGGTGCAATAACTTTATTAAATTTTAATTATTATGAAAATAAAATCTTTGAAAACCTCTAGCTATTGAGACAGGACTGTTTATAGCATTTTTAAAGCCACAACAACATTCGGATACAAAGTAGTTGAATTACTTTTTAAACAAATGATTGTAAATATCCAAATGTTTCGTAGAAATTGGTAATATTCGGGATATATTTTCAAATTTTTCTTGTAGATCTTGCTACATTTAATTACGATTCACCTTCTAAAGTATTCACTACCTAATGGTGCAATAACTTTATTAAATTTTTATTATTTTCAAAATAAAATCTTCACCTCTAGCTATAGAGACAGGACTGTTTATAACATTTTTAAAGCTACAACAACATTCGGATACAAAGTAATTGAATTACTTTTTAAACAAATGATTGTAAATATCCAAATGTTTCGTAGAAATTGGTAATATTCGGGATATATTTTCGAATTCTTCTTGTAGATCTTATTACATTTAATTACGATTCATCTTCTAAAGTATCCACTACCTAATGGTGCAATAATTTTATTAAATTTTTATTATTTTCAAAATAAATTCTTCACCTCTAGCTATAGAGACAGGACTGTTTATAACATTTTTAAAACTAGAACAGCATTCGGATACAAAGTAATTGAATTAATTTTTAAACAAATGATTTTAAATATCAAAATGTTTTATAGAATATGGTAATATTCGTGATATATTTTGAAATTCTTTTTTGTAGATTATTTACATTTAAATACGATTTATTTTCTAAAGTATTAACTACCTAATGGTGCAATAACTTTATTAAATTTTAATTATTATGAAAATAAAATCTTTGAAAACCTCTAGCTATAGAGACAGGACTGTTTATAGCATTTTTAAAGCCACAACAACATTCGGATACAAAATAATTGAATTATATTTAAACAAATTATTCTAAATGTCCAAATGTTTTGTTGAATATGATAATATTCGTGATATATTTTGAAATTCTTTTTTGTAGATTATTTACATTTAAATACGATTTATTTTCTAAAGTATTCACTACCTAATGGTGCAATAATTTTATTAAATTTTTATTATAAAAAAAAAAATTCTTCCCTCTAGCTATAGAGTACAGGACTGTTTATAACATTTTTAAAGCCACAACAGCATTCGGATACAAAGTAATTGAATTAATTTTTAAACAAATGATTTTAAATATCAAAATGTTTTATAGAATATGGTAATATTCGTGATATATTTTGAAATTCTTTTTTGTAGATTATTTACATTTAAATACGATTTATTTTCTAAAGTATTAACTACCTAATGGTGCAATAACTTTATTAAATTTTAATTAGCTTGAAAATAAAATCTTCACCTCTAGCTATAGAGACAGGGCTGTTTATAACATTTTTAAAACTACAACAGCATTTAGATACAAAGTAATTGAATTATTTTTTAAACAATTGATTTTAAATATCCAAATGTTTTGTAGAATATGGTAATATTCGTGATATATTTTGAAATTCTTCTTGTAGATCATTTACATTTAAATACGATTTATTTTCTAAAGTATTCTCTACCTAATGGTGCAATAACTTTATTAAACTTTAGTATAAAAATAAAATATTTGAAAACCCCTAACTATAGAGGCAAGACTGTTTATAACATTTTTAAAGCTACAACAGCATTCGGATACAAAGTAATTGAATTAATTTTTAAACAAATGATTGTAAATATCCAAATGTTTTATAGAGTATGGTAATATTCGTGATATATTTTGAAATTCTTCTTGTAGATCATTTACATTTAAATACGATTTGTTTTCTAAAGTATTAACTACCTAACGGTGCAATAACTTTATTAAATTTTAATTAGCTTGAAAATAAAATCTTCACCTCTAGCTATAGAGACAGGACTGTTTATAACATTTTTAAAACTAGAACAGCATTCGGATACAAAGTAATTGAATTATTTTTTAAACAATTGATTTTAAATATCCAAATGTTTTGTAGAATATGGTAATATTCGTGATATATTTTGAAATTCTTCTTGTAGATCATTTACATTTAAATACGATTTATTTTCTAAAGTATTCTCTACCTAATGGTGCAATAACTTTATTAAACTTTAGTATAAAAATAAAATATTTGAAAACCCCTAACTATAGAGGTAGGACTGTTTATAACATTTTTAAAGCTACAACAGCATTCGGATACAAAGTAATTGAATTAATTTTTAAACAAATGATTGTAAATATCCAAATATTTTATAGAATATGGTAATATTCGTGATATATTTTGAAATTCTTTTTTGTAGATTATTTACATTTAAATACGATTTATTTTCTAAAGTATTAACTACCTAATGGTGCAATAACTTTATTAAATTTTAATTAGCTTGAAAATAAAATCTTCACCTCTAGCTATAGAGACAGGGCTGTTTATAACATTTTTAAAACTACAACAGCATTTAGATACAAAGTAATTGAATTATTTTTTAAACAATTGATTTTAAATATCCAAATGTTTTGTAGAATATGGTAATATTCGTGATATATTTTGAAATTCTTCTTGTAGATCATTTACATTTAAATACGATTTATTTTCTAAAGTATTCTCTACCTAATGGTGCAATAACTTTATTAAACTTTAGTATAAAAATAAAATATTTGAAAACCCCTAACTATAGAGGTAGGACTGTTTATAACATTTTTAAAGCTACAACAGCATTCGGATACAAAGTAATTGAATTAATTTTTAAACAAATGATTGTAAATATCCAAATGTTTTATAGAATATGGTAATATTCGTGATATATTTTGAAATTCTTTTTTGTAGATTATTTACATTTAAATACGATTTATTTTCTAAAGTATTAACTACCTAATGGTGCAATAACTTTATTAAATTTTAATTAGCTTGAAAATAAAATCTTCACCTCTAGCTATAGAGACAGGGCTGTTTATAACATTTTTAAAGCTACAACAGCATTCGGATACAAAGTAATTGAATTAATTTTTAAACAAATGATTGTAAATATCCAAATGTTTTATAGAATATGGTAATATTCGTGATATATTTTGAAATTCTTCTTGTAGATCATTTACATTTAAATACAATTTGTTTTCTAAAGTATTCACTACCTAACGGTGCAATAACTTTATTAAATTTTAACTAGTTTGAAAATAAAATCTTCACCTCTAGCTATAGAGACAGGACTGTTTATAACATTTTTAAAGCTACAACAGTATTCGGATACAAAGTAATTGAATTATATTTAAACAAATTATTTTAAATATCCAAATGTTTCGTAGAATATGATAACATTAGGGATACATTTTGAAATTTTTCTTGTAGATCATTTACATTTAAATAGATTTATTCTCTAAAGGATTCACTCCCTAATGGTGCAATAACTTTCCGTTACATTTTTCCATTTATATTCTCGAATTCTAAAATGTCATAAAAACTGAAGTATTTTGAGATGCGTTTGGACAAGCGTGAATAATTTGAGAGTCTTAAGGGTAATGTCTAGAAAATAATTGAAAAAATTATATTGCCCTTATTTTTTTTCTATTGTGGGTTCATTGAAAGCTTCTGCATCGTCAGTACGCTTTTGTTTTCTAGCTCTAACTTTAGTTTGGGTACCGAATTCAAAACATTCTACTATCTCATCAGTATTCTATATAACTACTGTCATTTGCCACTTCTCGGGACAAATTAACTTTAAAATAAAAATTTTTCAATAGTTGTAAGTTGAAAGAAAGAATGCGATCGTGTGTGCAATACATGAAATTGTATTTAATACAAGATCTTATCATATCATTATTATTTATTCTCGTATCAGATTTTAAAGTAGACGCGGCTTGTTGGAAAAATAGTTATTGTTCGATGTCTGATTGAAAGACTTTTGGATCTTCAAAGAGACATCTGCTCCGGAAACAGAAATCAAAGTATACTTAATTATAGCGCTTAATTTGAAATACTTAATGATAGCGCTTAATTTGAAAGGTGTGGTAGCCATAAATGACATATATCAATACCATCTTATCAATATAGATAGAATATCTGTGTTTTAAGATTTTCAATTATTGAGGATTTCAAATTATAGCTTGAAACACAGAGGCATTTGGGTAGCTCTTCGGGCTCAAAAGATACATGCCCAAGCTTCTATCCTCGGGCTGGGCAAGTTTCACTCAGTCTTTCATCTCTTTGGTGGGTAAGCAGAATTATTACGATGACAAATCGGAAGACATACAGCAAGATAACTGTTGGAGACCGGAATGCCACGCCAGCGATTCGAAGTGGCTACCAAACCATTGCTGACCTACCAAAGGATCGTTATGGTCCGATTTTAATTTTGTCCAACTAGGAGCAATCACTACGAAGTAAAGTTCTGGTCTACCAGGAAGAACTGAAGACCCAGATCACTAAGGTACCTCGGGCTCGTGATACCTGTATATACATAAAGAAGGCATAATCATGAAGTTAGTCTCTCATTTAGCACTATCCAGGAGACACATACGGCTTGAGCTAATATCCGCGGACTCGAGAGACCTCCTGACTCCCCCCTTCAGTGGGTAGGTAAACAGAGGACCAAGCATGTTTGGGAACTAAACACTGGGAGTTTCGAGTAAGGTTGACTACCCAACCGGGACATATACTTCGTACTCTAATGTATTTTTGTCTCGGAGATTGGCACTGTAGGTCAAGTTTCCCTATTTGGGCATTAGTGGTTCAATTGTGTAGCCGTACCCCTTCGGTACCACATGATTCTTTCACTTTCTTTGTTCTTCATTTCTTGGTATCATAATATTTTTTGGTCCCGCTGGTCTCAATGATTGTAATTTATGGCTCCAATAAATTGAATACTCTAATGGTTTAAGGCGTTCATAATGCCACGCTGTCCAACCCCTCGTCCAAATTTATTTCTCCTGATGAGGAACTTTTTTTATTCTTATTCAATACCTCTCTCTCACCTTCCAAGCGAGATCACATTCAGACCTACCAATTTATCTTACATATTTTCTGGGTATGCAGCAGGGTAGTTAATGCGCTTTCTAAACTCGAACCCACCACCCCAGTATTCTAGCTTTCTACTAGACATATTCAAGTCCTCCTAAGTATTATCAAATATTTAGTTGATGTTTATTACCAAATATTCAGTTTATACTAACAAATTCAAATGTTTATTGCATATAAACTGAATATTTTTTGAAATATTTAGTTAATATATAGTTGCCAATATTTAGTGAAAAACTAGTCTAGCATAAATATTTTTAATACATAATCAACAGATTATACCAACAATTTCGAAACATTTTGTTCCTTTGCCTCCCTCAATTTTCTCGACAATCTAATTTTACAAATACTTATCAGATACTCTAATTCAGTTGTTCTCAAAGGGGGCGATACCGCTTCTCAGGGTGGGATGATGCTGGGAGGCAGTGAACTTGTTTCAGGCGGCAGGGGGGCGATGTGAGCAGGTTTTACCTTTCAAACTTAATTTTAAAAATGTCAAATAAAGTTATTACATTATCTAATTTACACGATTTTTACTAGTAGGAAAACAAACTTACACAATGGGTTATTTCCATTCCCTATGTTCTGCCTGAAATTGGGTCGACATTCAGAAAAATACATTTAATCAACAGCATTCGTTTGGTTTGTTTTGGAGAGCTACGGTGTACTGTTTTGCAACACGAGGGCTATTGAGACCAGGACCTACTACTTAAAGCCTATTACGAACAGCTACAAACATCTGTTTTCCAGTGAGATTCGAACAACGAACTCCAGAACCGAAGGTCAGCTCTCTAAGTATTCGTTGAATCATTGCTTCAGCGTGTGTCAGCAACAAAAACTTGATTTGTAACTATATTGAAGAAAATTACTTAAACATTTTGCCATTTATAATTGAGCACTTTTCCTACACTACACTTTAAGATATTTTTTATAAAGGGGATGTTGAAGACATTTCGGCTCCATAGGTTAGCGTTGAGCACATTTCTGCTCCTTAAGGAGGCGGTAGCTTAAAAAAGGTTGAGAATCACTCCCTTAATTTATTTAAGGAGCTACAAAATAATATACCATATTACCTTTGATTCTCTCGTCCCTTGCAAGAATCTTGACACTTCCCTTGGGATGGAGCACCCACAGCTTAGAAACCATTAGATTATACCCTTAGCAACGTATTCATTTTAATTTAATTTTACATATTTAATTGCCTTATTTTATTTTATAAACCACAAGGCAAATAATTGATAAATTTCAAATGCGTATGATAGTTTAAATGACTAAGAATGTTATAAATGTTAATGAAATAGAAAAAGAAATTTTTTTTAAATATGTTTGAAATTGTTAATAATAATTTTACTTATTAAAATTGTTAGAAATTTAAAAAAATCATCTTTTGTTACTTAATTTTAAACATATTTACAATTTAAGGAGAAAGAAATGTCGAATTTCCAGTCGAATATTTAAAAACTGAAAGTCCGGATTTGTACTAAGTGAATAAATATTATTTAAAGAATAGCAAAATATACAAAACTTTACCATTACTGCTGGTGCTTATTGCAAACTTTATACCTGAAATTCAAAAGACCCAAAGCTATATCTGTGCTTCAGAACTGTCATACCAATAAGTTTTAAATTATAAGTTAAGGAAAAATAAACGAATTATTCCCTAATTCTGCTTTAAAATATGTAAAATATTCTTATCATTTAAATTTAATATAGTATATATAAACAGTTTTAATAAAACTACCTTCCAGAAATTCACAACTTTGTACATTTGGGGTTCAAAATATATGTGTATTTGCCAGACAGTCGGAAATAAGACCATGCAAATTATATGCTAATAAAATTGTTAATGTTAGCTTCCAATTCTTATCGGATAAAGAAGTTAAAAAACTTTGCTGCAATTCTTACAAATTGGGATATATTTACCAAATTGTATCTCAATAATTACTTTTTATTTTTTATCATTTGTCCAACAGCTATTTCAAAATAACTAAAAATCTTGTTCTAGTGCTACGCGCTTCTCTAACCAAGGTTAGGCTTAGCTTTTGTACTGTTCCGTGTAACAGGTTTGAAAAAAAATTTTATGACCTTTGTGTAAATAGATAATTAATTTTCCACTCTCATTATTAATCTAATAACAATGTGAAATAATGGAAAATCTTGTTATAATATAATGCGTTTCTCTAACCAGGGTTTAACATAGCTCTTGAATTATCTTTGAGTAAAAATAAAAATATAAGCTTCAGTGGAACTTTAATGTAAGCATTCTGTAAAATAAAGAGTAAGTTTTCTTTTACATATTATAGAGCATGTACGGAAAACAACAGTGTAACTTAGTAATTGATGCAAAGAACTGAATAATTTTAAATCGATATAATTCATTTAACAAAGATTTAATAAGAGTATAATTCAGGCTGATATTTTGTACTCAAAGAATTCTCTAATTAATTCTGCAACATATAATCTCTTACGAGTTCTAACACAGTAAGTTGAAAAATGACAACCTTACTCATAAAGCTTTTATTTGGAAATACATTTTGATTATTTTTAGATAGACAATGTTGCTGGATGTCAGACTTGTTGGAAGACTTAGTAAGCGTAGTTTAAAGAGATTGTTTTTCTCCTTCTGTTTTGGCAAATTTGCAGAATATTTACCCAGCCAGGACACAGACTGCAAAGTAGTATTTCCTGTCATTTGCAAAGAAAATGTTTTTTAGTGAAATAAATTAATGAAAGAATGATATAATTTAATGAAAATGGTTTTAACAAAGCAACTTTAATTAACAACTAATTTCGGTTCAGCGTATTTGGCAAAAAATAATAAAGTAAAATGCTCTTGATAACTGGTAAAGGGTTATCTTTCACTAATAATAATTGCTGTTTATTTACTCAGAGCACCGATTAACACAGCATCTCCTCGTCCTCTTAAAAATACAAGAAAATTTTAATTTAATGAAAATAGTTTTAACAAAGCAACTTTAATTAACAACTAATTTCCATTCAGCGTATTTGGCAAAAATAATAAAGTAAAATGCTCTTGATAACTGGTAAAGGATAATCTTAACAGCAATTGCTATTTATTTACTCTGTTAAAGCACAGACTAACATTGTGTCACCTGGTCCTCTTCTAATTACAACAAAATTTTAATTTAATGAAAATAGTTTTAACAAAGCAATTTTAATTAACAACTCATTTCGATTCAGCGTATTTGGCAAAAATAATGAAGAAAAATGTTCTTGATAACTGGTAAAGGGTTATCTTGCACTAATAATAATTGCTGTTTAATTACTCTGACAGAGCATAGACTAACATAGCTTCTCTGTTCCTCTTCTAATTACAACAAAATTTAATTCAATGGAAACTTAATAAAGCAATTTTAATTAACAACTCATTTCGATTCAGCATATTTGGCAAAAATAATAAAGAAAAATGCTCTTGATAAATGGTAAAGGGTTATGTTGCATTATTAATAATTGCTGTTTATTTTCCCTGCCATGTCACAGACTAACGTAGAATCTTCTTGTCCTCTTCTAATTAAAACAAAATTTTAATTCAATGAAAATGGTTTTAACAAAGCAATTTTAATTCACATCTAATTTCGATTCAGCGTATTTGGCAAAAAAATAAAGTAAAATGCTCTTGATAAATGGTAAAGGGTTATCTTGCACTAAAAATAATTGCTGTTTATATACTATGCCTGGGCACAGACTAACTAGCATCTCCTGGTCCTCTTCTAATTACAAAAAAAATTTAATTTAATGAAAATAGTTTTAACAAAGCAATTTTAATTAACAACTCATTTTGATTCAGCGTATTTCGCAAGAATTAATAAAATAAAATGCTCTTGATAACTGGTAAAGGATAATTTTAACAACAATTGCTGTTTATTTACTCTGTTAGACCACAGACAACATAGCGTCTCCTGGTCCTCTTCTAATTACAACAAAATTTTAATTCAATGGAAATAGATTTAACAAAGCAATTTTAATTAACAACTCATTTCGATTTAGCGTATTTGGCAAAAATACTGAAGTAAAATGTTCTTGATAACTGGTAAAGGGTTATTTTGCACTAATAATAATTGCTGTTTATTTTCACTGCCTTGTCACAGACTAACGTAGCATCTCCTTGTCCTCTTCTAATTACAACAAAATTTTAATTTAATGAAATAGTTTTAACAAAGCAATTTTAATTAACAACTCATTTCGATTCTGCGTATTTGGCAAAAATTAATAAAATAAAATGCTCTTGATAACTGGTAAAGGATAATTTTAACAGCACTTGCTGTCTATTTACTCTGTTAGAGCACAGACAACATAGCTTCTCCTGGTCCTCTTCTAATTACAACAAAGTTTTAATTCAATGAAAATAGTTTTAACAAAGAAATTTTAATTAATATTTCATTTCGATTCAATGTATTAGGCAAAAGTTATGAATGAAAATGTTCTTGATAATTGGTAAAGGGTTATCTTGCACTAATACTTGATGTTTAATTACTCTGACAGAGCATAGACTAATACAACGTCTCCTGGTCCTCTTCTAATTACAACAAAAATTTAATTCAATGGAAGTTTAACAAAGCACTTTTAATTAACAACTCATTTCGATTCAGCGTATTTGGCAAATGTTATGAATGAAAATGTTCTTGATAAATGGTAAAGGGCTATGTTGCATTATTGATAACTGCTGTTTATTTTCACTGCCATGTCTCAGACTAACGTAGCATCTTCTTGTCCTCTTCTAATTACAACAGAATTTTAATTCAATGAAAATAGTTTTAACAAAGCAATTTTAATTAACAACTCATTTCGATTCAATGTATTTGGCAGAAAAAAAATAAAGTAAAATGCTGCTGATAACTGGTAAAGATTTATTGCACTAATAATAATTGCTGTTTATTTACTTTGTCTTTGAACAGACTAACTAGCATCACCTGGTCCTCTTCTAATTACAAAAAAATTTTAATTCAATGAAAATAGTTTTAACAAAGCAATTTTAATTAACAACTAATTTCAATTCAATGTATTTGGCAAAAGTTATGAATGAAAATGTTCTTGATAATTGGTAAAGGCTTATCTTGCACTAATAATTGCTGTTTATTTACTCTGCCACAGCACTGACTAATAAAACGTCTCCTGGTCCTCTTCTAATTACAACAAAATTTTAATTCAATGGAAATAGATTTAACAAAGCACTTTTAATTAACAACTCATTTCGATTCAGCGTATTTGGCAAATATAATGAAGTAAAATACTTTTGATAACTGGTAAAGGGTTATCTTGCATTAATAATAATTGCTGTTTATTTACTCTGCCAGAGGACAGACTAACGTAGCGTCTCCTGTTTCTCTTTTAATTACAACAAAATTTTAATTTAATGAAAATAGTTTTAACAAAGAAATTTTAATTAACAACTAATTTTGATTCAGCTTATTTTGCAAAAATAATAAAGTAAAATGCTTTTGATACCTAGTAAATGATAATCTTAATAGCAATTGCTGTTTATTTACGCTGTCAGAGCACAGACTAACATAGTGTCTCCTTGGTTCTCTTCTAATTTCAACAAAATTTTTATTTAAAGAAAATAGTTTTAACAACTCATTTCGATTCAGCAAATTTGGAAAAACATAATAAATTAAAATGCTCTTAATAACTGGTAAAGGGTTATCTTGCTCTGATAATAATTGTTGTTTATTTACTCTGACAGAGCACAGACTAACATAGCGTCTCCTGGTCCTACATTCCTCCTGGTATTACAACAAAATTTTAATTTAATGAAAATAGTTTTAACAAAGCAATTTTAATTAACAACTCATTTTGATTCAGCGTATTTCGCAAGAATTAATAAAATAAAATGCTCTTGATAACTGGTAAAGGATAATTTTAACAACAATTGCTGTTTATTTACTCTGTTAGACCACAGACAACATAGCGTCTCCTGGTCCTCTTCTAATTACAACAAAATTTTAATTCAATGGAAATAGATTTAACAAAGCAATTTTAATTAACAACTCATTCCGATTCAACGTATTTAGCAAACATTATGAATGAAAATGTTCTAGATAATTGGTAAAGGGTTATCTTGCACTAATAATTGCTGTTTATTTACTCTGCCACAGCACCGACTAATACAACGTCTCCTGGTCCTCTTCTAATTACAACAAAATTTTAATTCTATGGAAATAGATTTAACAAAGCAATTTTAATTAACAACTCATTTCGATTTAGCGTATTTGGCAAAAATACTGAATGAAAATGTTCTTGATAACTGGTAAAGGGTTATTTTAACAGCACTTGCTGTCTATTTACTCTGTCAGAGCACAGACTAACATAGCGTCTCTTGGTCTTCTTCTAATTACAACAACATTTTAATTTAATGAAAATAGTTTTAACAACGCAATTTTAATTAACAACTCATTTCGATTCCACGTATTTGGCAAAAAATAATGAAGTAAATCATTGAATATGTGTGGATAGGAATTAAACATTAAGATTAAATCTACTAGGAACAATTACAATGACGAAGATTACGGAGATTGCAGAATAAAATCCGCGTTCTGGAACGTAATTTCAAAGAATTGGAGCAACCTCTTCGCGCAAGACGGATGACGATCACTCACGTGATGTACCAGGTGAAAGTAAACGATCAACGGCGAATTAAGCGAGTCTGAATGGCGCCAACGACGTTGAGTAAATACCTCCTAGGTTGCCACATTTCGTTTGCTGTAATCTCTGACAACGTGATTTCTTAAGGATTCGAATATTTTGAGTCGTCGAGTATGAAAACGACAAATTGTTCTTGATTGTTTATTTTTAACGAAAAATGTAAATAGACCGTGAATGTGATAGAGAGCGATTTTATAGAAGTAAATAAAATAAATCACTTAGTAAAATACTTTCAAATGTACATACTCTAATCTTTCTTTTTAAGAATCATGTCTAGTCTTTGCTTATAAAAAACTATTTTCTCTTTGGAAATGTACAGTTATTATGAAAAACGCACTTTGTTTTCAATTCTAACTGAATTATTGGATGTGGGTAAAAACGGAATACCTTATGAAAGCGTATTATTAAAAGAAGATTTCATTTCACCCAAAACTGATTTAGAAAAGTTTTCAGATACGTAATTTGAATCTTTTGATAATCTGAATAATTTCTTTTTCTTAAAGAAACTTGTATTGAATATTTACTTATAAAAATAGGAAGATTTGAATATAAATGTTTTTGAATGGTCTAGACCATTGTTAGAAAACATTATATTCAAAATTTAGTCAAATATTACACAGACATTTTAGTAAAGTGTTCTCTAGTGTTAATAAATAAAAAATATTTTGTTTAGAATACGTGGAAAATATTATGAAAAGTTAATGAGTTATTTTTCACTAAAAGGTTTTAAAAAAATCTACTGTAGATCTTTAAGGCAGTATAGATATTTTTTTTATTTTTCATCTGATATAGTAATGAAATATATGTTGAATAGTGTTAGTATTTTTTATATCTATAAACATTAGCGTAAGATGAGTTTTATGCTATAGAAAACTAATATTCTATATATATTGCTATACTGTTGTAGTGTATTTAGATCATTTCAAGCTCTATTCCTGGTTGACGCTAACGTGAATTCACTTTCTGCAATTTCTGTTTCTGAATGAGGCATCTTTATAATATGCATGTTGTCGCATAAAAATTGAAATTAGAGAAAAATTTATGAGGGATATAATTCCTTTTTTGTTTTATTTATGTTTCCTTTTGAAATTCCAGGGCTTACATAATTGATCATTTTACCATTAAATAATCATCCCTTCATTTAAATTGCAAGTTTTCTGCAACCAATTTTAGAATTCTATAGTTTTCGCTGGTGCGAAGAATTAGAAACGAAAAAAAAATTATCAGTCACGAATGTGTTTTTGAAATTTCAGTGGTTACATTACCATTAAATAATCATCACTTTCTTTACGTTACAAGTTTTCTTCAACTCATTTTAGAATTTTACAGTTTTCACTGGTAAGCAGAATTAGAAACGAAAAACTAAAATTGCCATTTGCGAATGTATTAATTTAACATTTACGATTTAAGCTTGGCTGCTTTCAATTACGGGTTTAAGATGTTTGTGACACCTTGTGGATTTTCTTCAATTTCAAAGCCGAATAAAGGAAGAAAAATTATGGGGATAGTTTTAAAATTTTCTATATGATAGTTTTTCTAATAAAATATATATGCAATTACCTTAAATATGCAATTTATATTAAGAATATCTGAACAATTTTTCAAGTATGCAACTGTTGAGAAAAGAGTGACTAGCAACAATATAGTGGAAATTAAAATATTTTTGTCAAATTTTTCTATTTTTATCTTTTAAAACATATTTTACTCCTAAAAACTATGTACATAATGACCAAACTATACTCATACAGCCAATCAGGGGCGTAGGCAAGGGTGGGGGCTAGAAGTTTAACCCCCTCCCCACCTTTGAGCTCAGACAAAATGGCAAAAATAAAAATTTTAGTAGAAATTATGCAGGCTATTGTTTTTTAGAATTATGGACTCCCCCCCCTTGAAAACATTCTGCGTACTCCACTGCAGCCAATACTACTGTCTTTTCCTCAAACATGCGTGTTTTTACTTTAGAAATCTTTACACTTTTATAAATAAATGCAGAAGATATACATTGTAATTTATGGATAAAAAATGAATATAAATAAACATAATTAAAAATTAGTCTAAAAGAAAATACATATTTTGTTAGCACAGTATTACATATAGGAAATTTTCGTAGGGATGGGGGAGGCTCAATTTACCAAATCCTTCTTGGTTAAGCCTTATTAGGGAGGGTTTTATCCTTTTTCCACCTCTGTATACTCCAAATTAGTTCTCAGAAGGTCTCTTGCCTTGCTACAAACTCCTAGACAATATATTATTTCTAGTGTTCCTATATATTAGGCTAGATGTCCCGGGGTAATTATTTATAGCCTGATGTTTAGGAATATCATTGGACAGTCATTTCACATGAATGTGAAAAATTTGATTCGAACTACTTGCAAATTTATCCAGTTTTTACTAATCCTATTTATTTCTAGTGTTCCAATATATTAGGCTAGATGTCCCGGGGTAATTATTTATAGCCTGATGTTTAGGAACATCATTGGACAGTCATTTCACATGAATGTGAAAAATTTGATTCGAACTCCTCGCCAATATATCCAGTTTTTGCTAATCCTATTTATTTCTAGTGTTCCAATATATTAGGCTAGATGTCCCGGGGTAATTATTTATAGCCTGATGTTTAGGAACATCATTGGACAGTCATTTCACATGAATGTGAAAAATTTGATTCGAACTCCTCGCAAATTTATCCAGATTTTGCTAATCCTATTTATTTCTAGTGTTCCAATATATTAGGCTAGATGTCCCGGGGTAATTATTTATAGCCTGATGTTTAGGAACATCATTGGACAGTCATTTCACATGAATGTGAAAAATTTGATTCGAACTCCTCGCCAATATATCCAGTTTTTGCTAATCCTATTTATTTCTAGTGTTCCAATATATTAGGCTAGATGTCCCGGGGTAGTTATTTATAGCCTGATGTTTATCAACATCATTGGACAGTCATTTCACATGAATGTGAAAAATTTGATTCGAACTCCTCGCCAATATATCCAGTTTTTGATAATCCTATTTATTTATAGTGTTCCAATATATTAAGATAGCTGTCCGAGGTAATTATTTATAGCCTAATGTTTAGGAACATCATTTGGCTGTCATTTCACATGATTGTGAAAAATTTGATGCTATTTTACATGTGAAAATTTCATTGGCATTTTCAAAAATAGATATTACTATATCTGAAGCAAACATTACAATTTTATAAATTATGAAGAATACAGCTATGAATTCGCTTTTTTCACATTTTTTGAGTACCAAATGACATAAAAATAAGATTAATAACTTTTTATAAAGAAAATATTTATTTAAGCATCTTTTAACATAAAAAATATAAATTTTCTTGTATTAATAGACGAATTTTAACTTTTGGCATAAAGGTGTTGATAACATTAACAAACATGTTGATAGAATCTCGATCTGGTAGACAGAATGCTACCACAGACTAAATCAAATAATTATAAATTACTGTGAATTTATATGCGCTTTCAACTTGTAATTTACTTTAGAAAGCGTGCTTTTCTCCTGTTTCTGCCTCTTTCAAGCTTTAACTTGTTACTCGACCTCAGAGAATTTTCTGTGTTGTTACGCATATATCGTAAATTCATCCGACGTTATTCCTTAATGGCATAAGCAAACTAAATCCCGACCTATCCAATATGATTATTCACTTAAAATAAATCCAATTATTTTAAATCACAGTGACATTTTATTCGCTTTCACTTGCCTTACAGTACATTACAAAATCATTCAGTTGATAAAGCCAGATGTTAAATACGTAGTTATATATAAATTATTATGCATCTTAAACTGTTAGAGATTAAGTGTTTTAGTTTGATTTAATTCACTTTTTCATCAAGATATGAGTGCCATTCTATACTATAGATGTCTGGCAGAAACTGTGTTAAACAGTAAGTGCTAAATAAAATTCCCTATATAATAAAAGCCTAAGTAATCTGTCAGTCTGTCTTCGAATTTATGAAGCTGTTAGACCTAGCAAAATTCGAAGCGAGTAAAGTTTATCTTCTTTTAAACATATCGATTCGACTCTAAAATAAATTGTTATAAATATGCTTCACATCACAGTTAACAATACTGTCGTCTTTAAAACGTTCGAAATTCGCCTTCCCCCCTTTTCGAGCATTTAATGCCATTATTTCAAGCCGTACTTTCCCCGGTTAAGAGCAGGCAATTAAATTCATCAATTTATCACATAATAAATAGGTAAAAATAAAACTTTTTCTAGCATTATGACGTCATTCCTTTAACCATCTCATTTAATCATTTCTTATTTTAAATTATTTAAATATCGTCTGCATTATTTTCATACGTTTTATCATTGAACTTAGATATTACGTAAATAATTTTCTTTTATACTTGGCTTAAATAATAGGTTCGGTACATATATGATAATTTTAAATTTAATCATCGATTATTTTTTGTTGCAATGAAAATTTTGTAACAACAAATTCTTTTCATAAAAGTCTAGGAGTCTATTTCACGGACTAATAAATATCTCGCGTTTAAGTTATATATCTTTGAAAATTAAGAAGTTTGTTCGTTTGTGTGTTTGTTTTTCATATCTAACCACACGGTTTGCAACTATCGGGGGCATTCAAACAGACCCATCTCTGATCGCTGAATTACTGATCTATTTCGCTCGCTGTTTGGGATTTAACTATACCCCTCGCTAATTGATATCGCTTTCCGAGTATTGCTGTTGAACTTCGGCAAACTTCGGAAGATTTTCCTCGAACCCAAGTCTTTTAACCAATTACATTCCATGGTGATCAAAAGGTCTGGAATGGATAGGGGAATCCATATTGCATTCTTAATGAGTTAGGGTTAGCAAAATTCAAAGCGAGAAAAGTTTAAAACGAATAACTTATCTATCTCCAGGGTGTAGTGGAAATGATAGTTTCATTCCTTTACTTCCAATAATTACTGTGGTAAAAAAAATTGAGAAGAACTTAACGATAATTTCGACGTAGCTAAGAAAACTTCAAATTATCTTTCTGCATGTATGTAACGTGATTCTAAACTGCATTCACAGTATAAGGAGACAGTAGAAGAGTATGAAGATAAACAAATTATTGAGCGTGTACCAGATAATTCTCAGCCAGAAAACAAACCATTTTTTTACTAGCCTCATAGGGTACTTTATAATTATGAAAAATTAAAAATTTTGACGATCCCGTCATATAACGGGCTATATGGTAGTGCATAATATTTAACTTCCCATTTTTCGGATAGATAGAGATACTTTTCTGGGAAAAGTTCGGAAGTTTTTGGCCATTTTTCATATTTCTCAGGTACTGTTAAATGATTTGTGAAATTCAAAGGAATCTGAGGGACAGGAAATTCATGACAGTTGATATAGATAAAAGTTGATATAGATCCTACTTGTAAAAAGAAACACAAAGATATTACTGTATAAGGTATTGATCAAGTCAGTTTTGACTTATGCCTCGGAGACTTGGACCCTAACAAGAAAAGAAGAGAGGATGTTGGCAACCTTCGAAAGGAAGATCCT
>CM063501.1:76904185-76949185 GCA_032207245.1 Pardosa pseudoannulata | reverse complement strand
AACCTTCTGCGGAGTTCTAACACTATTTTCTATATAAGACCCAGACGCCATGTTGGCAAAATCTTTGATCGAGTATGGTCCCTTTGGCATGATGGCCTAATTAGCATTTTTATTTACTATTTACGCATTTATTTATATTCAAAATAAACAAAATTCAGCAGAAAGAATTAGTTATTTTTTTAAATTTTATATTTTCTCACTGGTATTCCCCTTATACTTTCGGCTGGCCTAGACGTTCAGTCGGTTTTCAACTTAACGGTAGGTTCACGATGAACATCATAAGCCATTATTAGCCTAGAGTCCTCTTTTAGGGAGAGCATCATTAAATATCATTTTCATAAAATAAAAAAAACCTTACAAAATTTCCGACTATCAGCTAATTATCCTTTCATATGAATGGATATTTTATTTATCCGAATCTCTCTCATAAATTTATTTTTCTGACAGACACATCAACTGAAATGAAGATAAATAGCTTAATATCTCATAAAGCTTCAATTTAAAGTGTTATGTGTAAATGCGATGTCAAATAAATCTCTTATCACGCAGTCTTTATGTTTTCATAAATGCCATTTTTGTGATGATGATTATCGTTTTAACGATAACCAATTACTAATTAGAACGACTAAACCATACAAAGTTGTTTATATTTCATAGATGTTTTACACTGTGCAACCCATAAAAACTTAGATGTAAGATAATTATCAGTATATATTCGATAGAAATGACTCGGAAATTAATGGGATAATCTATAATACCAATTAAATCTTTCTAGAAACATGGTAAATATATTTACCACCAAAATTATTATTTTTTAAATGTCTATGTTAACCCATTTTATCACCTTTCATTAGATCTGCTTTTATTAATAACTACTGCTCTTATTAATATAAGAAACAATAGAACATAAAGAAAAGTGATATATTCATTGACCTCATAAAAGGATTTTCACAATGGTTCAAAAATTAATGTTAGCTTCGGATGACGAAGAGATATTAAAAGAGGAAGACAATTTCTTCTGCACATAATCCTTCATTCATTTGATTGATTTTAATTCCTTTTATATAAATTCTTTTTTAGATTGATATAATTACGAAATATGTTTTATTAATATTATTTAGTAAAACACAAGTAGAAATAAGAAGCAAAAATGTCTTAGCTTTTAATAGCACCCAGTGGACAGTTGTAAGCATATTTCCAAAAAAAAAGTATGTTGAATTAACTTAATTCAATGATTTAAATGAATTTATTTTCTTAAGTTAGTCTCAATCTTAAGTCAATCACCTTTCATTAGATCTGCTTTTATTAATAATTTCAGAAAAAATAGAACATAAATAAAACAGATATATGCCTTGACCTCATAAAATGGTTTTAACAATGGATGAACAATTAATGTTAGCTTCGGATGACGAAGAGATATTAAAAGAGGAAGTCAATTTCTTCTGCACATAACCCTTCATTTGATTCATTTTCATTCATTTTATATAAATTCTTTTTTAGAGTGATATAATTTCAAAATATGCTTTATAAACAGGCTTGTCCAACCAGAGGCTCTAGAGCCACATGCGGCTCATTGAAGGATTATTTGTGGCTCTCGATAAATCTACCCGAGTTCCCTTTTCATTTTTGTGTCATTATATTTTAAAAAAACATTACAACTGATGAAACTCCGGCAATATTGGGTAACAAAATCAGTCTTATTATCCTGTTAAGATACGATTTTCAAATTTCTCAATTCATACCGATTAACTGCATAATTCACCGAGAGCATCTCATTACAAAATATTTGAAATATCCTGATGTTATGAAAACCGTGTAACATATTGTAAATTACATTCGCACCAATGCAAAACATTATTGACAATTAAAAGAAATTCCTAGAAAAATAAAGGAAAGAACTTTCAAATAACATTCAATAAATATAAATTTTTATATACCTTTTTTGAATACCTTTTAAATGCTTATTTAATTGCGGCTCGATAAAAATTTCAAATTTTGGAAAATCGCTCGGACTGTCAAGGAGCTTGGCAACCCTTGCTTTATAAATATTCTTCAGTAAAACACAAATAGAAATAAGAAGCAAAAATGTTCTAGCTTTTAATAGCACTCAGTGGACAGTTGTAAGCATATTTCCAACCAAAAAGTATGTTGAATTAACTTAATCTTATGATTTAAATGAATTTATTTTCTTAAATTAATCTCAATTCAAAAGTTATTTTAATATGTCATCGCTAGTAAAAATTAATAATATAATAAACTTAGACTTAGATGACCCACACCCACATCCAGCTGAAGAGTTTATGGATGCGAAAGCTTAAGTGGGTGGGGAGAACCTTTCGACCATATTCATTTTAATGTTATACACTGAATTATTGACTTAAAATTAAAAACTTTTTTTTTATCACTATCACTATTTTTTATTAAATATTTTCATTCTTTTTAAAATTTAATTTATATAAAAGAGTAGTCTGAGTTTCATATATTATAAATTTCCTTTAACTTTTTTTAATGAATGAGATTATTATTTATTCTTTTAAAGTATTCGGTCTGTGTTTCGTTTTCGTATTTTTTAATAAATATCGGAACGAGATTACCTCTTACTTCCTTATAATGCTGAGGGTTGCCCACCATTCCGCTTTTACAATTTGGTGAGTCTATTTTTCCAATTCTATATCTAGTTTTCCAATCCTAATTTGGGAAACTTCCATGACCGGTTATGAAATAGTTCAAAAAATAACAAACAATATAATAGACTAAGCAATATCAATAACTTAATTTTTAATTATAAAGTCATCAATTAATTTTAATGTCATTAATTTAATTTTTAATTATATAGAGAGCAATATGGAACTATAAAAATGATGAACCCATAAAGGATTGTGTACAGCAAATTAAAAAAAATGATTTTTTCTCTTGATTATCATGTAACAAGTGATAGAGAGGTTTAATTCAAAAGTTTATAAACAATTTATGAAATTTCCTCATCATATTTTTTACATTATGAAATTTTATATCAGAGAGTAATATATTTTTCCGTGCATTTATTTAATTTTTTTTTATTCCACAATACAATTTGAATTTTTTTTCATTAAAAAAAATTCAGATGGTAATATTTTTGTGATGCCTCGTTTAATATTTATTCTAAAAAAATAATATTTGCTAGCTTTAAATATTGTGAGCATGATAATTTGATACAGTTTTTGTGAAGCGTTAGGAACGACTCCTCCTATTGGACTTGGAAATAGTTTAAAAATGAGCCCACATTCAATTTAATTACATTTTCGCTCTGTTTCGTCAAATAATTAGACTGGCAAAATATTTACACAAAATTTTGCCTTAAAGTGGTTCAATATTAACCCGCTGATGTAAATGAATTCCGCAAAAAGTTATTTTTATTCACCAGATAGATCACATAAGCGGAAAAAATAATAATTCGTTGGAAGATTTTTTAAAATATTTTTTTTAGAAAATTATTTTTTAAAGAAAGATTTGAAAAATGGTTCTTTATGTTTTAAATATAATTAAAAGATGGTAACAGTTCTGAATTTTTTAATATCTTTTTATAAATCATGAAGAGTTTTCAGTTAACTTCTTTAATATTTTGGAATTAATTAAATAAGATTATTTAATTTATTGTCAAAAATAACGGGACAAGGAAGATTTATTCAAAACCTAATTTTGAATAGTAATTGATACTTGTTTTAAATATTTTTCTTTGTTCTTTTTAATTTAAAAGCCAATGTTATTCTTTTCACTTATTTACATTTCTCAGTAAAACTCATATCCCTAACATTATGTTTTATAAGTACTTCCATCTAAGTAAATAATTAAGAAACCCTTTTTTATATTTTTTGTATAATCTTGATAAATAAAAAGCTTTCTTTTAAATATTTTAAGGTCATTTTTTTAGTGCTTAATTAAATTATATTTTTGTATTGGAGATGCATTACCACTTCGTAGAAGTAAATCAGGGATAAACATGAATGAAATATTATTTCATTTTTTCTTATGTCAAAATTTATTTTGTTTTGCTTCCTTTCAGTAAATGAATAATTTTTAAAAAATAATCTTGCATTTTCGTCTTTTTATATGCTTACGTTTCCCGAGTAGTGTTATTACACAACTCACCCTATGTTCACTTCCCACAGTTTGCAATTACTGGTCTAGATACATAAAATGTGTCACAGATTATAAAAGCTTCTTGAATTATATGATATTTGTTTTTTATAGCCTAAATTAGAAAATCCCTTATGAGGTTTATGTGATTAAAAGGAATAAGAATCAAGAATAAGAAAAATAGAAAATAAGAATGATTTCACAAATTAAAATAAATAGGATTTTCTGAGAGGAAGTCTCTCAACGCATATGCGTTGGGAGAAGTTCATCATAAAATTTTTATCAATTACGAAAAGAAAACCACACTAACATATAAAGATAATTTCTTTTTAATAAGGTTGTGTTTTGCACGAAATAAAATACTTTGATATGCGGAACCTGTTTATCGTTAAGTTAAAACGTATATTTATATTAGGACACTCAGAAAAATTCCACTTATTTAAGACAGTCTATTTAAGAGCCAAATAATGACTTCCTATTGGTATCATAAATCATAAATTTTGATTTCATGATGTAAATAGGAGAGATCGTTATTAGAAGTACATTGTTGTTATTATAAAAATGGTCGCTACTCAGTATTTCTTCTTACCATCATATCTCTAAAGTTTTCGAATCGATCGGGCTTTTTTTAATATTTTTTTATGAAAATAATGTAATTGCAGATGTACTTGTAAAATTAAATAATTTTTTCCTCGATACACTCAACGATGGGTAAATGCAGTAAGGTTACGACTAATGACAATGATAAATTACTGACTAAATATAGTACCTGCCAACATTCACTTTAAGAGAGATTTCTCAATAAAGTTTTACTTTTTCAAGGATACAATCAATGTTCGTAAACTTTTATTCCCAGAAGGCTCTATAAATACAACCGGGAATCACAATAGCTAAATCATTTTTTTTATATATATTTTAAGGATGTGGTTTTCATAAACTGTTGGTTAATGTCTCTAACGAGCGATTAATCCGTGACAATGATCAATTACTGACTAGATTTAGTATCTGCCTACATTGATTTTAAGATAAATTTCTCAATAAAGTTTTACTTTTTCAAGAATTCAATCAATGTTCGTAAAACTTTTATTTCCAGAAGGCTTTATAAATACCACCGGGTATTACAATAGTTAAATCTTTATATATATATATATATATATATATATATATATATATATATATATATATATATATATATATATATATATATATATATATATATATTTAAGGCTGTAGTTTTCATAAACAGTTGGTTAATGTCTCTAACAAGTCTATCAGTACAATCGTAAAATAGGAAGTATCCGTAAATTACATGTTCTCTTCATATCTTGAAATAGGCAATTACCAATCCTAGACGTAATTAGTGATGAATACAATAAATAAGGAAATAAACTCTTCTTTTTGGTTTAAACACATTTATTATATAACACAGATATATACCAGGTGATGAAAAAGTCCGTATAAAATTTAAAAATTCATAATAACCGGAAAAATAACCAAAATAAAAAACGGTTTGCAGGCTTAGTATCGCTAGGGCATGGGATTTATTTTAAACAGAAAAAAATAACTCAAAAAGAGTTGATAGAGGGCGCTGATATACAAGTGAAAGTAAAAGAAACGCAAATAACAGGCAAAATGCCTCCAAATAATTTAATACAAGAGTATGTGTTCCACATGACCACCACCAGAGGGGATAACACACTGCAGGAGAGTCACAAATCCAGCAACGTCAGAGTGTAGCAGGTCCAGTTTTATGCAAGACACCTCTCGGCTGTTCGCATATTTCAGTTAAGAGAGATTGGAATGGATTAGAGGGATACACCCGAGATTTTAAATATCCCCACAGCAGACTAGCAGTGTGACTAGTTGCTCCATCTTGCATAAACGTGACGGTAGATAGAACATCTCTTTCACGCAAAGCTCGTACGACAGTATCATGTAGAAGTGTTAAATAGCGCTGTAGAAGTGTTAAATAACGTTTAATAACGCTCTTTCTTTCCATTTACTGGGCACTCCGTTTCAAATAAGAAGGATCCTATGATAACCGAACCTGTGAATCCACACCACACTGTCACTTTTGGAGAATGTAATGGTTTCTGCGTATATTCACGTAAATAAGACGTTGCCCAGATGCCACAGTAATGGGTATCAACGCGCCGTGAAGAGAAAAATGAGCGTCATCTCTCCACAAGATGTTAAAGACCTAATTGGCATTTCGATTTTGGAGAAAGCCCACTTCGCAAATGCTTCCCTGCGTACGGTATTCGCTGGCAAAACTTGATGGCACGACTGCAGTCTGTATGGATACAAATCAAGGATTCCATGAAGAATATTGAGTACCAAAGATGGTGGTAAGCCCAACCGTCTGGCAACTTCACGAGCACTGCTCGTTTCTGCAGCTGATTCGGAAGCTAACGCTTCAATTTCGGCTGCAACACGTGACGAAAAAGCCCCATTTAAACATGGTCGTCCAGTTCTTACACGATCCTCCAACGTTCTAGTTTCCTCAAACCTCTGAACAAGCTTTATGAGGTCTGTCACTGTTAAAAACCCTTTTCCACTCCTGACATTCTTCCGAATTCGGAATTGACGCAAGGCAGCGGTTGCTGATTCCTAGTTGACGTAAAACTTCACTAACAAAGCTTTATCCTTCGCACTCAACATCCTTGTTCGCATACATGGTTTACATCGGTGAACTGGTTGTGTATTTACAGGAGCGCAAGTTCTTATAACAATCTTATTTGCATATTTACACCGAAATCGCACGTACTATCGCCATATGTTGGGTCTTTTTGAGTTACTGTTTTTCTGTTTTTAAAAAATATCCCATGCTCTAGCTATACTAACCCTGCAAATCTTTTTTTATTTCGGTTATTTTTCCAGTTATTATGAATTTTTAAAATTTTATACAGACTTTTTGATTACCCGGTGTATATAAGGCTATTTACATCGGAAAGTTGTTGGAACACATCTAGTTCCTTAAATAAATACACATCATAGGGATAAAAGCATAGAAAAACATTTTCAAATTGTAATGTAACGTAATAGAACTTAACTGGATTTTTTCCTCTCTCGGAAAGTAATCAAAACTCACAGGCGTTGCAGATTCCATATTGCGAAAAACTTATTGGGTGTGGCAACAAATATAAAACAATTAATTAGAAGTAATCACTACTTTTAAAATGAGAAATTTCCTGATGAGAATGATTCATTTAAAATTGGAAAATAAATATACCTTCTATTAATAAAAATTACAAATGAAATGGGCGATTAAAAGCAGAAATAAACGTGGTTTGGATCACTGTAATCTTTAAAATAACGTTGTCAATTTTTCTAATTTTCTTTTGCCATTATAACAGAACCTTATCGTGCGTCACAGATGTTAGAGTTTTATAGTCGAGAATTTTTTCTTTCTGGTTTAGCGGTACTCAGAGGAAAATTACACATATTCAATATAATATATACGTTTTGAATAAATACTTTGATCACGCATTTGTAACTGCAAAGCATTTAATGCTGATTAGGAAAATTCACCAGTGGGAGAATTCTGAAATTTATGACACACAAGAAAAATTTACCATAAAAAAAGAAAAAGAAAAAAATGGCGCTATAGACAAATTGATCTATTTGTCTGTAGTCTTCGTCCCAAGGTCTCAAAGATTCAACCGTTCCTCTTGCCGAAAAGGATTTTCTGTCATTATAAAACAAATAGATTAAACAACCTTTAACTGCAAAGGTTTCAAGGGAAAATTTCTTGGTTCACTATCTCCATCTATTGATTAATATATAAATTAAAACTATTCAATCAATCGTGTATCAACTTGAGATGTTGTACGTATGCGAATTTCACCAGATTTTACGCTATTTCTAATACCATTTTATTAGCGTTTTAGATAATTTTTAAATTAATTATTTTTATTTTTTACTGTTTTAATAGTAAATTCTTTGTTATTATCTTGATAGTAACTAGCTTGATTTAAGCGTGAAAAAAAATTACTCATTAAATTCTCATTGAATAAAATAGTTTAGAAGCTTATATATTTCTATCAAAGCATATTCATAATCTTACCTTTTTCTTACCTCCCAAATGTTAAATCAATATTAAGTAATTATTTCACTTCGGAAATTAAGTATTAAAAGTGCCTTTCATGTAAGTCAGAAATATTCTATTTCAAGTTTTAGTCTTCATTAAAAGCAATCAAAAATGAACTGTGTGTTGATACATTTTCTAAGCTGAAGAAAACATTTATTTATTTTCTCTTCTACTCTGGTTGATTTTCAATATCAAATTAAATTTACCAAGTGAAATAATTATTTAGTATTTCTGTATACTTCTGGGAGGAAGAGTAAAACTTAAGATTATGAATATTCTTTGATAGGAAAAATGCAAGTTTCTAAAATAATAAATTCAATGACATTTTTCAACAATTTTTTATCTTTAAAAATCCGGCTGATTACTGCCTATGATGGACAGTATGAGGTATATATAAATTTTATAATGGTAAAAATTAATTATACAATCTTAAAATAAAAAAACTAACAAAGAGGATTATAAAAAAATTGACTTAAAGGTAACATTAAAGTAACAAAAAATAGAAAATTAATTTTAAAAATTGTCAAAAACGTAAATAAAATATGACAAATAGCGCAATATCTGCACAAGATCAATTAATGTCAAAAATTAATTTAAAAAGCTTAACAACAAAAATGATAATAAAAAATTGACAATTAAAGAAGCAAAAATAAAAAATTAATTTAAAATATTTTCAAAAATGTAAATGAAATATTAGAAATACAAAAACAGTACAAAAACAGTCCAAGATCCTACACGAAATTTTGAATAGTTTTAGTTTATGTGTTAATTAATAGATGGCGCCACTAATCCATATACATTTCCCTGAAGATTTTGTAGAATAGGGACTGTACTGATGAACTCGTGTTGTAAAATGATCTACTGTATGACGTAATATAGAGTAATCTATATCATTATTCATGTTTACTATCCAGTCTACTCTCTATATCTCGACTTCCTTTATGTAAGTAAAATTTTCTAGCTTCGTAAACATAAATTCAAAGCCTCTTATATAAAAAGAACTGAGGTATAGACAATATTGAACAATGACAGTTCAAGGAAACATGTAAGGAAGAACTCCTTTCAATATTTATAGGTAATATGCAGTGAATGTTTGTTATACAATATTGTTATTCATCGTTGAACTGAAGGCTGGGAAAATGTATAAATAGATCTTGATTTATAAAAAAATAATGATTTTATACAAGCTGAAAGGAGTTTTAAATAAAAGTATAAAATCCATTGAATTCTTCCATCCTAATTCAAAAATGTTGAATTTTTTTTCGTATTACATATGTTGCAGTAACAGAAATTGCAATTCGTTTGTATTCTTTGCAGAACCACCTAGATGGCGACAACACAGAAATAAATTAACGATATTGTAATCTATACTAATAAAAATAATACCACATTATTCACTCAAGTAAATAATTATGTTTCATTTAATAATTGGAATATTTTGCTATTTAAAGTGTTTTATATTTGTATTAATTTATTTTATATTTGTTTTTTATTTTTTCACAATTTTTGTACAACTATTTCCTGTAATTATTTTATAAAATTAACTGTCTAACTATGGCAGTAACTGTAACTGATTATGTTGTATATCCAGCAAGAGCGAACAGTTAGTGTTAAAAATAAAACGTGACTTGATGTTGAATTCGAGCCTGATGACTGATTTTTGTTAAGTGAATAAGTGTATCAATAAATATAAATCGATTTTATTGTATTACCTCTTATGTTATTTTTAATGATCAATTTATGATAATAGTAATAATACGTATTTATACATATTTTTTTCATCAAAGTATACACAACTTTACATTTACATCTGCATTCCTAGATAAACTGATATTTCATATTCAGAACAGTTTTCAGTTGTTAAACAATTGCCTGTTAGGAATTAATGATTCATAAAAGAAAACACCTTAAGGAGTGCTTACCGTACTGATTATCCGAAAAAATCTAGAAATTAAACTCTGAACTAGTGCACCATAATATAAATTAAGCTTCCGTTTAAAAATTTTTTCCAATGCAGAAGGCGATACAGACATTATCCTACCGCCTTATCAAGGCTGCGAACCTGTTACTCCTTTAGCACTACCCGAGGTGCATGTGCAGCTTAACCCTTAAAGGGGCACCCTTAGTAACTATTTGGAATTCAATGAAATTCATAGATTATAAATGTTATCTATGAACCTTTTAATTAGGAAATATATGAAAAATAAATTATATTGCTTGAAGAATAAGCAGGAGTTAATTTGATTTCTTTATCACCTTCTTTGGTACAGCATGAAAATTTTGTACATTTTTGTATATTTTTTTTAATATTGTAAAAATAATTATATAAAATAATAATATATGTATATGTATTACATATACATCATACGTAATACATATACACTAATAATACATATATATATATATATATGTGTATATGTATTATTGTATAATGCATATATATATAATATATATATACTATATATATATATATATATATAATATATATATATATATATATATATATATATATATATATATATATATATAATATATAATATATATATATATATATATATATATAATATATATATATATATATATATATATATATATATATATATATATATATATATATATATATATATATATATATATATATATATATATATATATATATATATATATATATATATATATATATATATATATATATATAAATATATATATATTTATTTATTTAAAGGGTTTATAAATCAAATAGACAAGAAATTAATTAGCAAAATTTTAATACGTACTTTTATTTTAAAGTCTTAACTTTGAAAAATCGAATTTTTGCTTTTAGAATCTAGTTTTGATAGAACCTGATTCTAAAAACAGGTTTTGACAGGAATATTTAAAAAGAAGGAAAAAATTAACTGTCTATAGTTTGATGTATCAAAAACATTAGAAATCAAAAACATTTTTTCTTTGTAAATCAGAGAAAAAAAATTAACAGCCGGTATATTATATATACCACTGCCCTTCAAAAGGTTAAGGTATGCTACGGACTCGAGTAACATTACCCCCGCTGGGTTCTCGCAATTTAGAAGAAGGGGCCAAGCAGAAGATCCCCCAGGGTATGCCTGCTACCCCCAGAGGTACCGTCTGAGAACTTGGAGGACTTTGTGACCGCGAATATATTTTATGTGTCCCAGTTTAGCGAACACGGCGGATTTTAAGCCTACTTCAGCCCCGAACCCGCAACCTCTCAGTTAAGAAATCGCTGCCTTTCCCGACTGTACTACCGCTGCTCAGTATCACAATGATATAAATGGCATTTTATAATAGCTGTTACATTAAAATCTCTTATAACGCGGAGCTTTTATAGAACGATTTCCATATAACGCGGAGCGATAATCACGACAGCTATAATCTTTGAGCTTGTATAAACTTTTCCATATTCATCCATCAGATAAAGTTTCAGGTATTAATTTCGTTGTGGATAAATATTTCTGGTAGATTGGTTTAGTAGATTTTGCAATTCGTCAGTTCTTAGAGGCATTAAGAGAAAGACGGTCACATACTTAATCGTCCAACTTTTACTTTATTCATAATATCTGTATCACATGATCTGTATAAACTTAAGACTAGTTTTCTTCCCATAGGAGAGGGAAGGAGGAAGAAAAATTCCCTCGGTAGGAAAAACGAAAGTCGTTACAGAGCTATAACGCCGGCTATTGATAACGCATTTTACGTAAATTAATATTCAAGCAACTCAAATGGTTTGAAAAACGTAAACCAGGCAGCCTTTATTCGGTGTGATAAATTTGTATAGTTCACATTTATAGAATCTCAGTAATTTAGAAGCAGGGACCAAGTAGAAGACTCCCCCGACTTGGCCTACCATCGTAGAGGTATCGCTTTAGAATTTGGAGGACTTTGTGGCCACGAACATATTTTACGTGCCCCAGTTTCCTTTTAGCTAACACGGCGGACTTTTAACTGCCCCAGCTCCGAACCATTGAACCTTTTAGTCACGAGAAGGCTGCCTTTGTGGACTGAGCTCCCGCGGCTCTTGTTTAAAAAGCAAGTTTCAACAAAAGGGGTTATAAAAGGAAAACCATCACTTGGATCCATGGATATGCCACAGAGATATCCTTTGTTCTCATACTTTCCCACGACAAGCGTGGAGAAGGTTATCAGCTCGAGTTTCCGCTCAGAACTCTCTCTTTTGACGTTGCTACCTAAGCAAATTCCTATGTCTACTTCCGCGTCAGCTCCTTTACTCCCTCCTTTACGTATAGTTTCTATCGAGGGTGTCTTTCTCCTATTACGTTATATACATACATACATACATACATACACATATATATATCCCTACGTGTATATATATATATATATATATATATATATATATACATACACACACATACACACACACACACACACACACACACACACACACATATATATATATATATATATATATATATATATATATATATATATATATATATACACACACCACTTGAATTAAGAAGATCTCGAGATAAATCTCTGAAGAAACGCGTCACATCAAGAAAATGACGTAACTACTGACCGGACCAATCGTAGATGAGAAAAAGAATTCCAGCTTGTACACAATATCGAAATAGTTATCACGCTAGTAAACCACCAACCAAGGAAGCCAAAGTCAACAAATAGGTAAAAATATACCATCCCCTTAATCTTCACCTTTAATGGTTTCGTTCATAGTGTAAATGATAGATGGCACCACAAGGCTGGTCTTTCATTTTGGTGTTCATCTGATTCATCACTGTCACTACATGCTGGATTACTGAAGAGAATATGAAAATGAGGAAATCATGTTTTATCGGTGTTAGATTCCTATAATTAGACTTGAGGTTAAGTTTGTAGCATTTAGATGTGATAAATAAATACTGATTCTCTTTTTGAATGTGTTGGAATATACAACGTTTTAGACTAATGACTGCAAAAGAGAAATTTTCATTTCATTAACTTATTATCTACTTTGACAATGGTTTATCTTAATACAGTAATTGAGGGTTACATTAGTCAATACATTTTACAGATGTAATGTTCTATTATTAATGATAGCAACTGATAAACCCCAGGAATACCCGAATGTTTATCTTGAAATTAAATCGACATTTTAATAATATAAAAATTTGTTTAAGTGCATAATTTTTAAATTGATATATTTGATTCTTAAGACTTTGTCTCAAATATTTATTACTTTATAACTAAAGGTGTTTATATGCAAAAAAAGAAACGGAAAAAGAGAAAATTTCTTCGTGTATGGAAGATGAACAGTTTCTCCGTCCCGAGTATCTACATACTACATAGCCGAAAGCTGGTCGATTTGTTAGGGCGCTGATCGTACCAGAGTTCGTGGGTTCGAATCCCATTATGACATGGATGTTCGTAGCCGTTCGGAATCGGCTTTAAGCTGTAGGTCCCGGTCTCATTAGCCCTCGTGTGCAAAACAGTAGACCGTAGCGCTCCAAACCAAACCAAACTACATACTACATATCTCTTGAGATGCAGCAGTCTAATATACACTCAAAACGCTATAATGTACAGGAATAGACCATACAATACGAAAGTTGTAAATCTGTCAGAAAAATAAAAAATAAGAGAGATAGGACCAGATAAACCTGATCATCATGAAGGGAGGCCATATGCTGTGTTATGAGCTCACGAAACCGTGTCTTTTTCGACATTTACGATTTTATTTTTTCATTAGCCGTTGACTTCCTGATTTACTGCTTAAAATCTCATTGTATGGCCTGGTCCAGTCCATCCTGTGACAATATCAGGCTGTAACTGTTGTACCGAAAAAATTGGATAACCGGTATTATAAACTCTAATACATACATATACATACGCAAACAGACACACACTCACACATGTATATATTTACATATACATATATATATATACACATATATACATATACGTGTATATATGTACACACACACACGCACACACATATATAAATATATATATATATATATATATATATATATATATATATATATATATATATATATATATATATATACTAAGTATATCAGTCATATATATGCATTCATTTGAATATCTAATTATGTATTCTAGTAACAACCTGCAGTTATCTCTAAAACTTATAACGGCAAATATTTGATAGGATTTTTAAATTTTTTCCCGCAATGAAAAAATTATACATTAAAAATTGTAATACAAGTTGTCTTACGCGATTGTTAACTTTCAACTTTCAGCTAATTGATTCCCCTTCAAAATTTTCTTCAAGATGTGTTCGTCTGTTAAAACACAGCATTCATCGACACCGTTCCGTTTTAAGCACTATCTTGAATTCGAAATATATCATTAAGAATCTACGGTAATTCCAAATAAGCTCTTAGATTTCTAAAGTTCACTTCACGAAAGTTTTATGAAAGGCTTTAAGTTAACAGAATATTTCTCAAATCTGAAGTTCAAGGCTTTATTCATCAGTTAATTAGTAGATAGTGACCATTTCTCGTATCTGTATTTTAAATACACATCACTATAGCGGTTATTATAAGGTTTCGCAAAAGGAACAAATTTCACAACATTTTCAGTGTTGGAAGATTTTAGTTAACTAATTCTTTTCCGCTTTTGTATTACTTTCTTAGACACTTGAAATTTTTAGTCATTTGAATACAAATTCACAAATAGAAAGTTTACAAAAAGCAATTAAAGCAGGGTGCAGAACATAAAAATTGTTTTAAAAATTTTGTATTTTATTTTCTGGCTTAAGTACCACTCTTTAATGATAAATTTCAGTCAGTTTAAATAATGTGCATGTTTAGATTAAAAAAGGAGCTTTAAAATGTAAATAATTTTAACGATATATTTCTACGATAATTAAATTAGCAGATTGTTGTAATGTACTTAGTACACTAACATAAGTGTTCGTTCTTAACCCATATTGTACCGCTGTCCTATAAACAGGACAGCAAATAAAATTAAATTTAATAATAAAGTTATAAATAGTTTCTGAGTGGATTTTATTTTAACACCTTTAAAATAGACACATTTTAGCATAGTAACAAAAGAAAACCGAGAAATCAATTTATATTGTATTGTAAAATTTATTTTCAGCTACCTCTTAAAAATTGTCATTTTTTAATCTTTAATTTTATATTCATTATTATTATTTTTTAAAAATTGTGGAGGTTACTTTTAGTTTAAAAACAGAGCTAATAATGTAGCTGAAAGTTTTTGTTGAAAAATATATTTTACATGTGTATTTTGTAATCATAAAAAAGGTGCCCTAAAATTAAGACGACGGTCCAATCCTGATTATTTTTCTATGAATTCGATATTGCATTGATAGAGCACATTCTTTTCTTATCTTTCAATGAAAACCAGTTCAAACACCTGTTCACACACCTGGACACAACAAGGGGTAAATAGATGTCTATTCTATTCAGAAAACTGGAGATATTTTGCAAGATAAACTTACTCTCTTACTGACAGTTCAATAACTGCAATAGAAAACCTACAACAGTATGCTTAAAATGTAATGTTGGACTGTTTCCCCAAATTTTATCTATGAATCAGCCTAATGCAATGTAAGTGATGTTTGTTAAGTTTTAGTAGTGTAATGGACCGTTGTCCTATTTATAAGACAGCCAATTACATAAAAAATTAAAAATATTTTTTCAAAATTTTTGTTTTATATACTTAGTTACACCATATTAATGATATGGATTAAGTTTTAATAACTTACAGAAATATTTAGTTGGTGTGGTACAATATGGGTTAAAGGGGAAACACAGTAAAAAGATAAAACCTTATATTTAAACTAAAACATTTATTATGCACACTAATTATTTACAAACATTATTTCTTGATTAATATCTATATATAACATTCATTACTCGACGTTTATCATTACAACAATTCATTATTTTTTTTGTTTTTATGCATTATTCCTTAATCAAAAGATTCCGAGAACCAAGGTAAGGATTTATGAATAAAGTCAAGTTTAATTACAGTAATTACAGGGGAGCAGGCTAGGGCTTTTATCAGGCTGTACGAAGGTGCTGAACTTCGGGAGTAAAGGGAGTCGGTACTGGCGTAGCGGCCCTTTATTTTGCTGTATGTCTATACTAGGATGCGGTTTCGAGAATCGATTGCTGGTCCGGGCTCTCTCTGGATGTCCAGCAGCTCTTCAATCCCGACTTCGACTCCTTTTTCTTCACTCTCTTTCATAACTTATCACCTCGGTTTTACCGCCCCTTTTTCTTCTTTGCCAATCACTTGTTGGTGAAATTTTCCCACATCTGCATCCCCTTAGGACCTGCAAGTGGGCTCATTAAAATAGCACCTTTTGTGAAAGCTGACATTTTTTTAGCCCTTGCCCACATAACTCAAAGTTACATCTCTGTGAGAGCTTGACCGTTAAGCTTGTGCCCTTCCGTGATCTATAACACCTCTGCAGGGATCCCTAAAACACGAAGTCAACAGCTGCATCTAAATTCTTCTTGGAAATTTCTACCACAGCTGTGCATGCACTTGCTGACCATCTTGGGCAAGCACATCAGTTCACAGATATTACTTTCCTATGTTATCTATATTATCTGTGTTTAACCAATCCTCCATTAGGAGTAAAATTTTTTTTTTTACCTCATGCTTTGATTTCAGAAATTGACAGCTACAAATTCATATATCACAAATCTTTTTATACTTAAACTAAACTAAACTCCTCGACTCAACACCTCCTAAGGGGCCAGAACCTACGGTGTTGATATCCGTTTTCAAGATCAAGGGTCCTGGGGTGAGAAGCATATGTTCCTGTTAGATGATCAGGCTTACATGAAACCCTAGTGTTTTGTTCCCAAGCAAGCTTGGTCCCCTGTTTATCTACCCACTGAAGGGATGAGAGGCTATGTCAACCTTCCCTTTCCAAGGATCGAACCTGTGTCGTGAAAATGTGAAGCGCTACTCTAACGCCACTAGGTTTCTCTTTTGTATGTACATATCAGAAAATCTGTACAGGCATTATTTGTTATAGGAATGACCGGAGTTAATTGTTACATTGGATAAACAGTTGCAAATTAAAATTTAATCACCTTTTGAAAGCTAATTGTGTCTTCCTAGATTTAGGGCAGTAAGTCAAATGTTTTGTCTACTCTTTTGGAAAATTTGCAGTCATTAGTGAAGGGATTGTTTATGTAAGATAATTTTGTGTCATTAATTTTTCTTCTGATGTGTACTTTTTTGTGGTGTCAGCTCATAGATATCTGTAATCTACTGTACCAAGTTAAAGCCTGGATTTTAGGTAAGTGATCAAATGCTTAGAGATCAAATACTAAGAGTTTTGTACTTCTTATACACATCAATAAGTAATACTGTGCCCTAAGGGGCAAGGTGTTGTAGTTTCTTGGACATACTGTCTACAGTTTAAAAATTCCTCCTGTGCAAATTATAACTTCATAGAATTTCACCTTTAACCGTTAAATGTAAAAATTTAAAGGAGATTTAAAACCGCAACAAAATTTCCAAAGGTTAAAAAGAAAGTATTGACGAGATATTCATTACGAAAGGCGCCTAATGAATGCTGATTAAACTTCATGATTCTACAGTAAGATGAAAACCCTAAACATTCAATAATGGCAATTTTGGGGATGAAGGCTTCTTACCATACCTCGTTACAAATACCTCAAAGGATCCACATACTGGACAAAATGCTGTGATGTACATGTCAGTGATCCAATAAACAGAATTAGGTCTATTTACATTTAAAGAAGTCTCCTCGGTATTGAAAATAATTGCTTCTACATTGAAATGTAATCCTTTTGTTTCAAGGAGGGTACAGCTTCATGCCGGTTTATAAAGTGTAAGGCCCTATTCGAAAACTTGTCCTCTAGCTGAAATAGATGGGTCTTTATAAAAGACTGGCCTGCGAGTTGTAGCCCAAAAAAGACAAGGAATGGAGATGAAATTTTTCACAATTAAAAAATAAACAGAACAAAGATAAATAAGTAAATAAACGGAACAGTGTTCTAAGAAGATGTATCCGGACAAAAATAACGCAGATGCTTCTACATGGATTAAATTAAAGTCTCTAATCATAAGATACTAGACTACTAACAGTATAGTTTTAATTAGGGTTGGATGATATCAGAAATTTAATATCGCGATATATCCCTAACTGATATTGATATCATTGATATATCGGGATAATGTAGTAGGGTATATTACTATTTTTGACATTTCAGTTTCAGATATTACTATTTTTGTTTATATATATATATATACATATATATATATATATATATATATATATATATATATATATATACATACATACATATATATATATATATGCATATATATATATATATATATATATATATATATATATATACATATATATATGCATATATATATATATATATATATATATATATATATATATATATAAATATATATATATATATATATATATATATATTTATACACATGTAATATATCAAAAGTATTTAACTTTAATATTTCCTTAAAAACCTCCTCTCTCCCATTTTAATCTGTTTAAATCTTTTTCCCAGCTTCTTAATAGTTTAATCAAAGGATTTTTTTCCACTTAACATTCTTCCCATAGCTTTCTATGCTAAAAATGAAAACTTTCTGTCTATTCAGCCCGTTTCCAATCTGTCACCGGCAAATGGTTTCGCGTTTTTTCTGATATTGCATTTAATAAGCTTATTAAGTTTCTTTTACCATTGGAAAATTCTTTCTGTCTTCGATCTTGGGTGTGCCTCTGTTCTATCAGAGGGATCTCTGTGGCTTTTCTTTGTCTGTCGTGAAGTAGAAAAGATCTGCATTGTAGCTGCTCTGGAAAAAAGATTCAATTAGTCTTGTGCCGTTCTCTTCAATGTCGACCCGAATGTATTTTTATTACTGCTAGCTGTTGACCTTTCTCCTAGTCCAGCCGTATATAAAAAATGGATTACACACACATATATACATATATTTATATACATACATACTGTACATAATTAAATTTGTTCAGATTCTAAAGATATGAAGAAAAAGAGGAATTGAGTCGATCTGCGAACAGTGGAATTTCCGGTCTTGACCCAAGTGCATTGTTATCAGAATCTTTGCTATCTTTACTATTACTGGGATATATTACTGAAGACATGTACGAAAACAATAATTTTCTTTATTGTGTGTCAAGTACGTGGGTAAATACATAAAACGAATGTAATAACTTTAAAAAATAATCACTTTATATTGAAATATGTGGAATATTAAGGTTGTCTTTTGGCGATTCACGATATCACGCTTGGAGGAAAACAACATTGCAGAAGGGTGATATCCCCTATATAATAATAGCCTAAGTTATCTGTACTTCTGTCCTCGATTTTATGAAGCGGTTGGACCTGGAATGGATAGAGGCATTCATAGTTAGCAAAATTCAAAGAGAGTAATGTATTTCTTCTCCTAAACTATAGATCCGATTCTAAAATAAATTGGTATAAATAGGCTTCATATCACAGCGAAAAATACTGCCTTCTTTAAAACGTCCGAAATCCACCCTGTAAGTATCCTTGTCTCTATCCGATCAAAGGTGTGTCGGCTAATGAACCTTTTTATTGTACGCCGAACATTTAAAACGCCGAACAAATAAACATAATTTTTGACACACGGACTATTAGAAGTGTCAAATCTGCCGTTTGTCATCGCGCCGACAGAAGGAAGAAATTGCTTTTGTGTGACTCGACTTCTTCAAGGGCATTTAAATGTCGCTTTTGGAACCGATTTCCTGTTGGAACAAAAAAAGAAAGGGCATTCCCGACATTGGCAAATGAGTAGGTGAAAATAATCCTCTCTCAACGATTGTACCGATAGTTTTCTTTAAATGTTTTTCTTTGTTGTTGAATAAATCAACGTTGTTAAGTTTTGCAGTTCTTTCGGCTGATTCATTTCGTCTCCCATTCCTGCTCCATTTGCGAGACCCATGCAGGTCATGACCAACTGACCAACGATATAGGAGATACCAACGTTCATAACACTTCTCCTCTTTTCGAGCTTTTAATGCTATTATTTCAACTCCTATTTTAACCGGTTAAGAGCAGGCGATTAAATTTATCAATTTATCCCACAGCAAATAGGTAAAAATAACATTTTTCTAGCATTATGACGTCATTCCTTTAACCATCTCATTGAGTCATTTCTTATTTTAAGTTATTTAAATTATGCCTTATTTTCATACGTTTTATCATTGAACTTAGATATGACGTAAATAATTTTCTTTTATATTTGACTTAAGTAATAGATTAGGTACATATGTGATAATTTTAAATTGAATCATCGATTATTTTTTGTTGCAAGATAATTCTCAGCCAAAAACCAACCATTTTTTATACCTGCCTCATAAAGTACTTTATAATTTTGGAAAATTAAAAAAATTTACTGATCCCGTCATATGATGGGCTACATGCTAGTTTTATATATTAGCGAAGCAGAATTTTAATATTGTTATCACGATACTTAAATTATATCAATATTTGACAATATATTGATAAACAATCCAGTCCTAGTTTCACTGTCGTAATCGTATTTAATAGGATTACGTGGCCCACTTGTAGCAAAACAGTAGATCATAGCGCTCCTAACCAACCAACCAACTAATAGGTTTATAATCCTTATGCTAAGTACCACGAAATCTAAATTTATAGTCACTGTAATTCAGAGAATAATTATTATAGTTCATCAGACTAATCTATTAAACTATGTGATTGTCGTGATAACTGTAATTCAGACAATAATTGTTATAGTTCATCAGACTAATCTATTAAACTATTTCAAGCTTAAATATTATATGCATTTTTGCTTAGGAATTTATAAAATTAAAGCATAAGCCATAATATATATATTATTAGTCCTCAATACATTTTATGTTTCAAAGAACCCCATGTGATGTAAAAACCCCTATAACGGTGTGAGTATTTACATAAATGTTAATAATTTGAATTTCTCTTAATTCAACCGCTTTTAAAAATTAGTTACAAATCTTCAATAATTAAAAATATTTTAAAATTTAAGTTTTGAAAAATCTTCTAATACTTTCTCTTAATAAATTATTAAATAAAAATTAAGGCTTAGCAATCCTTATGCTAAGTACTACGAAATCTAAATTTATAGTCACTGTAATTAGGAGAATAATTATTATAGTTCATCAGACTAATCTATTAAACTATGTGATTGTTGCGAAGCTTAAATATTATATGCATTTTTATTTAGGAATCCTTTAACATTTAAAAAATTAGAGCACAAGCCATAATATATATAATTAGTCCTCAATACATGTTATGTTTCAAATTACCTTTATTACGTACCAATGACTTATACCAGGCCGTGTTGATATAATACAAAGAGTTAAAACACCAGATACAAATGAGACTTACCGTTTTTCAGACTTTTTTTTATTCATCTTTATTTATTCACAATCTGGTGAAGCACATAAAATCTTTGCAATCTTAATATGAAGTAGATGGAATAGGGAAAAAAATGTTGGTGCTACAGCCACAGTTTACAGTGCTGCAAGTTTTGGAGTATTGAACGACTGAGGTATTACAATTGGCTGGAAAAGCTATCAAAGATCCGAAAGTAACGAGAATAACTCCAAGACATTTACAACTTGCTAGTCAAGGAGATGAAGAACCTGATTAGCATGATCAAAGCAACTAACGCTGATGACGCTTTTCTCAGATGCAAGAGTTGAAATTTTTCTGCCTCTTATTTAGAAATCTATTTCTTCGAGTAGGATACTGGTTATAATATCTATTTCTTTTATTGATAAAAGCCCTATGTCATATAACAACTACTGTAAGTATTTACATAAATATTAATAATTTGAATTGCTCTTAATTCAACCGCTTTTAAAAATTAGTTACAAATCTTCAATAATTAAAAATATTTTAAAGTTTAAGTTTTGAAAAATCTTCTAATACTTTCTCTTAATAAATTATTAAATAAAAATTAAGGCTTACCAATCCTTATGCTAAGTACTACGAAATCTAAATTTATAGCCACTATAATTCGGAGAATAATTAATATAGTTCATCAGACTAATCTATTAAACTATGTGATTGTTGCGAAGCTTAAATATTATATACATTTTTACTTAGGGATTCTTTAATATTTATAAAATTAAAGCTTAAGCCATAATATATATAATTAGTCCTCAATACATTTTATGTTTCAAATTACCCCATGTGATGTAAAAACCCCTACAGCGGGGTAAGTACTTACATAAATATTAATAATTTGAATTCCTCTTAATACAACAGCTTTAAAAAATTATTTACAAATCTTCAATAAATAAAAGATATTTTAAAATTAACGTTTTGAAAAATCTTCTAATACTTTCTCTTAATAAATTATTAAATAAAAATTAAGGCTTACAATCCTTATACTAAGTACTAAGAAATCTAAATTTATAGTCCCTGTAATTCGGAGAATAATTATTATAGTTCATCAGACTAATCTATTAAACTATGTGATTGTTGTGATAATTGTAATTTAGAGAATAATTATTAAAGTTCATCAGGCTAATCTATTAAATTATGTAATTGTTGTGAAGCTTAAATATTATATGCATTTTTACTTAGGAATTCTTTAACATTTATAAAATTAAAGCATAAGCCATAATAAATATAATTAGTCCTCAATACATTTTATGTTTCAAACTACCCTATGTGATATAATAACCCCTAAAGCGGTGAGTATTTACATAAATATTAATAATTTGAATTGCTCTTAATTCAACAGCTTTAAAAATTAGTTACAAATCTTCAATAAATAAAAAAATATTTTAAAAATTGAAAAATCTTCTAATACTTTCTCTTAATAAATTATTAAATAAAAATTAAGGCTTACAATACTTATAGTAAGTACTAAGAAATCTAAATTTATAGTCACTCTAATTCGGAGAATAATTATTATAGTTCATCAGACTAATCCATTAAACTATATGATTGTTGCAAAGCTTAAATATTATATGCATTTTTATTTAGGAATCCTTTAACATTTATAAAATTAGATCATAAGCCATAATTATATAATTAGTCCTTAATACATTTTATGTCTCAAATTACCCCATGTGATGTAAAAACCCCGACCACGGGGTAAGTATTTACATAAATATTAATAATTTGAATTTCTCTTAATTCAACCACTTTTAAAAATTAGTTGCGAATCTCGAATAATTAAAGAATATTTTAAAGTTTAAGTTTTGAAAAATCTTCTAATACTTTCGCTTAATAAATTATTAAAAACAGTTTTATTAAAACAACTTTGGTCTACCTTTATCCTCTCAAATTAAATAACAAGGAAAAATTTGAAAATATTTTCCCAGCGATCTTTAATAACTTTAAAAAATGGGTTTTTTTACCTTTAGTAATTATTCAAATATTTTTCAAGTAATATCTCTACAAACCCTAAAGACAAATTAAACAAAATTGCTTTCATTCCTCTGGAAAGAATACAATTTTCAAAGAGCGCTACTAATTTGAGAGTTGTATTAAAGTTTAAATACACTTAAATTTTTCAGTTTTTAATAATATAAAATGAAGTTTGAAAATAGTTTACGCTTATTTCTATGCAATGTAACATCCATATAAGCTTACATGTGACGGGAAAAGTAAATTAAAAATGCAAGAGTAAAAGTATTATAATCTTCTATCATTTACTTCTTGAAAGCAGTAGACTTTCAATCGAGCGAAATTTTACTGAAAGTTCAATATTTCTTATTACACTGAATTGTGAAATATAAATAAAAATAAATAAGAGTGTTTTAATATACATCACCTAATTATTAATATAATCATTTCCACAAACGATAATTAAGTTATTACTAGTAACTACTTTGAACAGATTTGGGACAAATTTTTTATTAACACATTGATGGACAGTAGGAACAAGTGAAGTTCGAAAATTAACACTATATATTTTTGCAATTTTTAGAATATTAGAAGTATAGTTTTACTCTTTCTGATTAAATTAACTTAATTTTGATTAATTCAACACCTTTAATTAGGTTTGCGGCTATAACTGTCATGGCGCCAGCGAACTCTAGATACTAAGTAATGGGACGATGGTGGCTATATCAGCAAAAATTTATAAACATAATTGACAGGTTCAATGATTCAAATAAGCAATTTTTTGTGTGCACAGTATAGGGAGACTTTAGAGGAGTATGAATATAAACAAATTATTGAGTTTATACCAGATAATTCTCAGCCAAAAAACAAACCATTTTTTTATATGCCTTATAGGGTACTTTATGATTCTGGAAAATTAAAAATTTTACTGATTTCGTCTTATGACAGGCTTTATGCTAGTTTTGCAATGTTATTTATCTTAGGACAAATTAGTGTTAAGGATAAGCCTAAGGTAAACCTAAGGACACAGGCTACTATATCTGAGAAAATTTTGATTGAGAACTCATGCGTTGATTTAATTTATCTAGATATAAATACAGAATTATTTATATTACAAAAACTCACAATAATATTTTTATATGGATTGAAGTTCTTATCCGGAACGGAACAACTCAACATGACTCTAATTTATTTTTGGCGCTATTTAAAAGAACTTTTAGCCGTCACACATTAAACTCAGAAAAACACATCGGCACGGAAACTAGAATGCTGTACATTTTCCATTACATTTATTGTATTGCATCTACAAATTTTATAACGTCATTTCCTTGTTTATATGTTGTATATAGCTGCGTAGTAGAAGTTTTCGTGTTTGAAAAAAAAAAAAAAAACTTTTAGCAGCCACACTTAGAACTTAGAAAAACACATCCGCACGGAAACTGGAATGCTGTACATTTTTCATTACATTTATTGTATTGCATCTACAAATTTTATAACGTCATTTCCTTGTTTATGTGTTGTGTATAGCTGCGTAATAGAAGTTTTCGTGTTTGAAAAAAAACTTTTAGCAGCCACACATCGAACTCAGAAAAACACATCTTCACGGAAACTGGAGTGCTGTTTATTTTTCATTACATTTATTGTATTGCATCTACAAATTTTATAACGTCATTTCCTTGCTTATGTGTTGTGTATGGCTGCGTAATAGAAGTTTTAGTGTTTGAAAAAAAAAAAAACTTTTAGCAGCCCCACATCGAACTCAGAAAAACACATCTTCACGGAAACTGGAGTGCTGTCCATTTTTAATTACATTTATTGTATTGCATCTACAAATTTTATAACGCCATTTCCTTGCTTATGTCTTGTGTATGGCTGCGTAATAGAAGTTTTACTGTTTGAAAAAAAGAGGGTTTTCATTCACTTAAGTCACTACATCGAAACAGTTGTAATTTCCTACAAATTCCTACAATTTAACAGATGTAATTTCCTGCTTTTGAATCCAAACGGTGGCCCATTGGTTAGAGTGCTGGCTTTCTGTACCGGAGTTGGTGGGTTCGAATCTCACAGTGGCATGGATATTCGGATTCGGCTTTAAGTTGTAGGTCCCGGTCTCATTAGCCCTAGTGTTTCAAAAAGTACACCGTAGCACTCCAAATCACATCCACATCCTACTTTTAAAATAAGTTTCGTTACAAGGTCCGTAAAATAAATTGTGAGATACATCTTTTTAAACACCGGATTTCTTATTATAACAACGCTGGATATTCGAAATAATTTGATGAATATGAACATTAGGCGCACACTTGCTCATATCTTAATTAGCATAAAGGGAAAATCAAAGGTTAATGGCATGAACATAACCGTCTGCATTCCAAACGCAATCGGACTCAAGGGTTTCGACCTCATTACGTGTTCTGTAGTCAATCTCAGAGAATCTCAACAATCTGTCACTCATCTCTTGCATCATGGTACTAGTCTTGAGAGAGAAATGGACGTATTGGCATAACGAGTTGAGTTACAGCAGATGCTACATAATGACAATTAAATTGCATTCACAACTTCAACTTACAAATCCGTAACTGTGTTTAGGACCAGGTTTGTTATAACTATGGAGCTATATATCACGATGAGAATGATTCAACATTGGTTTAAGGATAGAAGTTGCATCAGGTAGCACATAGAAATTTTAAATTTTATTTACAAGTTGAGATTGCAATTTGAAATTCACCAAGTGACCTTATGAATATAAAATTTTCTTTCTTAGTATCATGAAACTGAAGTGCTGCTTTGTAGTATATTTTTAATCAAGGTAAATGTAAAATTTTGTATTTTGTTTCCCTCATTAAGTTTTATTAAAAATATTTTAGTACAGATTATTCTTAGTATTTGAATGTTTTGTAAATACTTAATCTATATCTAGAAAAATGAATGTGTGTCTGACCGTCTGTATTGAATAGACTCAAAAACCATACATCCAAGGGCCGTGAAAATTTGGGAAATTATTAGGTATACCCCTAGGAAAGTTTTTGTAAATTTTTAACGTTCGAAATCTATTCCTTCCCTCTTTTTCGAGCGTTTCATGTCATTATTCCAAGCCTTATTTTCCCCGGTTAAACGCAAACAATTCATTTTTTAATTTATCGCATCATAACTAAGTGAAAGAAGCAATATTTCTAGCAATGTGACGTCATCCCATGGATATGTTTTAAGCGCACTTTTCCTCGGTTAAAAGCAGATTAAAATTTTCATTTTATCGCATAATAAATAGGTGAAAATGATATTTTTCTATCATTATGACGTAATTCCTTTAAATATCTCTTTTATTTATTTCTTATTTTATATTATTTAAACATCTTTTGTGTAGTATCAATTCGATTTGACCTGAAAATTTAGCTATAAAGTGATTAACATTCATTTCTATGTGACTAAAATTATAACATTTTTATATAAAAACTAATTCTATATATTTTTAATGATTGGTTAATTTTTACGTTGCAATGAAATGTTTATCAACAATATTCTAACAACAAAAAATACAAATTTCAGTGACTCTCATGGACAAATAAAAACCTATCATTTTATATAGTTATCTTCATAGTCATATGGTTGTCGATAGGAATGTGTGTTTGTTTCATGCAAAACCATGTGGTTTGTCATGAATTTCCTTTATTTTGGACAACATTTATTTATACCACCAAAATTGTACTGTTGCTGGTAAAACCTCTGCTTCCTATTCTAACCCGAAATATGCCAAAATCTGTTAACTTTGCTAATCGATGTACAGTAGTAATACAGTAATGTAATTTAGGGTTAAACTTATATTTTACTATAAAAAAAGTTTGAGCAAATTTAATATAAGACAAATTCGATTATAAAAACTGAATAATGTTATAATACGCTTATGATAGAAATATATAAACATGCCAGTGACTCGAACTGAACTGTGTCGAATTTAAAGAGTTATGTACGACAAAAAAATCTTTGTTTAAAAGTAATATATTAAATTTACCATAACGAAGCACGAGCACACTTGATAGTTAAAAATAAATTTCAAATTTCTCCTTTGTTTATATACTATTATAAAAGTATTCTTTACGTTAAGAATGGTTACATGACATGTTTAATAATATTTCTATAAATGCAGTTAATTATAACCTGAAATTGAGTTAAAATTCCTCACTTCAGGTTGGTTGGTTGGTTGGTTGGAGTTTAATGGCACTGAGTCCTCCTGGGACATATTGTGCCAAACACATAGTTAAAAATAATACTACAATGACAAAAAAACAGCTATAAACGGATGACTGAAGATAAAAGGAACAAGCTAAAAATGCAAAAGCAGTGTAGAGGAGATAAATAAGACCAAAAGTAAACCCAGCGATGAGGTATAAAATTCAGATGTGAGGGTAAAAACCGATGTCTTTTAAAAACAGAAATAGATTACGATGAGGTGGATTATTTAAAATATCTTTCATGTGAATAGATGAAGAGTTAAAATAATGAATACGATGGTGTTTAAACCGAGGACAATCAATTAGGATATGCTTTACGGAGATGACTAAATTACAAAGATCGCAAACTGGAGCAGATTCTCCGAGTAACAAATGATGATGGGAAAACCGTGTATGACCAATCCGGAGGCGAGTAAGAACAACGTCATGTCTTCTAGATGGCAAAGTACTCCAATTTTCAATGTTTGCTTTAATTGTACGCAATTTATTATCCGTTCCTTCATCCCAAGAATTCTGCCACTTCTTATATAACAGGTTTTTTATATAATTTTTTGCACTACAAAGAGGCAAAGCGGTATCAAAAGAGTAGCTAGCGGTTTTTGCTGCTTTATCAGCATCCTCATTACCTTTTATTCCTACATGTGACGGAACCCAGCTAAAGAGAAGAGAAAAATCCGCAGATTTCAGGCTTTCATCACTTCAGAACGGGATTTCCAGACTGCAGAAAGCCTTTACGTGATATCCTTATTTAGATAAAAATTAAAGGATACACAAGTTTATTTAGTATTAATATCAGATCTTTTATGCGGTCAAATAAATTAACACATGGATTAATTATCGCAGGCTGAATACCCGATACATGTTTGTGATGTTGCCCATAATATAGATTAGATACTAAATATGTAGTCCCAACAATATAATAACAGACTAAGTTATCTATCCGTCTGTCCTCGAATTTATGAAGTGATTGGACCTGGAATGGATAGTGGCATCCATATTGGATTCTTGATGTGGATAAAATTAAAAAGTTCAAAGCGTGTAAAGTTTATCCACCCCTTCCCCTTTTTCGTGCGTTTAATGTCCCGGTTAAAAGTAGGCGATTCAATTTATCAATTTATCATATAATAAATAGCTAAAAATAACTTTTTAAAACTATTTTTTAATTGTAAAGAAAAATATAACTTTTCCTAATTGATCGTAGGTTTAAAAGAATCGTCATATATTTCTTAAGGCAACACAGCTCGAGTTAAAATTTCCTATATAAAAATAGCTTAAGTTATTTGTCCGTTTGTCCTCCAATTTATGAAGCGGTTGTGCCTGGAATGGATAGATACATCCAAATTGGATCCTGAAGGAGTCAGGGTTAGTAACGTTTGAAATCCATCCCCCTTCCCCCCCTTTTCTAGTATTTAATGCCATTATTTCAAGCCCTATTTTCTCCGGTTAAGAGCAAGCTATTAAATGTATCAATTTGTCACATAATAAATAGGTAAAAATAACATTTTTTTCTAGCATTATGACATTGTTCCTTTAACCATCTCGTTTAATAATTTCTTATTTTAAATTATTTAAATATCGTCTGCAGTATTTTCATACGTTTAATCACTGAACTTAGATGTTACGTAAATAATTTTCTTTTACATATGGCTTAAAATAATAGATTAGGTGCATATGTAATAATTTTAAATTTAATAATCCATTATTTTTTCTTGCAATGAAAATTTAATAAATAATAAATATCTAGCGTTTAAGTTATCTGTCTTTGAAAATTAAGAAGTTTGTTCGTTTGTGTTTTTGGTTTTATACATAACCAGAGAGTTTGACTAAATGAATTCTAAACTGCAAATCGTGATTCTGAGCTGCAATCACAGTATCGGGGACTTTAGAGGAGTAAGAAGATAAATAAAGTACTGAGAGTGTTCCAGATAATTCTCAGCCAAAAATCAAATCATCTTTTAACATGCTTGATAGGTGTCATAACGCTCCATTTACGTGTTTTTAATTCTGTTCCATTTAGTTTAGTTTAATTCTATAAGCTTCCCTTAAAATTCCCTGTTTGTAACTTTCCTGCCATGCTCCCAATCATCCTGTTGGTGAATCGAAAAACCTATCTTTTTATAGCATAAGCCACTCTGGATATTCAATCAGATGACATCACGCATACCAGGAGCGTCAATTGGCGTTCTCCTTGGCGAGCAGTAGTTGCAGTAGTTTTATAAATTCGCCCTTTTCATGATATGACATATTCCCACTCCACACATTGGCATGTTTTATTGCTGTGCTTGGCGATTTCCACCGTGTCGCCAGGCACAAGGAATTTTGATGAGCTTTTCAGACTGGCAGTTCTCACCAAGACAGACAGGATGGAGGAGAGAGAGAGACCTGGATCCCGTAAAGAGAAGAGGAGATCGGAGTTCCGTCCTCCACAATTGTCTTATTTTTTTAGTCCATTTTTGTTTTCTCCTTTCTTTTTTTTTAAAGAACCTCAATCAATTATCTTCTATTAATTTTTTAAATTTTATATTAATATAAAAAAATCCATTAATTCAGTAACTTCTCCTCTCCCTTTTTAATGCCTATTGTGTTTTTTTACTTTAAGATTTAAAATTAAGTGGCAAAAAACCAAATTCAACTTATATATTAAATATCGGGTTGAGGACATAGCGCGTATTTACACTAAATATCATCCACTCGTCAAATATACTTTTTTATTGTCTTTTCTATGGGTTTCTATTTCAGGTACAAACACTTTTATGTTTTTGTTCAACTCCTAGTTCCCCATAGAAACTCCCCTTCCACAGAAAACTCAATTCCATAATAGGATGTTTTACAATTCTGGAAAATTAAAAAATTTACTGATCCCGTCATATGACGGGCTAAATGCCAGTTTTACAAGTATTGAATGACTGATTACTAAAATTATTTTTTCTAGAAAAACCAGCATTTGGATATAATACAAAGATATCATACAAATTACATGTTTACAGCATTCTTAACAATACCATAATGTTAAGCTACTAAATGAAAGTAAGTTACACCGACGGTAAATGAAGAACATGCTTTAAATACGAACAGTAAAATTATTTTTTGAAGCTACTTTATCACTCATGAGAGGATTAATGTCATTTAGCTTACCCATAAATATATACATCTAAAAGTTATTGCCCACTTCTTTGTGTCTTTTATGCAAATAAACATTGTTGAAGAGGAGTTGGTCGCTGGTTCTTAAATAGTAAATAATTTCAGAAAATGACTGATGGACTGTAGCTCTTGAATTAAATTTTTATTCTCAGACGAATACTCAGTCGCCTTATCAAAACGAAAACTCGAACAAACACATCAACTCGCATTTTACTCACTCTAATTACAAACATAAAAAAACAACAATTCTTATTACGGAGGTTTTACAGCCAGCTGCCAGAATTGGTGCCAAGCGCATTATTGGCGGGTTTTACAAAACAAAGCTCAACTATTGTTTCAAATAAGAGTTAATACAAGTTCATCTATCGAGTTATTGTGACTTCGAGTTCAAATTATGTATCAAAATTTAATCAAAGGTACGAAATGCTGCATTTTTCATTCTTCATTTTCCAAACGGACTAAATGTAAGAAAAATTTTGGTATCCTTATTCTGTAAAAACTTTCGTATCTTCTTTCGACTTAACATTGACATTGGTTTTACATTTAGTTGTATTAAAGGAAGAGTATTACCAGAATTGAATGTGACTGTAATATACAAAGAAAGCAGATATATTTAGGTTAGCAGAGGAGAATGTAAAAATCGCCAAACATTGCCAAATATTGCCAAATATAGCATTTTTTGGCTCTTTATAATATAAAAAATGTTAAAATACCACAAAAACGGTTTTCGAAAAGCAACATAATGTTTTTAATTATGTTTATACCATACAAGTTAATATACCATAATGTTAAGCGACTAAATGAAAGTAAGTTACACGAGTGGAAAATGAATAAGATATTTTAAATAGCACAGTAAAAGTATTTTTTGAAGCTACTTTATCACTCATGAGGATTGAAGTCATATAGCTTACCCATAAATATATACATCTAAAAGATATTGTCCACTTCTTTGTGTCTTTTATGCAAATAAACATTGTTGAAGAGGAATTGGTCGCTAGTTCTTAATTAGTAATGATTTTCACAAAATAAATGATGGACTGTAGCTCTTGAATTAAACTTTTATTCTCAGACGAATACTCAGTAGTCTTCTCGAAGCAAAGGCTCGAACACATCACCTCGCATTTTACTCACTCTAATTACAAACATAAAAAAACAACAATTCTTATTACGGAGGTTTTACAGAAATCTGCTAAAATTGGCGCTAAGCGCACTATTGGCGGTTTTTACAAGACAAAACTCAACAATTGTTGTAAATAAGAATTGATACAAGTTTATCTATCGAGTTTTCTTTTATTTTGACTTCGAGTTCAAATTACGTTTCAAAATTTAATCAAAGGCAGGAAATACTGCATTTTTCATTCTTCATTTTCCAAACGGACTAAATGCAAGAAAAATTTTGGTATTCTTATTCTGGAAAATCTTTCGTATCTTCCTTCGACTTAACACTGACCTTGGTTATACATTTAGTTGTATTTGAAGTAGAGTATTATCAGAATTGAATGTGACTGTAATATACAAAGAAAGCTGATAGGTTTACGTTGGCAGAGTAGAATGAAAAATCGCCAAATATTGCCAAATATACCATTTTTTGGCCCTTCATAATCTAAAAAATGATAAAGTACAGCAAAAATAGTTTTTGAAAAATCATATAGTGTCTTTAATTATGTACTTGTATACTCAGATGGAATTCTGGGCTAAAAGTATTTACCATAATAAAATTGATTAAATGAAACGAATGTAAAACAATTTAGTAACATGACAGAGCATAAAGAGTCCTTCTACAAAATTTAATAATTGAAATAAATTTATTTCATACTCTAAAGGTAAAATATTGAGTATAAATAATTAGATGGTTCAATATTTATTAAAATAATCACTTTACTATTTAAGTTCTTATTATCTGATTACGGTTTGATTATTTAAGTTATTTTTTTCATTAGAGTTTTACAAGAGATTTTTAAAACTTGTTTTAGAAATATATAACAAATTTAGTATTTATATTCGAAATTTAATTGCCACTTAAGTTTGTAATTTTATTTTTTTAATACTTTTTTTCTATTTTTCTGCTTATAAATTGAAATTTGAGACTATATTTTTATTGATTCTTTACCCCAAAACTTAAATTTTAAATAAATATACATAAAACATTTAATTAAAATTTGCATAGATGCTTAATTTTAACATTGCTTTGCTCATGGAAGACAAAGAAATCCTAATGGGTTTTCATACTATAAAATTTGAATGAACTTGCAGTTTGTCTGTAATTGTATTATTTTAAAAATCGTATTAAAATATTCTGCTATTTGTATAAATAATTGGAATGAGTGAAAAATAACTAATAAAAAAATGACTGAAAGTTTGCTATTCTATTATGTTTATGCAGTTTATACTATCAAATCTTATTTATAATAAATAAGATATTTTCCACTCTCCAAAGAAATTTAGGTGTATATATGTCTAAGTTTCTAAACAATTCTAAAAGTAATATGCAATATGTTTTTTAATTTCCTATGTATGTTAACTTGTCGTATCCCAACTTTAGTTAAATAAAGTTTTCTACTAACTTTAGTTAACTAAATTTATTTATATAACTTCAGCTAAAATTGCTTAACTAAAAATTTGATTTAAGTTTAGCTAAAGTTTGATTAAATTTTGATACAGGTTTTGATTTTATAAAAAATTGTCCACTCAGCAAAAAATAGTGGTTTTATTGTCTTTGCTTCAATAAAAAAATTACTTTGTGTATTGTTTATCTTCTGTCCCAAAACTATTTCTAATTTTGTGTACTGGACTATAATAATATTATCAAAGCCTTCCAGAAAGAACTTCCATTTTCTGGGCCAACACCCTCTAAATGCGTATAAGACAGTATATCCTTTATGAATAATTCTCATTTTCTCCTGCATGAGCGCTTATGTATAAGGCATTGATACGGTAAATAATTAAGGAAACCTCGTAATCCAGCTTTTATATATGCTGCATAGTATAAATGCTTGAAAGATTTTCAATGTAATAATCGAGCATAATCTTCTAGTACAAGCATATCACCATTTGTAAATTTTAAGAAATATTAAAATGTCGTTCTAAATTCAAATGAGTAATATAAAATAACTTAGAGGATATTTTAATTAATTTCATACAATGCATTCAGTTGGAGTAATTGACTTGCGTAAAATTAGAGTTCGTGTGACTTCTATCAAATTACATTTCGTGGTTGTGAATATTTAAAATTTTCGTTCAAATTAATGTATAGATGGAAGATTGTAATATTTTCCATTATTATTTCCGTTAATTTCTTCTTTGGTGTACAATTATGATTTGCATTTCACATTATCAGATAAGAATGTTAAGCAAATGATATGTCATATTTCAATTCAAAATGTCATTTGTATACGATTTCATTTTTATTATGCCATTTACGGTGCAGTATATGATACACTTTTGAAATTTTTTATGACATTTCATTTTCCCTTTCTTTTAGTATATCCAGCCAAAAATTAAGTCATTCTTGTCGTGTAGCTCTTATTAAATTTAGGTATTTACCTATGATCAAATTTATAGTGGTTATTATTTTGTTAGTCAAAGACAAAATTTTATTTATCTTGCGTTGTGTAGATTATTTGTTTTAAATTTAACCACAGGTTCTGAGAGACTACAGACTTATTTAAAAAAAAACTAATAAGCTAAGTTAATAGTTACTAAAATCAAGTTATTACACACTAAAAATAAACACATACACGGCTGATAGTTTTAAATAAAAATAAGAAAGTTTATTGTACACTATGTATATGTCTATGTACAGAAAACTGATTCAAAATTTAAAAAAAAAATTGCTTTTCAAATTTTCTATTAGGTGCCACCTTAATCAAAATTTAATAATAATGATATACTAATCATTTATATAAAAATAAGAGAGAGGACCTAATTCCAAATTCAAATATTTATATAAGGTTCACTTTGTATATAGATGAAGGAATTGTAATCGTTTAGTTTATGTTAACTTGTGAAAACGAATGTTGGCAACATTTGAATGGTTGTCGATGTCCGCCATGGTTGTAACCTACGCAGCTGCTTTTCCAACAATAATAAATATTTATGTTTCTAATTAAGAACTCTTTCTTAACATCTAAATTTCACTAGGATGATTATAAATCAACCTTATAATTTACCTTATAAGTACTTTTGTGAATCTGCAGGTATGTGCCAGGGTTGCATTCGGGTTGGGAACTCTTGATGAAAGGATGTAGACACTGCTGACTTCAGCCTACCCACTGGTCTGGGGCCTTCTAAATAATTGGAGTGATTCTGAAAGGTGGATGCACTGAAAAAATTCTGGTCGTTTCAAGATGTCGTCCTCGTTAGTTTTTTGGAGTCTCTCTTGGACCCAACTCTTCCTTTGGTCTTCGAACTTTAACTCTTTTCTTAACTTTTTTTTATATCAATTCATCTTTGTGCATTCTTACTTCTCTTCGTCCAATCAGCAGAGCTGTATATAGCCATTGGTATCCCTTTCCCTGCATTTACACCGCAAACATGGGGAAAACCTTGCCCCTTCAAAATGGGTACCCCAGGGATTCATAAATAACTCCACAAAGGTACATTCTTATTTAGTGTCACGAACGGAGACATCATTCTAATCTGGGACGGGGATCATAATCCCGCCCCAGAATACCACACACGACGAATCCGTTCAATTAATTTTTATAGGTCTCTCTCCTTTAAAAAAGATGTGATGAGGTCAGATTTAGATCCCAAGCATTTCACTTCTCATTTTATTTATATCAATCATATTAATCAATTATATTAATTATATCAGTTTTATTAATTATCAATTATATTAATGATCTAAATCGACTCACCACAATTCTGACTTGTGTTTATTTTTTGAAGCATTTTGAAAGTGGTACTTTAATCACCCTGTAGGTATACATGTATACATATGTAAAAATGCATTATTGATCTTGTTAAACAATCTTATTATGCAAAAGAAAACATGGACTTGTTTCACTCTGGTTATTAAACTGTTCATATAGACTAATAGATTATATTTCTGAAAGAAATTGTATTGGGAAGCAATATATTTTTTTTTCAAATTTTGCTCACAAGTCTATTTCTAAACTTTGCTTTTCAATACAGAAGGTAAAATAAATTTTCATAAGGTAGCTTTTCCAAGTAGTAATGTTATATATGGTTTTATAAAAGTTGGCGATATGAATACACACATAGAAGGCAAAATTACCACAGAAAAGGTTTCATATAAATTTAAAGTTATTTTAAGCTACTTTATACAAAAGAATAATAAGACAGTAAAAATTCAAAAATTATTGTATGCAAAAAATATAGTTAACATTTTTAAAAAGTGAATTTAGAAATACATGTTTCATTTGGTTGTGAATAAATCCATATTTTTATGTTGAACTTGTACAGTTGTTAGGCAGCTTTAATATCCATTATACTGAGATTTAAAAGATATTTTACGCTATTTCCTTTACTTTATACCAAAGTATAAAAGACAGTAAAAATTTAAAATTATTGTATGCAAAAAGTTGATTATAATTTTTTAAAAATGAACTTAATAATTGGGAATACATCAGTATTTTTATGGTGTATTTCCATAGCTGTAAGACAACGTAAATATCCATTCTATTGAGATTTTTCATTAGAGTGCATATTGCAATCAAAAAAGAAGGGTGTACAATGAGATGTAACAACAGCTCTAAATATAAACGTTTAACATTTAACAATTAAATATTTTAAAGTTGAGAGAGCCGAAACTAGTTAAAATAGACTTAGCTATGCTCAAAATGAGTATATCTGTTGAAATTAGAAAATCTTATTGTTCAAAGACAACCAATACTTCCTTTACATAGTAGAGAGAAGTATAAAATAAATTTCTTTTAAACAGAGTCTATTATTAAGATAGAAATATTAATTACAAGTTTATTAATAACTTTTACTTACTTTAATATATTATCCAATGGTTATTTCGAACGTTACGGCCACCCAGTAAATTTATCTTCTCACAAAACATTAAACATTTCATTGTCTGTAGGTGCTGCCAACTTAATGGACCTCAGGATAATTAAATTATCTGAGTTAAAACTAATTATCTGTCCGAGAAAACTCAACACTAATATTTTCTAATGTTCTTTGGGAATTTAGCTGTTTTAAGTCTCTCATTTATTTCTTGCTGTTATGGATTTTGTCCTAAGCTATGAATTACCCTCGGAGAAATATGTGAATATAATTGCTTTTTTGAAAATACTAAAGATTAAATCTGCACTTAGTTGTCATAAGAGAAACAGATACAAAATTAAGATGAATAAGATATGCAGATATTTTTAGAACTTTAGAATTATGTATAACTTTAGTAAAACTTTATAACTTTAGAATTATGTATAATTTTATTATAACTTTAGAATTATGTATAACTTTACTAAAACTTTATAACTTTAGAATTATGTATAACTTTAGTATAACTTTAAAATTATGTATAACTTTAGTATAACTCTAGAATTATGTATAACTTTAGTATAACTTTATAACATTAGAATTATGCATAACTTTAGTATAACTTTATAACTTTAGAATTATATATAATTTTAGTATAACTTTATAACTTTAGAATTATGTATAACTTTAGTATAAATTTATAATTTTAGAATTATGTATAACTTTAGTATAACTTTATAACTTTAGAATTACGTATATATTTAATATAACTTTATAACTTTAGGATTATGTATAACTTTAGAATTACGTATATATTTAATATAACTTTATAACTTTAGGATTATGTATAACTTTAGAATTACGTATATATTTAATATAACTTTATAACTTTAGGATTATGTATAACTTTAGAATTACGTATATATTTAATATAACTTTATAACTTTAGGATTATGTATAACTTTAGAATTACGTATAACTTTATAACTTTAGAATTATGTATAACTTTAGAATTATGAATAACTTTAATATAACTCTATAACTTTAGAATTATGTATAACTTTAGTATAACTTTATAACTTTAGAATTACGTATAACTTTAGTATATCTTTATAACTTTAGAATTATGTATAACTTTATAACTATGAATTACTTTAGTATAACTCTATAACTTTGGAATTATGTATAACTTTAGTATAACTTTATAACTTTAGAAATATGTATAATTTTAGTATAACTTTATAACTTTAGAAATATATATAACTTTAGTATAACTTTATAACTTTAGAAATATGTATAACTTTAGTATGACTTTATAACTTTAGAATTACGTATAACTTTAGTATAACTTTATAACTTTAGAATTACGTATAATTTTATCATTAATATATAACTTTAGAATTATGTATAACTTTATAATTATGAATAACTTTAGTATAAATCTATAACTTTAGAATCATGCATAACTTTAGTATAACTTTATAACTTTAGAATTATGTATAACTTTAGTATAGCTTTATAACTTTAGAATTATGTATAACTTTAGTATAACTCTATAACTTTAGAATTATGTATAACTTTAGTATAACTTTACAACTTTAGTATACTTCGTATAACTTTAGTACACTTTGTATAACTTTAGGATAACTTAGTAAACTTTAGTATAACTTTATAACTTTAGTATACTTCCAATAACTTTAATTTATATATAACTTTAGAATTATATATAAGTATTTTTTTTGCAAAAACACACAATTAAATTATTTCAAATAATACAAAAGGAATGTAGGACTGTATTCATTCTCACTTTATATGATTAGATGAAGCCGGGGGCTGTCTGTGAATAAAAATAACAATAAGAATATTTTGGTAAGGTACCATACTATATAGTATTATGTTGTACTACATTTAGAAAATTCCACATATAATTTAAAACTAATAGCCAAATGATATTTTTAAAGCTTCCGATATTCAATTGATATATTTTTAAAATTTATAACCCAGAAAGTTTGAAACTTCACGGAAACATTTATGAAGTATTTAGAATCAAAATGAGAGTTTTGTCTTTAATTGTTTTGAAAACACCAAACAAAGTTTATTAAAAATATTTAAAGAAGAAATGCAATGGAAAATATATTTATAGCACACAGCAGTGAAAATGGAGACATTAGGGGAAGAAGTTGTTGCATCCAAATTGGTGGTTTTGGTAAGATTATGTATACGTATTAATTACTAGTAATTTGTCACTATAAGAAGATAACAGAGAAGTTAAAAACTCAAAGGTTCTATATCCTCCCTTTAGATTTATTATTACTATTAAATCTAGTTGTTATTGTTTATAAAGTTACCCTTAATTGTGTTGGGATTCTGGAAGCTGAGCAACTAACATCACTGTTATCAGAGATGAAGGTAACAATTATAGCTTGTAGGGATATATTTGTCAGTTATTCTCATACTTTTGAAAAGTATTGATTCTTTTTATAAACAACCAAATGATAACCAAATTTTTCCCTAGAGTCGAAAAGGTATCATCAAGTATATTTATGGAAAGACTTTGCGCCTGGAGCAATTTCAACAAAGGTTACGTTTATGATTTAAGCGTGTTTGTTTAACAGACGCCAGAGGTTTTAACTGCATTTCAAATTGAAATCTTTTAAAATATGTAATAGTATATCTTAAAATTTAACGACTTTTACATACTTGCATTGCTAATGGCACATAAAATTTTCAAGCAAAATCATTAAAACACTTTGACTGTTGAGGTCTGAGACAGAAATAAATATGAATTAATATTTTAGTCTCATTTTCTTCTGACTAAAAATCTGACTTATTATATTCTGACTTGTTTGGTTTTTACAGCATTTTGAAAATGGAACTTTAATCCACCCTGTATGTATACATGTCTACATGTGGAAAAACGCGTTATTGAACCTGATAAACAATCTTATTATGAAAAAAAACATGGACTTGCTTCACTTTGATTGTTAAACTCTTCATATAAGTTCATAGATTGTACTTGTTAAAGAAATTGTAATAGGGGAGGCAATATATTTTTTCAAATCTTGTACACAAGACTATTCCTAAACTTTTCATTTTTATACAAACAGTCAAATAATACCTCAAAAAATTGCTTTTAAAAATAATAAATGTTATATATTGTTTCATAAAAGTTGGCTACATCAGTACACACATAGAAGGCGAAATTATAGCAGAAAAGGTTTCATACAAATTTAAAAGTTATTTTACTCTATTTCATTTACTTTATACCAAATAATGATAAGACAATAAAAATTCAGAATTATTGTATGCAAAAAATTGTTAAAATTTTCAAAAAATGAACTTAGAAATAAATGTTTTATTTACATGGGAATGCATCAATATATATATGTTGTACACTTATAGCTGTTACAGACTAATATACTGTAACAAACTAATTTCTTTCCTATAAAAAACTTAAAACATTGTAATAAGATATTAAAATTGAAGCAAAAGCCACAATTTACAAACCATATCACTATGCTTTTATAAATAGAAATCGCATTGAGTGCATGCATATTGATATGGATCTGTCAGTCCAGCAGTTAAAACAAAATGAATAAGGTTTGATTGCCTTGTTGCTTGCTTTGGGGCATTATAGCCTACACTTCTGCTACACGACGTCAAATGAGACCAGGACCGACTGTTTAAAGCCGATTCTGCCAATAGAGTCATTCGAATCCTTGAATTCGGCACGGAAGAGCAGCGCCCTACTCCTTTAGTCATCATTCATTAATTTTGTAGCTACACTATCGTATTAAACATGTTCTTAATTAGCTGTAAATCTGAATATTAATATCACTATTAAAATATGCAGTCTAAGATATTGAAATGATTGTATGAAATGTTATAATGTTTTATATTTAATAAACTTTTATGAAAATCAACAATTTGCTAAATTTAAAATCTGTTTTAATAATTGAACTTAAAATAGATGCTTGAACATTGCAAATTTTTCCACTATGCCTTTATTAATAGGAGCGAAATCGAGTGAGCCCGTATATATAGGGCTTGTCAGTGAGATAGTTATCAAATAATTAAGTTATATTACGATTATCTGGTTAAATGTTTGAAGCAATCTGTGTAAAATTAAATTTTAATTTTTTATATAATACTACTTATTTTTAGTGTATAGTTTTAAAATGTTCATTTTTAAAACAGTAATAACAAAGTTTTAGAAAATTGCCTATTTATAAAATGTTATCGGATTAATTTAGTTACACTTAAGTAAGTATATAAAGAAAATACATGGAGAGTAATTTTCTAAAAGCTTTATAAATACCTACTGCACACTTAAAAGTATCTACTATGTACAAGAATTTCCAATTTCCACTTTGGAATAGGTGAAAAATATTACAGATTGTATTAGAATGTTATATCAGAATTCGACCTTAATATCGGTATTTTGCATATTTATATCTGTCTATCATCGATATATGAACGAGATAATATTTACATGTAATATTTACAACCATTTATACCAAAATATAATATATCTTTGGCTTTAAGTATACATATAGGATTAAAACATTTCATTTTAAAAGCAGAAATAAATCCGATAAAACTTTTCTTCCCTGATTAAATTACTTTTGTCAGCTTACAATCGCTATCTTACTTAGCTGAATGTACTCTTTTTTACATCTTTTACTTTCAGAAAGCATAAACTAATATTTAAAAACGTGGAGTTTTAAAAAATCATTCCCAGAGTAAAAAACACTTTTTTAAAATTCAATAACATTCTTCCGATCTTATACGACATTTTTTTAGTTAAATAAGAAGAAAACCTCTTTTCAAAAAAGGTTTTTTCCCGACCTATTTCAATCAGTATATTTAAAGAAGTTTTTAGTAAACTCTTTTTTCCATTATTATATTCAATGCGTAATACTTTGTACATCATGTTTGTAAAAATAGGGCTGAAATGCATTATCTTTCTTAATCAAAGTTAAAATTCGCGTCTTTTAAGGTAAATATTATGTGACTTTCTAAGTTTCAAAAGAAAGAGATAAGTATTTTAATGGAATTAAATGTAGTTTACACTCTTATGAATATCTGAGACAAAAGATCCATTCCACATTTTTATTTGCTCTAACTTAAATGGATATCTGGTCGGTGTCCACAATATTCGATGTCATAAGTCATATGGAGAGTCTGCAGGATGTCCAGTAGAATTTGTACTTTGTTAGGGTGAATAAAAGTAGAATTTTTGTCAGTATATAAGTTCTACTGGGCATCCCTTTAACGTCCACAATATCTGTCTAATGTTCATATGATATCCAGGATGCCAACCGAATACTAAATGAAATTTGTGTATTCTTGGGGTAAATAAAAATAATAGAATTTTTTGACTTTACACTAGTTTACTAAACTCTTTAATAACGTCTATAATGTCCACTGTGAGACCACAGGTCACCAACACGTTAACAAGATGTCTACAAACTTGTGTGTTGTCAGTAATGCTAATTTTATTATGCAAATGTTTTGTCGATGTTTTCACTTATAGAGAAAGAATTTCTTAAAATAATGTCAATTTCTAAAATTTATATTTATAAAATATAAAATCTGAAAGAGACATATTCAGATTTTAATATGAGTCTTTAATAAATATATCTTTTTTTTCAAATGAAGCTTTCCTTTTTTAATAAATAAAATATTTTAAATTAATTTGTCTTCGGGGTTGGAAAAAAAGATAGCCCGAAAAATTTTATAATTATAAAAAAAATTAAAAGCTTCATCATGCAGACCTTCTCACACGCCATATTTGGAGTTAAATAAAAAAATTCTGAAGAAAAAAAATTTTTTTTCAGCATATTTCATATAGTATATTTAAGGAAATTTTCAATAAACTTATTTTTCATCATTTCCTTTACGAAAAGCTTTATGCTTTGCGGGTAAATACTAAAATTTATTATTGCTTCTTAATCAAAAATAAAATTCTCAACTTTTAAGGCAGATATTAAATATCTGCCTCAACTTTTAATAAAAAGATATAGACTAAGATGTGTCTAATTAAAAAATGTTGTGTTAGGAAATCTGAAAATAAAAAAATATATGTATTTCATTTATCATTACAAGCAAATAAGTTTCACTGGACATCTTTCCGAAGTCTACAATATCGGTTCAATGTAAAAGTTCATTTAAGGAAGTTCAAGAAAATTTTTGTGATTTCAGGATAAGTAAAATAAGTAAAATTCGTAAAACGAGCAAAATTGCTACTGGGTATCCTGTAATCGTTTACAATACTCCTTCGACATACATAGAAAATTCAGGATATCTATAAGATGTCCAGTGGAATTAAGTGTATGTAAATTTAATTATGAATATTTTTGTGAAATGTATGCTTTTATAAAAAAGAACTTTTTCACAGGAATAGGTCTTAAAAATGAATTTTTTTGGTTAAAATATAAAACATTAATCATACATAGGGTTCATTATAAATCTCGAAATAATAGTAATTAGTAAACAGATTTTAAAAATACCTTAAAATAATTTTTCTTAGAGTTTGTCAAAAAGTTTACTTGGTAAAATTTAATAATTTTTTAGGTAAAAAAATATATTAAATCCTTATCTTCAGACCTACTTGCATGCCATTATTTTTGTTCAATAACAAATACTGATGCCAGTTTTACATAAACGAACTTTCAATTTTGGCACATAATGTGGCATGCCCATGGTTTACTCCCTTCATTTTTAATATACCTTATATTAAATACTTTCAATACCTTTAAAGTAAATTGCAATCAAAAAGAGAGATGCACAACCAGATATTATAAAAGTCCTAAATACAAATTTTAGCATTTTACGAATCTCTTCGCACTTCGATTGTATTTGTAAACGAGCGAGTGAATAACTTTGCCAAAAAGTGTTGCAGGTACACCAATATTTCCTCTTCAACCCTCACTTCTTTAGAACATCAATCCATTGTCAACCTGTACTTTCAAAGGAGTAGAAAGTCCCTCCTAGCCATTCCTGGTACGCTGGCAAAGTGCTTGGCTCTTCGTTTCCACTCAGTTGTGACAGAGCTTCTCGAACTGCAATTTGCAGAGTGACAATTACTTAATACCATTTTGTAGGAAAATTGCCACAAGTAACGGAAAATTTCAACGGTTGTATTAAAGTACAAAATATCACAAGTGTCTGCAGACATTTCGATTCATTAACTGAAAATTACATAAGTCGTCTTTATAAGAAAGAAAAACACTGCAAACAATTTCTCGAAGGATACAAGATGGCGGTTTGAAATTTCGCCATACTGTATTGTCGTTCCATGTTTTATCTCTTCACCTGTAGAAATAGCCATTTCTAATAAAAGTGGAAAGCAATTTGCAGACGAGCAAGTGATCATACTAACAGTCTCTTATTTTTCGAGGGCATAAAGATCTTTGCAGTCTGCTCCAAATGTCAAGCTCAGCAAACTTCCGCTGAGTACATCCTGGACTGTTTGGTACTTTCCAGAGAGGAAATATATGAATCCTTCCTTTTTATCCATGGCTTCCTTAGGGTCAGCGGTCTCGTGGATGTTGTCTGATTTCGTTAGAAAACTGGAGGATAAGCCACAAAAACAACTACACAGTATTTTACTAACAATAATATTTTACTTATACCACACAGCGTTATACAAGTGATATTGAAATTATTTATTATATAGAATGCAGATTGTAATCAAAATTAGAGATGTAAAACTAGATGTTCTAATAGTACTAAATACAAAATTTCAATATTTTACTACTAGTCGTATTTGAGCTATGTCTCACAGCATTATGTTCGTTAAATTCAATGTTTTTGTTATAATGCAGATTGCAATCAAAAAAGAGATATAGAACTAAACGTTATAACAGTTTTAAATACAAAATTTCAACATTCAATGGTTAATTGTTTTGATTAATACTAGAGCGTTATTTACATTGTACTGAATGCTTTTTATAGATTACAGTAGGTAATCAAAAGAGATGAGCTAACTAAAATATTAGAAGAATACTAAAAGTAAGATTTCACTATTTTACTGTTAATCATTTATGAGTTATGCCTCACAGCT
>CM063501.1:76874185-76899185 GCA_032207245.1 Pardosa pseudoannulata | reverse complement strand
ATTTTTATCAATATTCAATTTTTATGTTGTTATATTTTTAATTTTTTTCAAACTTACACGTTTAAATTTACATCTCTTGTATCAAAAAATATTTCCATATCTCTAATTAAATCTGTAAAAGAAAGTCATTTAAATAATAATTATTTAATAATTATGAAATCCAAATTAATTAATATATAAATAATTATGTCTCTCCGTACATTTTAAGTTTCTCTTAAGAGATAAAAGTTTCATTTACATACATGGTTTTACTTTATGTTATATAGTTTTATTTACTCTATTTAAGCTACATAGAAAAGAAGCAAAGCACGAATTTTCTAAATATATTTGGTTTTTAGACCGAGGAGAAATATATGCACATTAAATAATGCACTCCATAATCTGCAGACGATTATGCTTTTTATGCAACATAAATAGAAGCTAAAGTATTTTTTTACAATTAAACAATTTTTATTCGTATGATAAAATTTCAAACACGGTATGCATACCTCTCCAATACTATCATTACCTCATTTATCTACAGTCTGTTCCATAAGATAGTGTCGTCTATTTCTCTGAAAATACAAACGAATTAGTTAAAAATACATTTGTACCGTGTAGTATACGTATAACACTGAAATGCATTTTACCTAATAGGTTGTCCAATCCCCATTATTATCGATTATGTAAGAATCACTTTATGATTCGATTTTGACGTTCAGCGGCGTTTACACCGTTCCGGTAGGTCGTCAACATTTTGTATCGCTTTATAACGTGCTACCCATTTCTTGACGAGCGACTCCGACTTTCTCATGTACCGAACTGCAGCTGCACAAGACATGTTTGGTCCTTTTGGATGGTTACACGATAGGTCGTCAACATTTTGTACCGCTTTGTACCGTGACACCCACTTCTAGACGAGCGACTCCGACTTTCTCATGTACCGGACTGCAGCTGCACAAGACATATTTGGTCCTTTTGGATGGTTACACGATAGGTCGTCAACATTTTGTACCGCTTTGTACCGTGACACCCACTTCTAGACGAGCGACTCCGACTTTCTCATGTACCGAACTGCAGCTGCACAAGACATGTTTGGTCCTTTTGGATGGTTACACTATAGATCGTCAACATTTTGTACCGCTTTGTACCGTGACACCCACTTCTAGACGAGCGACTCCGACTTTCTCATGTACCGGACTGCAGCTGCACAAGACATATTTGGTCCTTTTGGATGGTTACACTATAGATCGTCAACATTTTGTACCGCTTTGTACCGTGACACCCACTTCTAGACGAGCGACTCCGACTTTCTCATGTACCGAACTGCAGCTGCACAAGACATGTTTGGTCCTTTTGGATGGTTACACGATAGGTCGTCAACATTTTGTACCGCTTTGTACCGTGACACCCACTTCTAGACGAGCGACTCCGACTTTCTCATGTACCGGACTGCAGCTGCACAAGACATATTTGGTCCTTTTGGATGGTTATACAGAAACACTGCCTCGGAACTGCTCGCATACTCGCCACTCATTTTGGAATTGTTGATTTAAACACAGCAAAATAAAACGAATAAAGGATATAACCATAAAGCATTCTTCTCTAATGTTTGAAGAACACTTGCAATTAAGCTGGTATCTGCGCGCTATCTATTGACGAAGTTATGAGGGACATGTTCTTATGGAACAGACTGTAATAAAAATTAAACTGAAGGGTGATAAAAGTAAAAATTTCCATGACTAATATCTTTAAAATGTATCTCGTGGGAGATATGGGAAAGGCAAAATTTGTTCAAATTTCCTACCCATTTGTGAAGCAGATACCATGATTAAGAAATTAACAATGCGATGCAACGATGGCCGATTGGTTAGGGTGCTGGCTTTTGGTACCGGAGTTCGTGGGTTCGAATCCCGCAGTGGCATGGATGTTCGTAGCCGTTCGGAATCGGCTTTAAGCTGTAGGTCCCGGTCTCATTAGCCCTCGTGTTGCAAAAAGTAGACCGTAGCACTGCAAACGAAACCAAACCAAACCTTTCACCTTTTTTGATGATGGAATTATCCATTCTTGGTGTCTGAGCAATGTGTTTAGACCCTACGTCTAAGCAATATGCTTAGTCCTCTTATGATGAATGCAGCACACTCTACTGGCATTAATATTCTTAGACAATAGAAAATTCTCATTGGCAGTAGTTACAGGTAGTTGTACCCTTTTTTACAAATACTTTTTTTAAATAGAACCTATTGCCAAAAATTAATTCGTGTGGCCACAGTAATCAATAATAAGAAATTTACGGTAAAAGAAACATGTTTAAAGTTTCTTAATTTTAAATAAAGAAAAATTATTAATATACATGCAAAGATATTTTTTAGGATACCTGAGATCGTCGAACACCTATATTTTTACTTAATATTACATTAAAAATATTTTGTGCCCTATAATGTTATTTTCTTCTTATTTTAAACAAAAATATTAGTTATTAATCTTTAAATAGTAAGAAAATAAATTGAATTTAGTTACTGAGTTTTATCGGTAATATTCTAGACCAACTTGTTGTTTATTAATTTTTCCTGTTTTATAACTTTAAATAACTTGTTTGTACATTCCTTACAAAATATGTAATTATTTAGAAAGTAATTTTCTTAATTCCCCTAGCTACTTTTAAAGTAACTAATTTTAATAATACGTGATAATTCTTCAGACAACAAAAGCTGTTTTCCAAGATAAGCGCGATTTCACTGTGGAATATAATGCACAGTGTACAACTAAAGTGTAAACCAAACCAAACCAAACCAAACCAACTGTTCGAGGATTTGCAATGTAGGATTATCTTCTCATAGGAATCCACGTGTTTGGTACACCATGGTATGAAACTCGCAACTCTAAAATATACACCCGCAAATACTTAAGAGATTTTATAAAATACATGGATGAAAACAAAATTATTCCGAAATTTATTTGACATGAAGAAGTCAACTTGGTTTTATACAACAAATTACCTATGTCTATAAGGTTTTATAGACATAGGTAAAGAAGAAATGATTTTCGATTGTTCTATTTATCAGAGAAATAATTTCAAACTAAGGATATAGAGATTATATGGCTGGTTCAACAAGTAATGTGATTTATAAATTTTAATGTTTCTTATGCTTTCAAAATTCCCAACTAACAATTATATTCATTATTATTTATATTGAAAAGTACATATTTTAAAAAATACAATTTATTTTAAGATACATTTCTCACTTAAAATGCAATAAAATTCTCAATACCCATATTTTGTGTCAATATTTTATAGTAACTTTAAATTATTTCTTGTGAATGCCCACGCAAAAGTGACAGAAAAGGGAATTAATATAGTTATTTTCAGAATTTTAAGTACTTTTGTGTAGGCATAGTAAATTTTAATATTTTATCTCTAATGCATTTTCCTTCTGGTCTGGAGAACTTGCACATTTCGGGACGAAATTATAACGTTAAAACGATATATAATTCTCCTTTTATTTTGAATAAATGTCTTGACGATTTATAAAATTTTTAAATTAAAGGAAAATATTTTGAAAGTTTTTGGTTGTAGTTTTTGTAGATTCTACATAAAATAATGCATTTGAAAATGAATAATGAAAGAATTCCTATTTGTTATTTTCATTTTAAAATTAACCCATTCAAAGTATAAATACGAAAATGGAAAATTTTAAGAGTTTTTAATATGGCTCTGAAGTTAGAGTGTCTTATATTTTATCGTTAGAAAATAGATTTTCCAAAGAATTATAGAGTTTATTATATTTTAACAATTAATAAAGCAGATATTTTAAACATTTAATATTTAATGCTCTGCCAATATATTCTCCCTATAATTGCTACCTGTTTAATGGAAACATATTTCTGATATTTTAAAATATCTTTTAATTTTACATCTTTTAAATTTATTTATAAAGATAACTACAGAAATCTACTTCTTTTAGTATTAAAAGGTGTCTCATACCTTTTGAAGAAGTATTAGTGCATGCTTAAAATCTATTTTTTTCATCTATCATAAATTTCTGAATATTTCATGAGACCAATGAATTCAAATATTTATGTGATATTTAAGACTTGATTTTAACTTTTATAAAGTTCAGAAATCATTCCTCTTTATTTATGACAACAAGAACACTAAATATATATTATAGAAAACTTTATATGTGTTATCCCTATCCGAAATATTTACAGAATTCTATCAAATACTTGCATTATCATAAGAGTGAACTAGCACTTTTATTACTTATCTTATTTTATCAAATACTTGTATTACCTTAATAATAATGAAACATTTAGTTTATTTTTATCAATAATCAATTATTATGTTGTTATAGTTTTAATTTTTTTCAAACTTATACGTTTCATTTTACATCTCTTCTATAAAAAAATTCTGAATCTTTAAATTCTGTAAAATAAAGTTTTGAGATCACGAGAGTTTACATTGTTTATCATTATATATTTTCTAATTTAGGTTTTCTAATTTAGGTACACAGTAATAAAACTTATAACTCTTCTCTTTTAAAATTTACCTTGTTTTTTGTATATTTTTCATTATAAACACAAAATACAAATCATTTTATGATTTTAGGAAACTTAAATCTTTAATTCAGTTTTACTTTCATGCATATGCATACAATGTTACTGTTATTATAACTTGTTACTGTTATTATACTGTTATTAACTTATTATATAGGTTAATAATTAACATTAATAATTTACAAAGACGCTTTGTAACATCCATTGTCTCCTTATAAGAATTTATCATAATTAAGTATGAAGTCAAAACCTTATTGATAGACACATTAGCTTTAATGTAGGTTAAACGTTTTTGGTAAAAAATAGTTGAAAGAATCAATGAAAAATTAATTCGGAAGGAACATTTTAAGAATTAACAAAATAATTCAAAACCTCTAATCATTTAAGAAATGATGTAATTTATATTACAAATTTAGCCTGCTAAGTTAGTTATAGGGTAAATTGAAGCAAGTTTTTTTGTTCGTTGTTCTTTGTTTGTTTATTTTTGTTGTTCCACTGACACTTGTGGAATATATTTGAAAAAAACACTAGGGGAATCTGTTTTTTTAGTATTGTGAAATTTCAGGAATCACAATAATTGTTCGGTATTGCTTTTCTCAGCACCTGACCAATCGAATAGTCAATTTAAACCAAAGATATTTTGAAGATAATTATGTCTTGAAAATACAACTTATCATTCTTATTGGTTAGGAGCGTTAGTGGGACTTAAACAGTTTGGCAATCAACTGATAATAATTTTCAAAATATCAGGAAATATAACTATATTATTTCTGACTGCTCATATTTCACATTGTTTTTCTTCCTTTATTAGAAGCATATTCGGCTTTGCATATATATATATATATATCTATATATATATATATATATTTATATATTTATTCTTATATATATATATGTAAAATATAATATTCATATATTTTTACTTATATATATACATATATATATATATACATATATATACATATTTATGTATATATATATTGTATATGTATATATATATGTATATATATATATATATATATTACATATATATATTTATACACATATATTTATATATTTAAATACTTTTTATACATATAATATATATGTATATATATATATATATATACATATATACATATATATATTTATATATATATATATATATACATATATATATAATATACATACATATATACATATATAAAAATATATATATATATAAATTTTATATATACATATATATACATAAATAATAATATATATATATTATATAATATATATATATATATATTTATATTACATATTATTATATATATTATACATTATATACATATATATATATACATATATATGTATATATTGTATATTATATATGTATATTGTTATATGTATATAAAATGTATATTTATATATATGTATGTATATATATATATTTATATATAAAATATACATACATATATATATAATATATATAATATATATTTATATATATATATATATATATATATATATATATATATATATCTATATTTTATATATAATATATATTATATAATATATATGATATTTAATATATATATATATATATATACGTTATATATTAACTTGAAATATGCAACAAAAAAATACGCAATTCTAAAAGAGATCTCGGTTTACAAATTGAGCATATTATTAAAGAAAGTATAGTTTTACACTCAATTTCGCGTGCTAATCTGACAGATACATGAGAGTCAATGCATTAATTTTCAGCTAGATAATTAAGTCATGTGACCTCAACCTTATCAATATTTGTTAATCTTCCCACTTCTGTAGTACAATAACTACTTTCATAACTTACGAATATTTTTTGTTTTTCAGCTTATTTGAAATTTTCCATCTCAGTGATACAAACGTCCGATAAAGTTCTTAGTTCAGAATTTTATGGTAATATTAAAATCTTCCATAAGTTTTCGACTTGTCTTTTTCAAACTATAATTGCTAAAAGATTTTTATAATTCAATAATTATAGAGGCCTTGTATAAGTCTATAGTATTTTCTTTAGTGACGGAAATGGTTTGATTTTGTACATGACACTTCAAATCTACAGAAGGACAAAATATGGAAATGTTTCCAATAACTGAAATAACTTAAAATGTGTCCTAAATGCCAAGCAAACAAGAAATATAGATTGGCACAATATTCCTGCATAAAATGCAATGATTAATTTTCTTTCAAACTTGCAGTAGGAATCTGTTGAAAACGATGTGAAATTTATATTTTAAATTTGATTTAGAAATATTAAATTTAATGTAGAATTAACGTATAATTGATTAATTTTGTCATTTATATTCTTTGTATTTTTATGTTATATTATTTTCTGCAAAACAATGCATTTTTCATATTTTCGATTGCATTATTTGTCTCATTGTATATTTTATAAAACAATAATTAATATAATATGATACAGAGTTTTGTAAGTAATAATTAGAAAAGAAAATTTAAAAAGAGTGAGCATTCGAAATAATAAAAATAAACAGAAAAATATAAAAAAGATATATCTGTGAGATATAGTGTGTCCAATGTAAGTTTCGAGGCAAGACTGTCGGAGTCTTAAAGTAAATAAAGTAAAATTTAATTATTCTAGTTCATTAATTATTCCTTGTTCAAGTTGAACTTTTATTACATATCACTCCCCACTTCACGCTAATTTAATGTATATGTGCGCAAAGTTATATAGCTCTAATAATTCACAAAAAAATGCCCTATCTTTTTAAGATAGTTCCTCGTAAGATTAAATATTGAAATTTTTTTTTATCAAAATCTTGATAAATTATAGAAATATAGTTTGCAAGATAAAAATATGAACTGTAAAGAAGAAATATTTGAAATTGAATTTTTGGAATCAATTTTCTGCAATACTAATATTTTATTTTAAACACAATTCATTTGGAATTTATTTACCTTTTTCTAAATAACGAATCCAATACTCAATTTTTAGTATTTTATTGTGTTTTAATTTTTGATATACAGAAACTGTTTACACTGTCATAGGTGATGTATCGGGAGATTTAGTAGGGATATTAGTGTAGGATATAGCATTGATACCGCTTTTTTACTCCATTTCTTTTATAAAATTTACAGTGGATTTTGATGATTTGTGACTGCTATCTTTGCCTTGATGGAGTTCCACAGATTGATGGCACTGCGGGTAAAGCGATGGTATTTCATTCAGAGAATTTGGCTATAAAATATGTTCCTGATAGTTTTTGGAGTTAATGTTGACGTTTGTTTCAACTCTCTTTATTTTTAACTTGCCATCATATGAAAAACCAACAACAATCATGAATCCCTTAGAAAAACTTTCTTTCGATTCTTTGAACCATGTACTTAATTTTTTTCTCCCCTTTTATAATAATAATTATATCTTTTTTCTTGGCAATCATTTAAATACACCCCTGATTCATCTATTGTGGCAATTGTTATCATTTTTCTTTGGATAAATGTTACTCATACAGAATTCTGCAGCGTGTTCTGCGTTCAGCAATATGCTTTAGAAAAAGCCGATGCATATTGCGTTTTTTTCGCTTTCTTAAGATTTAAATCAACGTTTATCATTTTGTTTGCAGTAAACACCGAGCATTTTAATGATTTCGCAACTGTCCTTTGACTAGGGGGATTTTATGTCAACATTATACTACGTACCTTTGCAATAGTCGAAGATGTTCGTTGTTTCCTTGGATACTTGTTTGGAATTTTTGTCCCACTTGAGGCTCCAATTTGACGTTTGTCTTCCTTTTTCTTGACGATATTACCTGTTAGAGTGCAGCTATGTTTGACATAAGGTTTGCGAAACTGATTTGCTCACCGCACTCACACGTTGTGGGTTGAATGCCCAAGTTTTTTTCGAGACTCCAGGAAGCGTGTGGTGTGGCCAGTGAAAATAATTGCACTTAAACTTCACCAAATTTTGAAGAATTGTGATTGGTCTCCAGGAGGCGATTCAGGACCATCCTTGGAGTCCCGGTCCTTCTGGGCAGAGCCGGAAAAGGACGCATTGTAAAAAGGACAATGGAACAACGAACACATCAGCACAGGATAATGGAAAAAGTATAGGGTTGCCTGAATAGAAATAAGGAAGGAAAAGAATACAGCTTTCTCTTTGACATTGGCAATTTTTTTTAGGCGTAGCACGTGGAGTACTTCTTTTACTTTCTAATTTTATATATATATTTTTTGCATATTTCCTTTGTTCCATTTGTTCTCTATTTGAACATTGTAATATAGATCAGTGGTATTACACTATACTTAAAGATGATATAAAGCCACTTTGGGTTATAAATGACTTAGAAATAACAATAGCAATGTCCTGCACCACAACATTACCTATCGGTGCTTTAGATATCTCAAAACCATGATTCTCACATTATTTTTGGATAACGGAATATGAATACTTCTTTTCGGAAAAAGAATAAATATAGTATTTGAACCACTGCTTTGTTAAAAACTTCATTTTGAATAAAAACAAACCTCTCAAGCCGCAGACCATAATTTTGACTTTTAAAAACATAGTGCAATTGCAATTATTTATTTTGCAACAAAAGATTTTTTAATACTTCTAACGAAAATCGTCTAAAAAATGTGCGAACAGCCTCTGTATATATTCACGCACATTTAACAATCAGAAAATGAAAAATTGATGTTATATTCCTGAAGATGTTTTCTATTATTTTGACGATTTTGTGCTAGAATAGTTAGTTTTTAATTTTTTACACCTAATACAGTCTTCTAGTCTGGAGAGCCTGCGTAATTCGGGACGAAATTATGAAGTTGAATCATTTTTATTTCATCTTCTCCAGAATAAATGTCTAGACGATATTTAAATCGTTTAAATGTAGAGTATGATATCTTTATTTAATTTACAGTCATTTATATTCAAATGTATTGTGTTTGGATGTGAATAATGAAAAAATATGCTGTATGCTCATTGGATTTGACTCATAAATTTGAAATACACTCATGTCAATAAATTAAGGATAATGAAGTTCAGGCAATGAAAGAGACAAAAGCAAAACAAATTTGACTTATTTGTAAAGTCTATTTATTAAGCAAAAGATAAAGAGCAAAAAAGATGCTATATGTTTGACATAATTAATAAAAATTGCGATTTTTACTCCCTGGAGCAAATTTCAAAAAAGAACCTATTTACAGAAAACAGTATAACATGGTTAGTATGATGATTAATACGGAGTATGTCTCCCGGACGATGCAATACAAGCGTTACAAAGCCTAAGCATGCTAAGTATCAGATTATCAATCTGATCTTGGGGAAAATTACACCACTCATCAAGCAATGCCCTCCGAAGTTCCAATAGACAGTTGGGAGGGGGTTGACGGGCTGCAATTCGTCGGCCAAGCATGTCCCACACATGCTCTATTGGATTCAAGTCCGGTGAGTATGCTGGCCAATCCATACGGGTGATATCCTCCGATTGAAGGCATTCGTCTACAATGTTTGCACGGTGAGGTCGGGCGTTGTCATCCATATACAGAAATTCAGGACCCATGGCGCCCCGAAACAAACGTACATGTTGTTCCAGAATGATATCCGATAGATGTCCTGTCATCGTTACATAAACATGCAGGTCAGTTCTGGAACCAAGAATAATTCCTCCCCAAACGAGCCATCCTGCACCACCGTAACGGTGTCGTTCAATGGTGTTCTCTTGGTGGTAACGGGTACCTGGCGCTCTCCATATGAAAGTCCGGCGAGAATCAGAATGTAAACTGAACCTGGACTCGTCGGAAAACATCACACAAGACCACTGTTGCGATGTCCACAATGCATGCTCTCTAGCCCTGATCCGCCTGACCGGATTATCCTGAAAGCTTACGCGAGCGTAGGTCTTTTTCATTTATTTTATTATTATAAAAGAGTTCTCTTTTTAAAATCGTTTTTAACTTACATAATTTCCATCTACCCCTTTTTTAGACCTGACATATATGTATATATATATTATATATATTTATATATATATATTTATATATATATATATGTATATATATATGTGTGTGTGTATTAATCTTATAAAAAACATGATACATTATGATACATCAGACTTTGAAATTCTGAATCCAGAGAAATGTATTTTTTTAAGTTTGGACATCAAAAATATATTTTAGTTTATTTGATCATTTTATATTTCTTTTCGCATAAAAAAGTCCCAACAAATTCGCATCTTCAATTTTGAATATTTGACGTACTTTCAACATACTTAACTTTCAGTTATTCTATACTACGATTCAGTTCTCAATCCGACGAGAAAGGCATACTGTAATGCACTTTTAAAGTTATGTACTCCCTTTTAGTATTGTAGAGTAAAATTGAGTTAATTTTTAAACAAATTCTTTTGACAGCTCTTGATAGCATAAAAAGAAATATAATAATGGGTTTAAAATGTTTATGTATAAAGGATGATTTTGTCACTGCTTTAAGTCTTATTTGTTTCTTGTATTATTAAGGACATACAAGGGGAGAGACAGGTTTAAAATGTTTATGTATAAAGGATGATTTTGTCACTGCTTTAAGTCTTATTTGTTTCTTGTATTATTCTACATACAGAGAGGTTTAAAATGTTTATGTATAAAGGATGATTTTGTCACTGCTTTAAGTCTTGTTTGTTTCTTGTATTATTAAGGACATACAAGGGGAGAGACAGGTTTAAAATATTCATGTATAAAGGATGATTTTGTCACTGCTTTAAGTATTATTTGTTTCTTGTATTATTAAGGACATACAAGGGGAGAGAGGTTTAAAATGTTTATGTATAAAGGATGATTTAGTCACTGCTTTAAGTCTTATTTGTTTCTTGTATTATTAAGGACATACAAGGGGAGAGACAGGTTTAAAATGTTCATGTATAAAGGATGATTTTGTCACTGCTTTAAGTCTTATTTGTTTCTTGTATTATTAAGGACATACAAGGGGAGAGACAGGTTTAAAATGTTCATGTATAAAGGATGATTTAGCCACTGCTTTAAGTCTTATTTGTTTCTTGTATTATTAAAGACATACAAGGGGAGAGACAGTTGATATAAACAACTGTCTCCTGGTATGGATGTTCGTAGCCGTTCGGAATCGGCTTTAAGCAGTAGGTCCCGGTCTTATTAGCCCTCGTGTGCAAAACAGTAGACCGTAGCGCTCCAAACCAAACCAAACCGTCTCCTTTCACTATTTTCATTAGTCACCAGGTGAATGTCAGAAAATAGAAAATGCTTTTATGTACCTCTACAGTACTTTCTCAAAACAATACCTCCTGATTTTTTGAGCATTTTTGAAAATTATTAACTTTGAGTTGTGAAACTTCTTTCCCGTTTATATTGAACTCGTTTAAGGGACTTCAAATACTATTCTATATATAATTATTCATTTATCAATTCATATATTTTTTATTATTATTCATTTACTTATACTTCATTTTGAGACGACTTTAAATTCTCATCACAACAGCCACTTTCCGATTGATTAAAAAATTAAATTTTCTGCTGTTTTTAGAAGGAAAATTTCACAAGTTCTTTAATAGTAATTTAGTTGTTTTATTTTAAATTCTTGAATTCAAAATAGTCTATTTTCTATATTAAATTATTACAACGAATAAACAGCAAATGAAAAAATGACATTTATTTATCAATATAACTTTTAAAATATGCATTTTAAAAGATGAATTTTTATATCCAATGGAAATAAGATATCTATTTTATTCTAAACCAAAACTTTAAAGGTATCTAGCATTTTTAAGTCTAAAAAATAAAATAAAAGCTTTTTAAAAAATTAAAATTTTTCGTTTATTATACTATAAATTTAAATATACTGTAAGTATTGATATAGTTGAGAGTAAAAAACTCCTATTTGATATAAAAAAACTAGTTTCAAATTTACAAATTTTAAAACTTATTTTCCGTGTAACTGGATATATATTTTTTCACTTGATGTCTGCTCCATACTTTTCAATAATGTATTAATTTATGTAACTAAACTAATTAATTTTCATATAGTTAGACTCTTATTAATATTTTAGAAAAAAATATGCAAAAGAGAGCAGATTTTTTGTAATATAGAATGTAATATTAATTGTTATAATAACACTAGTATATAACCCGTCATATGGCGTGATTAGTAAAATTTTTAACTTTCCAGAATTGTAAAGTACCCTATGAGGCAGATAAAAATGGTTTGCTTTTTGGCTGAGAATTATCTGGTACACTCTCAATAATTTGTTTCATCTTCATACTCCTCTAAAGTATCCCGATACTGTGAATGCAGTTTAAAATGTCGTTGAATTCATTTAGAAAGATAATTAAAAGTTTTCTTAGCTGCATCGAAATTATCGTTCTTCCAGTTTTTTTTTTGCTACAGTAATTAATGGAAGTAAATGAATTAAACTGTCATTTCCACTACATCCTGGAGGTAGATAGAATTTTTTGTTAATACCGGTGATAAAAGTTTGATAGCAACAAAAAAAATCGATGATGAAATTTACAATTATCACATATGTAACTAATCTATTGTTTAAGCCAAATATAAAAGAAAATTAATTACGTAATATCTAAATTCAGTGATAAAACCTATGAAAATAATGCTGACGATATTTAACTAATTTAAAATAAGAAATGTTTAAATGAGATGAAATGGTTAAAGGAATGGAGCCATAATGATGAGAAAAACGTTAATTGTACCTATTTATTATGTGACAAATTGATAAATTTAATCACCTGCTCATAACCGGAGAAACAATACTTGAAATAATGGCATTAAATACTAGAAAAGTAGGGAATGAATGGATTTCGAACGATGCTAAGCCTAACTCATCAAGAGTCCAATATGGATGCCTCTATTCTATCCAGGTACAATCGCTTCATAAATTGGGGGACAAACGGACAGATAACTTTGGCTATTATTATATGGGGAATTTTAACTCGATTTTTGTTCCCTTAAGAAATATATGACGAGGCTTTTAAACCGTCAATAAATCAGGTAAATAATGTACTTTTCTTTAAACGATTCTAAGGACTTTCGGCATAGGAGTTTGTGGGCACGAATTTCATTTCTCGCATACATGTTGTAGCTATCTGAAACCAGTTTTTAGTAGTAATTCTCAATTTAAATAGTCTTCGTGTCAAAATATTTGAATAATATACTTTTCTTTAAACGTTTCTTACGTAAGGACTTTCGGTATAGGAGTTTGTGGGCACGAATTCTATTTCTCGCATACATGTTGTAGCTATTTGAAACCAGTTTTTAGTAGTAATTCTCAATTTAAATAGTCTTCGTGTCAAAATATTTGAATAATATACTTTTCTTTAAACGTTTCTTACGTAAGGACTTTCGGTATATTTGTCACGAATATTTCTCGCATACATGTTGTAGCTATTTGAAACATTTTTTAGTAGTAATTCTCAATTTAAATAGTTTCGTGTCAAAATATTTGAATAATATACTTTTTTAAAATTTCTTACGTAAATTTCGGTATAAGTTTTCACGAATTCTATTTCTCGCATACATGTTGTAGCTATTTGAAATCGGTTTTTAGCAGTAAGTGTCAATTTAAATAGTCTTCGTGTCAAAATATTTGAATAATATACTTTTCTTTAAACGTTTCTTACGTAAGGATTTTCGGTATTAGTTTGTGAGTACGAATGCCATTTCTCGCATTCATGTTGTAGCTATTTGAAATCGGTTTTTAGCAGTAAGTCTCCATTTAAATAGTCTGTGGGAAAATATTTGAATAATATACTTTCTTTAAACGTTTCTTAGTAAGGACTTTCCGTATAGGAGTTTGTGGGCACGAATGTCATTTCTTACATACATGTTGTAGCTATTTGAAAGCTGTTTGTAGCAGTAAGTCTCAATTTATATAGTCTTCGTGTCAAAATATTTGAATAATATACTTTTCTTTAAACGTTTCTTACGTAAGGACTTTCGGTATAGGAGTTTGTGGGCACGAATTCTATTTCTCGCATACATGTTGTAGCTATTTGAAATCGGTTTTTAGCAGTAAGTGTCAATTTAAATAGTCTTCGTGTCAAAATATTTGAATAATATACTTTTCTTTAAACGTTTCTTACGTAAGGATTTTCGGTATTAGTTTGTGGGTACGAATGCCATTTCTCGCATTCATGTTGTAGCTATTTGAAATCGGTTTTTAGCAGTAAGTCTCCATTTAAATAGTCTGTGGGAAAATATTTGAATAATATACTTTTCTTTAAACGTTTCTTAGTAAGGACTTTCGTTATAGGAGTTTGTGGGCACGATTTCCATTTCTCGCATACATGTTGTAGCTATTTGAAACCAGTTTTTAGTAGTAATTCTCAATTTAAATAGTCTTCGTGTCAAAATATTTGAATAATATACTTTTCTTTAAACGTTTCTTACGTAAGGACTTTCGGTATAGGAGTTTGTGGGCACGAATTCTATTTCTCGCATACATGTTGTAGCTTTTAACTCGTTTTTGTAGTAAATATTAATTTTAAAGTCTTCGTGTCAAAATCAGGTAAATAATGTACTTTTCTTTAAACGATTCTAAGGATTTTTGGTATAGGAGTTTGTGGGTACGAATGCCATTTCTCGCATTCATGTTGTAGCTATTTGAAATCGGTTTTTAGCAGTAAGTCTCAATTTAAGTAGTCTTCGTGTCAAAATATTTGAATAATATACTTTTCTTTAAACGTTTCTTGCGTAAGGACTTTCGTTATAGGAGTTTGTGGGCACGATTTCCATTTCTCGCATACATGTTGTAGCTATTTGAAATCGGTTTTTAGCAGTAAGTCTCAATTTAAATAGTCTTCGTGTCGAAATATTTGAATAATATACTTTTCTTTAAACGTTTCTTACGTAAGGATTTTTGGTATAGGAGTTTGTGGGCACGAATGCCATTTCTCGCATACATGTTGTAGCTATTTGAAATCGGTTTTTAGCAGTAAGTCTCAATTTAAGTAGTCTTCGTGTCAAAATATTTGAATAATATACTTTTCTTTAAACGTTTCTTACGTAAAGATTTTCGGTATTAGTTTGTGGGCACGAATGCCATTTCTCGCATACATGTTGTAGCTATTTGAAATCGGTTTTTAGCAGTAAGTCTCAATTTAAGTAGTCTTCGTGTCAAAATATTTGAATAATATACTTTTCTTTAAACGTTTCTTACGTAAGGATTTTCGGTATTAGTTTGTGGGCACGAATGCCATTTCTCGCATACATGTTGTAGCTATTTGAAATCTGTTTTTAGCAGTAAGTCTCAATTTATATAGTCTTCGTGTCAAAATATTTGAATTTGTATATGCACTTTGTATGTGTGCTTATTATGGGTACTTTGTATATGTGCTTATTATGTGTGTTTGTATTCTTAATTACATTAGCTTAAGAGTTTCTAAAGGATGCCGATTGCCAGAAATTAAATTAATATTAAGAGATAAAAAGCATCAATTACTTATTTAATGAGCTTTAAATATACATTAAAGCTTATTAAATAATAAAGATATTTCTACTTTTACAGGCAGTCTTTAAATATAAAGCTGTTTGTTAAAACAAAATTCACTTTAAAATATTATCTTAAAATAATAAAAAGAACTTCATGCAATTTTCCTTTTTACTTTTATCTTAAAATTTCCTTAATTATTGATTGGTTTTTAAATTCTGAGGCCCAAAAAATATTAACAAAGACTTCATGAATTATAAATTTAATAATTATTTTGACTATGCTGACCATAATATACACCTCTTGAAAATTTGCTAAGGGAAAGCTTGTTTAATATAGTGTTATTTGCATGTGATCGATAATAAAAATACTAAATGTAAACGACAATTAGGACAGACCTGGCATCTATACAAAGGACAATGTACAAAACTGCTGTGGTGTAGTATATTGCTGTTGTTATTTCAAAGTCATTTATAACCCAAAGTTGCTTTATATCGTCTTTAATTATAGTATAAAACCACTGATCTATATTACAATGTTCAAATATAGAACAAATAACAAGGAAATATGCAAAAAAATATATAAAAAATTAAAAAGTAAAAGAAGCACTCCACTTGCTAAGCCTTAAAAAATTGCCAATGTCCAAGAGAACACGGTGCATTCTTTTTCTTCCGTCTTTCTATCCAGGCAACCCTATACTTTTTCCATTATCCTGTGCTGATGTGTTCGTTGTTCCATTGTCCTTTTTACAATGCGTCCTTTCCCGGTTCTGACCAGAAGGACCGGGACTCCAAGGATGGTCCTGAATCGCCTCCTGGAGACCAATCACAATTATCCAAAACTTGGTAAAGTTTAAGGGCAATTATTGTCACTGGCCACACCACATGCTTCCTGGAGTCGCGAAAAAAACTTGGGCATTCCACCCACAACGTGTGAGTGCGGCGAGCAAATTAGTTTCGCAAACCTTATGTCAAACATAGCTGCACTCTCACAAAAACCTTTTTAATGATTGAAAGAGCCTGTGATCAGGTACTTGATGAAAATAGTACCGTAAGTTCTTGAACTTAATTATTTAAAATTTTGGAGGTACAAAAAATTATGTAAACTATCTGAAAGTCATCATTTGAATTCTAACAACGGCAAAAAATCAGTTGAAGGACTCAAAGAAGGTCAAAGTGTCACTAGTGCATGAAACCAACGGAATCAATACTAAATTTTCAAATAACCCATAAATTTTTCATGAATCCAAATACATGTAATGAACCATAATAATTGATTCCTCTTTATTGATTCGAAGATCATGTGGTCAGGTACTTCATAAAAATAGTACCGTAAGTTCTTGAACTTAATTATTTACAATTTTAGAGTTACAAAAAATTATGCAAACTATCTGAAAGATATAATTTGAATTCTAACAATGTCAGGAAAGCAGTTGAAGGACTCAAAGAAGGTCAAAGTGTCACTGCTGCATGAAACCAACGAAATCAATGTTAAATTTTCAAGTAACCCATAATTGTTTCATGAACCTAAATACATGTAATAAACCATAATAATTTAGGAAAAAATTAGGTCTGCAAATTTTAAGATCAGTATATACAGCTTTTATACGTATCTTCTTGTAAATAGAAACAAACCACATTTTAGTATTTATTTCACTTTTAGAAGGCACGATTTCAAACAAATTTAACAAATCTTATTTTAACAAAAAAAAAAAAATGAAAATATGAAAATATATTACTTAATTTTAAATAATATATTTTCATAATTTTAATAGGAATTTTAAAAGCATAAAATATAAATATTCGTCAATATATGAGGTTTAAAAAACATATAAAAATGCATTAGTTAACCCTGTATCAAAAATTTGAAATTATCTGTAAATTTTGCGGAATTTTTATATTACTATAGTTAATATTAGATTTTGTGTGCGAGTTCTTTAAAAAAGAAATAATTTGCTCTGAAATATTTGTTAAACATTTATTTTTAAATTGCGTAATTTTTCTAAATATTTTACTCACATGCAGTTTTAAAAAAAATTAACATAATTTACAGAAAGTTTGGTACATATTTTCTATTAATTCAATATTCAGTTACAAATATTATACTACAAACTACACTACATAAATCAATAATACAGGTAGTGTTAGTCAACTGTATATTCAGTCCATATTTGTACATAAAGTCAAAGAAATTGTACTAAAATTTGAAATGAATTAAATTTAAATGTTCAGTGATATGTGAAGTAATAAGAATATATCAAATCGTTTCCAAAGCCTTAATTCTTAAATTAGTTCAAATATATTACCGTATTTTTACTCTAAACTGAATAGATTTAATGGATGTTTTTAATTAATACTACTTACAGCTAAAAGCCATTGTTCTCTTAGTTTATAGATGAAAATATCTATCGAAATTCTATGGAAAATATTTTTTAAAGAGAAATGTTTTCTAAAGTTTGAAAAAAAATATCTATACTTTTAAAGATATAAAATTTAGCCCATCGCTTGGGAAGTTATGATCGCAAAATTCAACAAATCCGTTATTAAAATAACCTTCTTTTACTACTTAGATATCCCACATGATAGATTGCCCTGTTTCAATACTTTTCTTCAAGTTTTTATATACTTGGATAAAAAAAGTTCAGACATTTTACACATTGATACTTGATAGTGAAAATTGTTGTTATCAATTCTAAAGGAAAGTAAAAGAATAAAGAAGTTTGAAGATAATAAGATATACCAGAGATTAAATCAGAGTTACTATTCCTATGATTCTTATAAAATAAATAAGTAAAACGTAAATTAGTGTAAAGACTCAAGAAGTTAGTCCATTTCCAGAATATAAGACTGAAAATTTAGCTCTGATTATAAAGAACGTGATTTGACAATTGAACTCTAATATAAGCATAATTTACGTAGTTTTCTTTATATTAAGATGTGATAGGTTAAAAATATACTAGATGTACAGACATATTCCTATTTCAGAAATAAGGTTCTCCAATACTTATTGAACAGCGCTTATTCTAACGGAAACCGAAAATTGACTGTTAAATTTTTAATTATATAATTGTACACACACACACACACACACATATATATATATATATATATATATATATATATATATATATATATATATATATATATATATATATATATATATATATATATATATATATATATATATATATATATATATATATATATATATATATATATATATATATATATATATATATATATATATATGTGTGTGTGTGTGTGTGTGTGTGTGTGTGTGTGTGTATATTTCCTCCAGAAATTAACTTTTCTTTTATATTAATTCAGCTAATTAAAATTCTTCTTATTTGCTCTTAAATGTGAATTATTTGCCCTGATATTTTAATATTATATATATATATATATATATGTATATATATATATATATATATATATATATATATATATATATATATATATATATATATATATATATATATATATATATATATATATATATATATATATATATATATATATATATATATATTAAAATATCAGGGCAGATAATTCACATTTAAGAGCAATTAAGAAGAATTTTAATTAGCTGCATTAATATAAAAGAAAAGTTACTTTCTGGCGGAAAATATTTAAAAACAGTTATTGATAAGAGCTATAGTAAAATTAAGGTATTTTTAATCTTTTTATCAAACTCTTTTAAATTTCAAGTTTCAAATATTTCAATATAATGTAACAGTCAAATTAGGAAAAATCAAAATAAAAATTCATAAATATCTACATTTCTCCCTAATTAAAATATGAGCAACAAAAATTTACAAATTAATTATGTAATAATTAATACAAAATTTTTTAATAAAATTTATAAAATTAAAATTTTATGTTTTTCAATATAAAATAGCTGACACAAAAAACTATATAAAGTGTGTAAAAAAAAGTTTTTGCATCATTGATCTTTGAAAAAAAAGTTTATGAATGCTATTAAATTTTTTGGCTAAAACATTATACATAGATTTGAAGTTTGTATAAAGACAATGCAACAATTATTAAAATATTTTTTAGCTGTATTTTATTTAAGAATTTTTAAATTATTATATACTTGTTTTACATATAAATAATTAGTTCCTGCATTAAAAAATATTTATATTTTGACTTGTTTCCTCGGTGCCTGAATTTTAAAAGATTTGCATTCGGAATATGAATTTTAAAAGAAACTTTTCCAGGATTTAAGTATTGAAAGCATTTACCTTTAAAGTAATCTCTCGGTTTGTAGTAGTTTATGAAAGAAAAATGTTTTTTCGTATCCTTAAAAAAGGATTTTATTATTTATTCCTAAAAAGAACCAGCATTTGATATTGTATCTTTTTCCTATCTAAATAAAAATATTCTTTTACAAAGTATCTATACAGATGAAAAATAAAAATTTATATAAGTATAAAATGAAAGAAATACATTTGAATAAAATGTACTTTGCATTGCTGCATCTTGTGTGTGTTTATTGAACACTATTTAATAATTCTGCTTATGATGAATGTTACAGTTTTACTACCCCGTTTAATTTCATATTAATAACTATTTTGTTTATATGACTTATTTCACTCCCCAAAAGTGTGAAATTTGTATTTGTAAATGCTACTTTACTTTAGTCTGTAAAAGGCTTCTTTGGGTTGGAACGTATATCCCTATGCAGCACAATCACAGATGTCTCTAAGGAAAGACTACACATGAAATGCACATGTGAATAAAGTAAGACCAAACACTATGTGCATATAATATTCCTTGTTCCAGACGTTGATCATCCAATTCTGGGTGGAGATATCTTAAAAAGGTTTGGTGTTCTAGTATATATTAGTAATTATCTCATATTAGACCTGTGGATACTCATCACTTCTAATGGCAAAGCTGTCAATGGTTCTTTGTTAGGCTTAAATTATTTGGTTTATGGGTTCAACCAACTACCCTATTATTCTGTCTAATAAAATCGAATGTGCCACCGTATCCATGATATGTGTGAAATATACAACGCTAAATTACTAAATGGAGTAAAAGTTAGTGACAATATTGGTAAATAAATGGTGCATCAAATAACTTTGGTTACCTTAAGATGCTTCTTCTAAATGGGAAATTCTGGTAGACAGCTGAATATAGAGTGCTGCTATTCGATACCGGAGTCCGGGGATTCGAATCTCTCTCTTGGGATGGATGTTCGTAGGTATTCGAAATAAGTATTAAGGTTACCTAGGTTTCATTAGCCCTCGTGTAGGAAAAAGTACACCTAGCGCTTTGTCCAAACCAAGCCTAGAAATTAATAAAATAAATTTCTAGGCAGAGAGTCTCTGACACTCTAACTAGGCATGTGTGTAACAATCGTTAAAACATTATTAAATATATCAAAAAAGCTATACCTAAAGGTTTGAACACAAGTAGACCTCAACACAGATTTAAGTAATAGAATAAGACCATATAAATACATAAAATGGCCACCAAACCCCAGTGGGAAGCATTTTACTTAAAAATAAAAATATATGAACGTTTTGCCACATGTATCAGGTATCATCAGGAAATAGTGAAAAAAATATGTTAATTATTAAAATATTTTTATATTTTTTAACCAGAAGTTATTTTAAAATTTCACGCTAAAGAAAGGATCGCAATTGAAAATAGTTTAAGAAACAGTAATATAGACAGCTAATGTATAATCAAGATGACAACTGAAAACAAATTAATCGTTAATTACTTTCAGTTTATTTAAAATAATTCGAAACAGGCTTTCTTTCCATTTAAAATATCGTCTATGAATATAACGATATTTCTGTAAAATATTAATTTATCGAATTTTACGTTGGTGATGCACATATCCTGATGACTGGATCTACGTATGGCCATACATGGTTTGAAACTATTATAATTAATTTGAAATTAATGAAATTATTTTTGTTAATATATTTTATACAGAGCGAGATCCAAATCTACTATCTTTCTTCGAAAATATAGATTTTTAATTATTAAGGCCAAGTGACTGTAGTACTAAACAAATATTACGTGTTTCTGATTACTCATAATGTATAAAATTGTTAGTAAGTGTTGTTAGTAAGTCGTTAATATATAAAATTGCTAGTAATTGTTAGTGTTTCTGCCAATAAATGGCTGTGAATAATTAACAAAATACTCCTTTATTATGTCTTTGCTACTGTTAAAATTTATAATGCATGAATAATAGTTATAGTTCTTATTTTTAATGGTAAATAAACAAAAATTTGATATGAAAATGTTAGGTTTCTGGAGAAAGGTTTTTAGCACTATTTATGATCATATTTACTATTTATTCGTATACGGATTATTAAAACTTCATCTCAAAATCCGCAGTAAAAAGTAATTATTTGACCGATTTTTAAGCACAAGAAAAGAAAACATTTATTAAGATATACACACCGATATCTTCGATATCGTCTGACTTCTCTCATGTTAGACAACCTCATCCACTTGTTACAAGTGCTCTGGAGTTTTTCACATGATCTCAGATTCATCCGTGATTCATTCATGGACACTCCCAAAAATTTTCAAACTATATCTTGCAATCAGGCATCGAGTAATTTAGGTAAATACGATTTTGAAATTACAAACACAGAAGAGTACATCTTTTATAAATTTTACTTATTTATGAAGTCATGTACATTAGTTTACTTGAGCATTTCATCAACATAAAATCTGCCACCTTCCTACTCATTGGCTAACGTTTAGTTTTGTTCCCCTCAATCAGGGCCTGTCTCACCAAAGTCGTTTAGCGACTAACCACGATTAAGCTCTGTTTAAAAGGAGAATTATGTCTCACCATTGGTTGATGATATGGGTTAATCGCCGTTAAAGGACTTTGGTGAGATAGACCCTTAATAATTTTAATCCTTAGAGAGTTACAAAGTTTAGAGATTAGTCCTTTCAGAAATTTTAGAGCAACGCTTAAATTATTGTAAGTTTATTACACTAATGATACCAAAAATCTTGACATGAAGGGGAGGACATTAAACAGCTTGTTTGGTTAGTGTGTAGCTCAAGGCAAATTTTTTGTGAGGAGGAAAATTCCAAAGCTAATATTATAGTACGTCAAATTTAAACTCATATAAGTGAAAATTACGTTAAAATGTAGGATAAAATATAGGCATTTATATGAGAATAAATAATACACTCGTATGTATTTATTTTCCAAACAATATTTAAAAAACACGATTAGTAATAAAAATTTTAAAAAATAACGTTGTTATTTATAAACATAAAGCAACTTTTCACTAACAATACACTAATTGAAATATGAAAATATTGAGCTCTCATCATAAACGAAGAAAATATAATTTATTTTATCTATTCTGCAGTTCTAGCGTGTGCATAAATTGTATTTGCATTTTTTCTCTTCTATAGTAATATTTATCAACTCTAATAACAATTTGGAAAGATGTAGAGAAATCCATTTGCATCCGGAAAAATGCCGTTGCTTCATAAGCAAGATTAACTTAATATTAGTTTTTCTGCCAGTGCTAATTCTGGAAATTGTTTCGAAAAAGAGTTACAAATGAACAAAATTATTTCCTCTGAAAGAAAAATTGAATGGAAAACAGGAATTCAATGAAAACATTCTAGAACAATAAACATTCGCTTTAGAAGTAATATTGAAATATCAAGAACACTTCCTGTATTTGGAAAGCTATATTTTGCGCTTTCTAGGGATAAAATTGCATTATTTATGCATATTTTCTCGCTTCCTTTGCTAAGTAAAGCAGAAATTACGTAAACAGCTAATGTCGTTGTACCTGGATTCTTGTTTCAATAACATGTGATATGGATTTGAGTTTATTTATTTATTTTGTTTTCTCTCGTTAGACGTTAAATCACATAGAGATGACAAAATATCCTTCCTTGCTTTAACTAATGTATATTATCGGGACAATCTTTTATATTTGATACAATTAAATGTTAATCTTATTAGTCCGTAGATGAAAAAATTGGAAGATTTGAGGAATTTGTTAAAGTGCCATACATTCTATAATATAAGGATACAATAATTTTTTGTGATTCCCTAAATATAGAATTCAATGTTGTATTCGATATGTAAATTTTATAAAAATGGAGTTCACTGATCTTATTTACAGGATTCTAAATGCAACGTAAACAAGGATTTACGATAAAAAATTTGAAAAAAGTATTTTTAACTATAATGGATTATTTATAAAATCCTTAGAAGTATATTTGTATGAATACAAAAAAATAATATATGGCTCAAGAGATCAATCTTAGAACTATAAAATTTATATAATGAACCTGACATAATAAATTTCATCAAATTGAAAAGAATAAAGTGGGCAGGCCATTTAATCAGAATGGACAATGACCGAACAAGAAAAACGGTCTTCGATGCAAAACCTACAGGAACGCGTAGACGAGGAAGACACAACCTGAGATGGACAGACTGCATCTAAAGAGACCTTCAGGTACTTAACGTAGAATAATACGTAGAAAAAATAACTTAGAAAAAATAATATATGGCTCAAGAGATCAAGCTTAGAACTAAATAATTTATATAGTGAACCTGACATAATAAATTTCATCAAATTGAAAAGAATAAAATGGGTAGGTCATCTAGTCAGAATGGGCAATGACCGAACAACAAAATGGATATTCGATGAAAAACCTACAGGAACGCGAAGACGAGGAAGACACAACCTGAGATGGAGAGACTGCCTGGAAAATGACCTTCAGGCACTTGACGTAGAATAATACGTAGAAAAAATAACTTAGAAAAAATAATATACGGCTCAAGAGATCAAGCTTAGAACTATATAATTTATATATTGAAGCTGACATAATAAATTTCATCAAATTGAAAATAATAAAATAGGTATGTCTTTTAATCCGAATGGACAATGACCGAACAACAAAAAGGATCTTCGATGCAAAACCTACAGAAACTTGAAGACGAGGAAGACCCAAACTGAGATGGAAAGACTGCCTGGAAAGAGACCTTCAGGTACTTAACGTAAAAAAACTGGA
>CM063501.1:76861685-76869185 GCA_032207245.1 Pardosa pseudoannulata | reverse complement strand
AGATTCCATTTAACAACTTGAGGAACTGTATTAAAGAGATGACAGTTAGGGTTTGAGAAACTTTCATTGATGTTCAAAAATCAAAAAGTCTTCCTATTTCTAGGTAAAGTAGAGTATAAATTCAATAGCAATATGAAAATACTTGTTTTTTTTGTAATTATTCGTATTAATGAAAAAAAATTGAGATCTATATATGATAGTGTTTAAAATTTCGAACCTTTAGGGAATAAAATAGCTATTTATATTCTATTTATAGGAACTGTATTCAGAATAATTAGGAATGTTATTCCAATAAATCAAAAATCATTCCTAATAAAAAAGATATAAATTCAAAAATTGGAAAATATGTTTTATTGTTTTCTTTATTAGATTATCACAATTTATTGAAAATTATATCATTTATGTTAATTATTTAGATACAAAATATTTTTTATATTATTTCGTGCAGCATGTTTTCTAATTGTCTTATGTATTATTGCTATTTATAGAGTAATTTTTTATGAATTAATTCATTCTCAGTTTGTTATATTATTTTAGATAAAGACTATCAGCATAATAAGGTTGAACTCGCTGCTGCTTGATGTTCATAGCTATATTTAAGCATATATGCTATCATTAACCGTAGATTGTAGATTGTTCAGATATTGATGTTATTCTATAATTCTATATATGTTAGTGTTTAAAGTTTCTTAGGAGCCTGTTATGTTTCGTAAATGAAACCATGCTATTTATTAGCTTTAATTTAATTTAGATAATTGTTGTCTTATGCTACTTAAAGTTTCATTTCACAGTTCCCACGAGTTTAAACTCGCTGCTGCCATTGATGTTCATAGATGTATGGAATTTTCTTAAGTATTTTTCTAGCCTTTTTTAGTAGTTCGTTTGACATTCTTTGTTTTTTTTTTTATTTAGGTTTTTTCTGTAGGTAAATTTTTATAATGTTTTTTTATAGCTTCAATTATTTTAGATAATTGTTTTTGTATTTAAAATTTACTTTTACAGTTTCCTTTTTTTTTTTTTTTTAAAATTTTTTTTTTTGACATTTTTGTTTAAGTATCAAACTTTATGCTTTTTTTTTTTTTTTTTTTTACTAGATATAGTTTTTTTTTTTTACCTTTTTTTTTTTTTTTTTAAAATTTTTTTTTTTTTATTTTCCTATTTTTTTTTTCCAGTTAGAATCACTAAGCAGTATTTAATGGTCACATTAGACTTCGCGTTGACCAAAAGTACATCGTATAACTCCGCACTGACGCAGCACATATATTGACGCTACTTTTTCATTCTCTATACATTAATGTTTAAAATTTCTTAGGAGCTTGTTAGGTTTTGTAAATGAAACTGTTCTATTTATCAGCTTTAATTTAATTTAGATAATTGTTGTTTTATGCTACTTAAAGTTTCATTTCCCGATTCCCACGGGTTTGAACTCACTGCTGACATTGATGTTCATAGATGCATGGAATTTTTTTACTAGTATTTCCTGGTCACATTAGCCTTCGTGTTGACCTAAAGTAGATCATTTAGCTCCGCACCGAAGAAGCATCGATATTGACGCTTCTTTTTCATTCTATATATATTAGGGTTTAAAATTTCTGTAACACTGGTAGGTATCGTAAATAAAAATTTGCTATTTATTAACTTCAATTTATTTTAGATAATTGTTGTCTTATGCTGCTTAAAGATTCATTTTACAGTTTCCTCTAAACAGTATTAAAATAAAAGAATAAATTCTTTTGAAATTTTTTTAATTGAAAGAACAGTTAAATTTAGTAGGTTAATTTTAAAATAATACCATTAAAATGACAAATACTTATGGTGTTGACTCTAAAACGCCAGATAAACAAGATTTATGATATTAAAATTCTTTATTTATATAAATCGTCAAAGACTGATTTAAAAGATGAAGTAAAATACATTTTATAGGAAAGGAAAATAACTCAAGATATCAAAACGAATTATACTAAAAATCAACTATGCTTATAACACTTTAAATATATCTATATACTTCTTTCTTTAAAAATGTTCGAAAAGTTATCAAGAAATAAAAGGTTTCTGTTACCCAAAAGTAAAATCCACAAGGATTCACAAATTAAGATAATTTGATACTTTAAGTTTGCGAAAGAGAAATTTATACTTAATTACCACCAAAGCGAAGTTACCCGAATTTGACTTCCGGGAGTTAGAATCAGCCTCCTACGTTTGTCCTGAGGATAAAACGCATCTTTCGAACGTTTCTTGTATTAAGAATGTAGAAATTGAACTTGTTTAGAAGATGAAAAGCTTAAATTTCCATTTCAGAGCTGCTACGGCGAAAACATTCCTTTTAACACATTCTCCTTTCTTTGTTAGAGCAATAAAGTTGTCTTAAAATCTCATAAAATTAAGCAAAGTTAGCGTTCGTTTTCGGGAATATTATAGAGGGTTTTCTGATATTTAACTTTAGCTACATCTCCAGGGTATTATATTACTTTCATATTACTAGAATTTGTAAATGCATAGGCTTTTAGGATAGATAAATGTTTAATTAGCCTAAAATATATTACAAACATTCATTAAACATTGTTTAACTGCAGATTTACTATGATTGTGAATATATACAAAGATTCCCGAAAATACGTTAAAAGAAATAATGTAACCGCAACTATCTCTCACGTGATATTTTATGTCCATAATTATTATTAAAATTCAATGCTCAAGAAATCGAACATTTTATTATCAGTTTGGTTGATAATGCATTGGATAAAAACAGAAATAACTCTCTTTTTAAAAGTGTGTTGAAAAGTTATGACATTGTTTGTGGGTACATTTCTCAGCTGAATTGTACCGGAAGCTGGCGTTTTACCCTTAAATTTAGTTATTCAGTTAAATCTCAATATATTGAAAATTATTTAATTTTACATCAATCGCATCGACTGATGTAAAAACTAGTTTTTATTTGTCTAAATTATTCCAGAATCTATGTAGTAGGCCAGAACATTCGGCTTCATTTTCCTGTATCTACCGTTATTTTTGTATCCACAAACATTTTATGTTGTTACACTAACTAGTACCCGCGTTCAAGTATCAATCGCCATAAAAAGTACTAGTACTTATCTCGCGCTCAAGTTTAGTCGTCAGAAAACGCACGTATGTGTGTCGCGCTTAAATTTCATTTCAGAGCTTCGATGGCAAAAACATTCTTTTTAACACATTCTCATTTCTTTGTTAGAGCAATAAAGTAGTCTTGAAATCTATAAAATTAAGCAAAGTTAGCGTTGTTTTCGAATATTATAGAGGGTTTTCTGATATAACTTGAGATTTCATCTCCAGGGTATTATAATACATTTTACATTACTAGAATTTGCAAATGCATAGAGTTTTAGGTTAAATAAATGTTTTAATTAGCCTAAAATGTATTAGAAACATTCATTAACATTGTTTAACCCTTAATTGACAAGATGTTTTTTCAAATATTTTTAATTTCTGTTATTTTTCCCATCTTTAAAATAAACAAAAAATTATCATTTTTTTTTTAGAAAATTAATGTCCGCTGTGCACACTGACAATTAGTTATATAGTAGTTATAATATACATTTGTTAGCATTAGCCAAATTAGTTAACTGCAGATTTACCGTAATTGTGAATATACACATACATTGAAGAAAAATCGTTAAAAGAAATAGTGTCCGCAACTATCCCTCCCGTGATATTTTATTTACAATAATTATTATTAAAATAGAACTCAAGAAATCGAACATTTTATTATCAATCTGGATGATAACGCATTGAAAAACAACTTTCTTTTTAAAAGTGTGTTGAACAGTTTTTCACATTGTGTGCGGGTACATTAGCGGAATTGTACCGGAAGCGGGCGTTTTGCGCGTAAATTGAGTTATTCAGATTAAATCTCAATATATTGAAAATTATTTAATTTTACATCAATCGATGCGACTGATATAAAAACTAGTTTTTATTTGTCTAAGATTTTCTAGAATCTATGTAGTAGACAAGAACATTCTTCTTCGTTTTCCTGTATATACCGTTATTTTTGTACCCACAAACAAACCATGTTGTTACACTAACCAGAACTAGTACGTGACCCGCGTTCAAGTATCAGTCGTCAGAAAACGCACTAGTACGTGTCCCGCATACAATGTGTTAAGATGTTCAATATAAATTTAATTTCTAGATAGTAATATTGACCGGAATCAATTTGTTTTGATAATACATGTCTAAAGAAGCTGGAAAAGAACCTCAAATTTTGGAAGAAAATTTTTAAATTATGAACTGTAATTTTTATGTTTATAAAATTTAACAGTACTAATGAAAGCATGATTCAAAGTTTTATAATGCCTAATTTAACTACTATATAACCAACAAATATAACAGGCGTATCGATAAATAATAATTTTAATAGATGCATAATAGAATATAATATTTATAAAATAATAGTTAAATTATAATTATAATAATTATTTCCTTCGAACCAATTATGTATAATCAATTAATATTATTACGACTATAAATTATATAAGCTGTTTCAATTAGGGAATATTAAGTATAGTTAAAAATAATCATGCGACAAAAATTTTTTACTTGTTAAAAAATATTCTTTCACTGATGACAGTCTTGATATTTACCTAAAATTATACACAGGTTACAAACAAGACTAATGGAAAAAGAGATTTAAGTTATTCTACTTTTATAAATTTATGCCCCTAAATTTGTTTTACTTTTTTAAGTCAGACTTTGAGAAATAAAAATAAATTCTAACCGAAGGCTTATAATGCCTATAATAAGACTGCATTTTTTCTATACAAACTGTTACGTATAAACAATGAATATTACGAGTATTATGCTGAGTATTTAAGAGTTAAAATATCTCTCATTATATATTTATATAATGTTTGGGAGGAATTAACACATTGTGTACCGGTACATTTCGCAGCGGAATTGTACCGGGAGCCGGCGTTTTGAGAGTAAATTTAGTTGTTGAGTTAAATCTCAATAGATTGAAAATTATTTAATTTTTTAACCAACTTTTCGTATTTTATATTGAAATATATAAACGAATATATAAATAGAAATATATAAATAACAAACATAAGATTTTTGTAAACAAAAAATATATTTTTAGTGGATAAATTTATAATAGTATCGTAAATATGAAAAATCAAATAGAAATAGTAGTATATAGTTTTAATTTTGTTTCGAATTATGTTATATATAAACATTTTTACAACATAAAAAATAAAAAGAGCAACCATAAAACTAATGTTCTGAAAAAACTAGTTTTTATTTGTCTAAATTTTTCTAGAATCTATGTAGTACACAAAAACATTCGGCTTCGTTTTGTTGTATATACCGTTATTTTTGTACCCACAAACAAACCATGTTGTTACACTAACCCTGACTAGTACGTGACCCACGCTCAAGTATCAATCGTCAGAAAACGTACTAGTACGTGTCCCGCATACAATGTGTTAATTGCAATGAGATTGTGAATTCTCTAGCTAAGAGAATTCACGAGAATTAGCTAAGAATAATTCTCTAACTCACGTCTTTAGACACTTTGGAGTGAGATTTGCTTTGCACTTACAGTGAAAAAATATTCTCTGAGAACAAGAAAAAAAATTAGGATATAAATAATATTGATTGTTTAAATGTATATATTGGGGAATTTTGAGTGTAGTTAAAAAAACTATATTAGATAAATTTTCTCCCTCGTTAAAATAAATATTCTTTTACTGATGTTACCCAAAATATATTATGATATTTACTCAAAAGTATTCACACAGGTTACTCTCATTTTAAATGGAAAACGAGATCTAAGTTACTTTACTTTAAAAAATTTATTCCCTTGAAACTTTTTTTACTTTTTAAAGTCTGACTTCTTTGAAAAATAAGAATAAATTCTTCGCATAGCACACCTTTTTAAATCAATCTTTTGAGCATTAGCTCTTTAAAGGGATCAATATCGGGTTTCTCTATTTTTAGATCATCGTATCTCGATCATTTGGATGTCTCTCCACGAAGTCATTATGTAATGGTATTAGAAAATAAAAATCGAGAAATTACTTAACGTATGTGCCTAACCTAAATTTATCATTATAGTGAATGTCTGTGATATTTTTTCCTTGTCAATATTATAGGTTTTTCATTTAGGTCTCCAAAAATTCTTTAGTTTTGCTTTTTTTACAACAACTAGAGGTAATTTCATTAATAAAAAAAGTAAAGCTTAAACCAGAAGAGAATTTCACATAGAGGTAATCGACATTTATATTTGCAGATTATAAACAACTTCATTGGCTATTATCTTGAACTAAAAATAAAATAAAGAATATAGAAAGTAAAAATTAAAGTTGAACTTAGGTAATTAGAACTTTGTTAATTTTAAATGTTGGATAATTCGAATTATATAAATAAATTTGAATTTCCTCTACTGCATAATGTTAAAATTACCTGGGTAATTGGAATAAAATTTGATATGATTGGATAACTTGAATTTGAACAAGACTCGAATTTCGAAAAGCAGGTTCCTTTTACCTTATACTCATAACGTTATTAGAATCACATCTTCGTTTTGTACTAATGTATTTGCTTTTGATGTCGGTAAAGAATGTAAAATGTAAAATGGAGCCTCGGTAGCTCAGTCGGCAAGGGCAGCTATCTCGTAACTGAAAGTTTGCGAGTTTGGAGCTGGAGCCGGCCTAAAATCTGCTGTGTTCTCTAAAGGTGACTGGGGCTCGTAATATATGTTGGTGGTCACAAAGTCCTCCAAGTTCTCAAACGATACATCTGGGGGAGGCAAGCCAAGCCTGAAGATCTTCTGCTTGGTACATGCTTCTAAATTACCCCCAGAGGGGGTAATGTTACTTCCGTCCGTATCATACATTAAGCTACATATGCTCTTCGGGTGGTGCTATATGAGTAACAGGAAGACTTGTTGAGGCATTACAATAATGTCTGTCTCGTCTACTGCATTGGAAAAACGAATGTAAAATGACATGGCAAAGAATGTAAAACGAAACAGATCCGACTATGGTCGAATATGTAGAGTGAAGCCTATAAACATTGGAGATCCCGAGTGCGAATAACTCTGCGTCATAATTGTTCATACTCTTCAGAATCTACTTTATCAGTAAGTATTGGTCTCATTAGTTGTGGATTGCATAAAAAAGACTGTAGCTTTCCAAAATAAATTATCAAACCAAACAGATACGGAGGAGGTGAATAAACGTGTCCAATGTAGGTTATTGTGCTTCTGTCTTCTTTATTCCCCAAATATGCAGGGATTGGTGTTTTGCTAATTTTTTGCTCAAAAGGGAAAAAATAGTATAAGATGCTCTATGGTAAAGAAAAATATGTAATAGGCAGTGAATTAGCGGTGGATCTTGGTCTCATTAGTTTTGGAATGGCAAAAAGTAGACTGTAGCGTTCCAAAATCTACATAAAACCAGACACGGAAGTGGGGAAGAAACGTGTCCAATGTAGGCTATTGTGCCATTCAACTTCTTTATT
>CM063501.1:76851685-76854185 GCA_032207245.1 Pardosa pseudoannulata | reverse complement strand
TATTTATGGCTAATGGAAGATTTAATAGTTTTAAAAACTGTTGTTACTAGTTATCCTGTATACCATTTTTTTTACTTATTACACATGTTTAAATTAATACAGACATTTTGATAAAAGCATTTAAAAACTTATTTATCTGAGTAATGCAAAAAACTTATTCATCTGAGTTATTCATCTGCTGTATTTTATCATGGAACATTAATTTCACAACTATAAAGAAACATATGTATGCAATCCCTTTTAAATATTTGTTAAAATTATTTATGGCTAATGGAAGATTCAATAGTTGGGTTAACTGTGGTTACTAGTTATCCTGTATACCAGTTCATTTTACTTATTACACATGTTTAAATTAATACAGACATTTTGATAAAAGCATTAAAAAAACTTATTCATCTGAGTAATGCAAAAAACTTATTCATCTGAGTTATTCATCTGCTGTATTTTATCATGAAATTTAATTTGACACTTTAAAGAAACATAAATATGCAATTCCTTTTAAATACTTGTTAAAATTATTTATCGCTAACTGAAGATATAATAGTAAGGATAACTGTGGTTGCTAGTTATCCTGTATAACATTTCTTTTTACTTATTGCACATGCTTAAATTAATAGAGACATTTTGATAAAAACACTAAAAAACTTATTCATCTGAGTTATTCATCCTCTGTATTTTATCATGAAAAATTAATTTCACAATTTAAAGAAACAAAAATATACAATCCCTTTTAAATATTTGTTAAAATCATTTATGGCTAATGGAAGATTTAACGTGGTTGCTAGTTGTCCTGTATACCATTTCTTTTTAATTATTTCACTTGTTTAAATTAATATAGACATTTTGATAAAAGTTTTACAAAACCTATTCATCTGAGTTATTGATATGCTGTATTTTATTATGGAATATTAATTTCACACTTTAAAGAAACAGAAATATGGAATCCCTTTTAAATATTATTAAATTATTTATGAATAATGGAAGATATAATAGTTGGGATAACTGGGGTTACTGGTTATCCTGTATACCATTTCTTTTTACTTATTACACATTTTTAAATTAATACAGACATTTTGATAAAAGCATTAAAAAACTTACTAATCTGAGTTATGCAATAAACTTATTCATCTGAGTTATTCATCTGCTGTATTTTATCATGGAAAATTAATTCTACACTTTAAAGAAACAGATGTATACAGTTCCTTTTAAATATTTGTTAAAATTATTTATGGCTAATTGAAGATATAATAGTTGTGATAACTGGGGTTACTAGTTATCCTGTATACCATTTCTTTTTACTTATTACACATGTTTAAATTAATACAGACATTTTGATAAAAGCATTAAAAAACTTACTAATCTGAGTTATGCAATAAACTTATTCATCTGAGTTATTCATCTGCTGTATTTTATCATGGAAAATTAATTTTACACTTTAAAGAAACAGATGTATACAGTTCCTTTTAAATATTTGTTAAAATTATTTATGGCTAATTGAAGATATAATAGTTGTGATAACTGGGGTTACTAGTTATCCTGTAAACCATTTCTTTTTACTTATTACACTTTGTTTAAATTAATACAGACATTTTGATAAAATCATTAAAAAAACTTATTCATCTGAGTAATGCAAAAAACTTATTCATCTGCTGTATTTTATCATGGAAAATTAATTTCACACTTTAAAGAAACAGAAATATGCAATCCCTTTTAAGTACTTGTTAAAATTATTTATGGATAATGGAAGATATAATAGTTGGGATAACTGGGGTTACTAGTTATCCTGTAAACCATTTCTTTTTACTTATTACACTTTGTTTAAATTAATACAGACATTTTGATAAAAGCATTAAAAAAACTTATTCATCTGAGTAATGCAAAAAACTTATTCATCTGCTGTATTTTATCATGGAAAATTAATTTTACACTTTAAAGAAACAGAAATATGCAATCCCTTTTTAGTACTTGTTAAAATTATTTATGGATAATGGAAGATATAATAGTTGGGATAACTGGGGTTACTAGTTATCCTGTATACCATTTCTTTTTACTTATTACACATGTTTAAATTAATACAGACATTTTGATAAAAGCATTAAAAAACTTACTAATCTGAGTAATGCAATAAACTTATTCATCTGAGTTATTCATCTGCTGTATTTTATCATGGAAAATTAATTTTACACTTTAAAGAAACAGAAATATGCAATCCCTTTTAAGTACTTGTTAAAATTATTTATGGATAATGGAAGATATAATAGTTGGGATAACTGGGGTTACTAGTTATCCTGTAAACCATTTCTTTTTACTTATTACACTTTGTTTAAATTAATACAGACATTTTGATAAAAGCATTAAAAAAACTTATTCATCTGAGTAATGCAAAAAACTTATTCATCTGCTGTATTTTATCATGGAAAATTAATTTTACACTTTAAAGAAACAGAAATATGCAATCCCTTTTACGGACTTGTTAAAATTATTTATGGATAATGGAAGA
>CM063501.1:76816685-76839185 GCA_032207245.1 Pardosa pseudoannulata | reverse complement strand
ATCAAACCTAGGTTCCCTTTTTGATTTTTTATCTACTTTTTACTGTATTACATATTATACTACTACTGATTGTGTTAAGAACTCAAGGACATTACATAATACTGTTGGACTGTGCTATAAGAGAAACTATTCACAAAGTCAGTTGTTTTGCTTTTCACCATATATTAGTAATATTTTGATATTGTGTTTTTTTTATCTCTTATTATACTCATACTGTTAATGTTATTTTTGGTAGCTCCTAAGATTGTTTAACCCAAGGTGTTTTCTATAACCAATATATTTCTACTCCTAACATATGTTATTCATATTTAATCATATATTCCTAAGTTCATGTTCTTTTTACAATTGTATAATGTGTATGATTTTCAGGAAAGATTTTTGTGTTTTAGGTAATTGTGTAAAAGACTTTAATCATTTTATAGCACCATCATAGGGTGATTTTTACTACTTTTGAAATTTTTGTCTGTGATTATAACAGTGTTATTTTGTGAGGGAGCCAACTGCTCTGACTGAATTAAGTAACTTAAATTTATTATTTTTTGGGATAATTAATTAGATGTTTTTTTCAAAATTTTAGGGTCCTCTGGGGACTTGCTGGTCAGGAAGGGCCCTCCTGCCTGTGCAAGCCTTCAGAGGGAGGGGGAAAGTTGTCAGGATTTAAAACATAGAGTAATTTAAGAGATTTTAATTAGGGATTATTTTAATGGGAGTAACGCGCCTCGCGTTACTAGTCACATAAATACGGCTCACGCGCAGTGATATTAGCAGAGAGAGAGAGAGCGATAAGCAATTACTATAGTCGGACCTTTTGGCTCTCGAAGTAGTGAATACTGCCTTTGTTTGCAGTTGGGCGCCAGAAAAGAGACGCCATGTTGAATAACGTGTGAGATGGATTAATAAAGAGAAGAAAATAATGACTTGACCGTATCACGTATATATATATATATATATATATATATATATATATATATATATATATATATATATATATATATATATATATATATATATATATATATATATATATATATATATATATAAACATAAATGTGAGTACTTATGCATGTGCTTGCATCCACAATATCTGTATTCCCGTGAGATTAAAAGAACTTTTATTAACTTAAATTTAGTTCTCTTTAGTAGTTTAAGATTTCAATTAAAAACACATTGAAGATTTAGAAAGTTTACTAGGAACCTCTTCTAAATTTTAATTTAGCAGAACGAATGGAGCAATGAAAGTACAGTCATCCCGGGTCTGTTTTTCAAATTGATAGAATGTTAAGTGCATTCATTATAAAAGAACCTGTTTTAATCAAGAGTCTTTTTGTTTTTAAGAAAAGTTAATATGCTATGAAATGTAATTGACTGGAAGAGAAATTTACATTGCTTATATATATGCTTGCATTATAGAAATATATATATATATATATATATATATATATATATATATATATATATATATATATACATATATACATATATATATATATATATATACATATATATATATATATATATACATATATACATATATATATATATATATATATACATATATATATATATATATATATATATATATATATATATATATATATATATATATATATATATATATATATATATATATATATATATATATATATATTATATATATATATATATATATATATATATATATATATATATATATATATATATATATATATATATATATATATATATATATATATATATATATATATATATATATATATATATATATATATATATATATATATATATATATATATATATATATATATATATATATATATATTATATATATATATATATATATATATATATATATATATATATATATATATATATATATATATATATATATATATATATATATATATATATATATATATATATATATATACATATATATATATATATATATATATATATATATATATATATATATATTATATATATATATATATATATATATGTGTGTGTGTGTGTGTGTGTTTATATATGTAGAATAGATTTTTACGATTATATAATATGACCTTTATTTTAGACGTTAACTTCAATTGCTTCAGTATATAAGTATAGAATTTAAAACATACTTTCGAAGAAAATTGTTTCAGTTTCGAAATACTTGTAGAATCTATATCCTTTCATACATTAGGTAAAACCGCTGGTGCGTAAAATTACCGTATTACTTTTGGTGATTTACGGCATAGAAGAATTTATGGAGAACTATTTTACTAGAATATGTTTTCCAAAATCTCTTGAAAGTGCAATATTTTGTCATTTATGGTTTTCAAAAGGTCGGTGTATCATTCAAATGTGAATGTATCTAATTTCTCAGCATTTTTCAATACATACCTTTTGTAGCATGAGAGAAATGCCAATAATAATTACTAGCTTCTCTAGAATTTGCTTCAAATTGTTTGTATGAGACACTCTTATAAAGAATTAAAAACCAAACTTAGAAATATTGTGATGATTGCGCTAAAATATATCATCAGTGTTTAAAAGTGTGTAATATAGAGTCTATTTTGGTAAAAAATGTAGATTTGTTGGTGTTTGTCAGATTCTGGATAAAAAGAGGAGAAATAGTGATGGGAGACACTCATTTAAATGCTAAAAGAAGACAGGAACTAATTAATTATCATTTATCTTCACCTTAAACCTGCATTAACCACGGAAATGTCTGACACAGGCAAGACACAAAACTCATTATTTTAGGAAATGCCGGTTCAGAGGTGATGAGTATTACGGATAAAATTTTAAATCACAGGGAGACGCTTCTGTAGTAGATTATTATAACATTCGTAAAAGAAAATTATAAAACATGGCAGAAAGTTACCAAGTATCCCCAGTTTCAGCTGGCTCATAAAAGGATTTAGAAGCTTGCACGTAGCGATTATTAATTCAAACTTTAATTTTGTAATGTGAAGAAGAAATGCAATTTTAATATCGTAGTTCATTCTATTTAAATGGCTTGGAAAATTAAAAAAATTTGAAAAAATAGCATGCAAATTCGGAGAATTTTGAAGAACTTTAGAGGCAATAAATTTTTATATATAACACACACACACTCACACAATGCTGTTACAAAATATAACAGGAATTTAAAATAAGTTTTGTTAAATTGTTACACAGACATATCCATGTATATGTATGTATGAATGCATATTCTTGTCTAATAATTTATGATAATATGATAGGAACATGATTTAGGATTTGTTCATATTTGTCAGATTTTGGAAAAAAATGACGAGAAAAGTCGCTGGAAAACAAGTAGTTTAAATACTAAAAGAAGGCAGAAATTAATTACAAATCATTTATCTTCACCTTAAACTTTACCTAATCACGGAAATGTCAGACACAGGCAACAGACAAGAGTGCATCTCGTTAATTTAGGAAATGCAGGTTTAGAGTTTGGGAAAATTTAAAATTTGAGTAAGATGCTTCTGTAAAAAATTCTTGTAAAATTCATAACTAGAAAATTGTAAAACACGGCAGAAAGATAGTAAGAAATCCCAGTTTTATCTGTAAGGGTCGGCAATTGATTCATAAAATGATTTAGAAACTCGTTCATAGCGATGACTAATTCGAAGTTTAAATTTAAAAATGAGGATGGAATGCAATTTTAATGACACTTGTAGTTCATTCAACTTGAATTTGTTTTATATATTATTAGAAAGGTTCTTACTTTTCTACTTTATGCATTGAAACTATGACATATTTTTTGAAGCTCTTTTACTTACACGTGGCTCCGCTTTCATATCTCGCTTACATACCAAGACCAGGATACTCTCTGTCTTAAAACATCTGGCTCCACCTGTTGAGCAAATTCTATACGATTTTGAAATGTCAGCCTACAGTATTATACACACACTCAATCCTATTACAAGATGTAATAGGAATTTAAAATGAATATGTTAAAATGTTACACAAATATATACATATATATGCACGTATGAATGCATATTCTTGAATAATATTTTAAATTTATGATACTATGATAGGAGCTTGATTTGGGGAGTTAAATACAGTCGTACCCGTATATAAGCCTGTTACTTTTGTTACCAGTGCCATTTGGTTGAGCAAAACTCGCAAGCCAGAGGTCACACGAATTAAGGCGAAATAGTTTACTTTTTCGTTTTACGAGCACTGCTAGTACGTAAGAACGTCTTAGCTCAAGTGTGTCATCGTAGTTTAGAGCAGAGGGCAAGCAGAAGACCCCAGGTTTAGCCTGACACCACCAGAGCAATGAGAACTTGGAGTCATTGTGACCACGAATATATCCTATGATACTATGATAGGAACTTATATAAAGACAATAAGTCGAGTCGTACCTGTATATAAGTTTGTTAATGTTGTTATTACCAATACCATTTTGCCGAGCCAAGTACGTAAGTCAGACGTCACACGAATTAACGCCAAAGAGTTTATTTTTCGTTTGACTAGCACCGCTAGTATATAAGAACTTCTTCGCTCAAATGTATCCTCAATTTAGAACAGAGAGCAAGCAGTAGATCCCAAGTTTGACTTCTCAGAGATATCTTTGGGGACTTGGAGGACACTGTGACCGTTAATATACCCTACGTGTTCCAATCACCATTAAAAACACAGCTTAACCCGGCTCTTATGAATCTTAGGCCAGCTCAAGACCCAAACCCGCAACAGTCCAGTTACGAGATCGTTGCCTGTGTGGACTGAGCTACAGTGGCTCAAGATTGTAAATTCAAGAATATAGTTTAGAACAAAAAATATATTTGAGGTTTGGAGCACTATGGTCTATTATTTTGCTACAAGACGGGTAATGAGACCGAGATCTATTGCTTAACCCCTTTTGCAACCTGTAACCAGCCACCTACTCGAAGTCGGGTGCAGGTTGTTGGATTGTTAATTCCGTCTGATCGTCAGACAACATTGCGTTACCTAGAGGGTTAAGCCAACATTGCTACCATATAATTAAAATAATAGAAAATGTAGACAAACTAGACATATAACTACAACCAATGCAGTTCCCAGAAATGCGGGGGATACTCCGTAGGAGCCCTGTCCAGGCTGAAAGTCCGGTTCACCCGATGTATGAAACTTTCTGACATGAGAGTAGGTGTTGGTGTGGGAAGCAATGACAGCACAGGACGTTGTGATGGGCATTAGTGAGGGTGCCCAGTACGGTGACAGCTTAAAGCCGATTCCAAATGACCATTCATGCCACGGTGGGATTCGAAACCACGGATTATAGAAAATAACATCTCTAACCATTCGGCCATCGTTCGCAAAATTTATTTCAGTTCTGGATCACTAGTAAAACTTGAATCCATTCATCCATCAAGAAGAAATTATTTTCGTTTAAAATCACCGTATTAACGAATTTATAATATAGACTGAAATCTAATCTAGATGAATTTCCGGAGATATATTTTAATAAAACGATCTTTTTTCGAATCTCTCAAAACTGCAATATTTTGTCATTCATGATTTTCGAAAGGTGAACTTATTATTTCCTCTTTCAGCTATTTTCAATCATGCGTTTTGTAGATTCCGAGAAACCATTTCAATAATGGTTTTTAACTTTTTTTTTTCTTTTCGGGATTTCTTTTCTGAGGTGTTTTTATTTTTGAATCAAACATCCTGAATGGAATGGAAGTAGCATCAATTTTAGGTAAATTTTTTATTAGATCTGGGTTTGAACGTATTTATTATCATAAATTCTCTTTAAGTCAAAAGTGGATTTGTCAGATTCTGGCAAAAGTGGGGGACGTATTCGGTTATTCAAAATAGACAATTGAGGTTTTTAAAATTGTTATTTGTTACTTCATTAATATTATGCACTTTATGTATGTACTACAATTTTATTTCAAATGTTTAATTCTTCCTCATTTGAACATTTACTATTATTCCCAGAATGACTTTTTTTCGAATTTAAATTGATAAATATTTTAAATCGGATTTATTACGGTTTGCACTCAGTAGAACAAATTTGAAATTTCTACAGCTTCGAATATTTACTTTTATTTTTATTGATGGTCATCTGGGGTTTTAAATATCATAGGCATTTGTAAAAAATTAAAACTTTAAGCATAATGAGAATTCATGAAAATTTACAAGTTAGAGCTCATTTTATTTAGTTCCAATCTAGAAAGTTTTGTGCCATACTTAGAAGTGTGGGTTCAAATCACACGTAATACTTGGTTATGATTTGTGTTGTCCCTTAACAGGGATTGTAACTTATATCATGCTCTCAATAAAATTTTGAACAAAATACCTGCGGCTATCTTTATGGAGTTTGCTAATAAAATCAAGTATCCGGCACTACTGTAAAATAGAAATGCAATCCAAAAACTGTTCTTACACCTTCAAATGAAACCATAAGAAGAGGGACAGCAAGGCAATATGCGATTCCTAACATCAAAAGGATTTGGAGAAGCAGAATTTCACAAGCAAATGTCTGAATTTTCTAAGAAATGAAATGAAATTCAGTGGGAGTTTTTAACCACCCCCTACAGTCCTATCTGTCTCACCCCACTTTCTGTAGTTTAGTGAGTTTGAAGATGTCAAAAAGCATTTACATGGAAGAAAATTTCTGTTAGATGATGAAATACAGGATAAGATTCGAAACTTGTTTTTGCAGAAACTGAGAATTTTTTATGAGAGGGGAATATCCCGAATAGTTTCACAGTGCTTGAATCTCAAAGGTCGATATCTTCGATTATAAAGAAATCCTGCTATCATAAGTACACATAAGTACATAAGTACATGTAACTTAGATAGCTAAAATTTATAACATGTAAAGATATTTGTTGTGACTGATTTCGATGTTTGGTTTCGTTTCATTAGGAGCGCTACGTTCTACTTTTTTGCTACACTAGGGCTAATTAAACCAGGACCTAATGCTTAAAGCTGATTCCAAATGGCTGTGAACTTCTATTCCAGAACAGGAATTCAAACTCTTGGATCCGGTAACAAAGAGTTGCGTTCTACCATTCGCCAAAAAAGTAAATTTACAACATGTTAAAAAAATCAAATATATATTAATACCAGTGACAAATTGATAAACACTACTACAAATTCGAAAATTTGGTGGAGTATTTATATAATTACAATATATCTTCGTTAAAAAGAAAATTTTATCCTGAAAAAAAAACATAAAATTTGTACAAAAATTTGTAAAAAACGTGTATATATACCCGACGTATATACACGTTCTGGAGGTTTATGCTAGAAATTTAAACTGGGGAATTTCATCTTAGATGCATGTCGCCATTGTTGTGTTTCCACTGTCTATGAACGTCGTACAAACAAAGCAAAGATGTAATATATATTTCAGAAATATATATTAATACTTGTACAAAATTGCAATTTTTAAAATACTTTTGCCAGTGTTAGCCTCAAGTCGCCAATTGTTGGTTTTGGTTATCAATTCTTAGTGAAATTGGGATTTGATGCCTTGTACTTTTACTCTTTAGAAAAGGTCAGGTAGGGTAATTCCTAAGCTGACCCAGGCTTTTTGCCCATACAACAGCTATTACTGAAGACCAGTTGCCAAGATCGCAACCACGACAACTATAAAAGTGCAGCTGAACTACGAAGGTCCGTAATGGCTCGAGAATTAATGTGGTCAACCCCAGTAAGGAACAAGCACTACAGAGGCAAGTTCAAGACTACCAGGGAAGACACTAGAAAAAGATCACACAAGTGAACTCCGGGCTCGTGACACCCGTGTATACCTATAGGAGGCATATCCCTGAGGTTGTCTCTCATTTAGCACTACCCAGAGGACACGTACGTCTTGAAGCTCTTGGCCGCTGACGTTGTCCCCCGAAAAGGTCAAGTAAGATTAATCTACCCTTAACTATATTTTTGGGAATATATTGAGAAGTGTGATCTTTTTAAGCACTCATTTCTGTAAGAAGCGCAACCAGCGTTGTCAGTTTTTATATAATTTTATGCTTCTTCTTTCACAAATATTTAGGACATTTCAGACACTGATAGACAATTTCAAAAGGACAGAGATGTTTATATAATTTTATATGAAGAGAAATACTGTGTTACGTTTATAGAAATGTATTTTTACAGTTTTAAAATTGTGTTTAGCAGCTTCTATAAACAAAGGCAGTAAGGGTTTTTCTTCTACCACCCTGTCACTTTTGAGGGGTTTATGCACGAAACACTTCTAACATTTTTAGATCCAAAGTAAAAAATGAAAGTAGCTTCAAATCTCGATTAAAATTAGAGCTAAAGTGAAACGCTTGACATAATTTGAAAACCACGACAATAATGGTTTCTCTCTACTAACCTGTTTCTTTTAAAGTGTTTTTAAGAGGAGATTTTATTATTGTATCAAAAATAAGAAAAAAAATAGTTTCAAGTCTCGGCTATATTTGTATTAGACCGAAGATGAAACGTTTTTCGGCTTTTAAATCAAGACAATAATGGCTTCTCTCTACCAACCTGTTTCTTTTAAAATGTTATTTTTTCTTTTCTTATTTTTTATACAATAATAAAATTGCCTCTTAGGCGATTTTATTATTGTATAAAAAATTAGAAAGGAAAAAAATATCTTCAAATCTCGGTCATATTTGTTTTAGAGCGAGGATGAAACGTTTCACTGCGTTTAAATCACGACAGTAATGGTTTCTCTCTACTAACCTGTTTCTTTTAAAATGTTTTTAAGAGGCGATTTTATTATTGTATCAAAAATAAGAAAAGAAGTAAATAACTTCAAATCTCGGTTATATTTGTATTAGAGCTAGGATGAAACTCTTTGTTGCATTTAAATCACAACAATAATGGTTTCTCTCTACCGACCTGTATTTTTTAGGGGGCTTTGCGAAAAAGTATTATTATTAGATTAAAAATAAAAAGTGAAAGTATCTTCAAATAGACACTAAATTTGTATTAAACTAAGAGATGAATTTATTTGCTATTACAAAATTAACTTTACAAGTGATTTCCCAGTGTTTCTCAAACTCTTAATGAAATCCATTACTTTAAAGATGCATTTAAAACGTTAGTTACTGCATATATTTAAAGAAAAGTTTCCGTTTAGTTATTTGTGTTTCTTATTTACCTATAACACATTATGTGTATGTTTCTTCATCGTATGTATGTGTATTTATTACTTCCCATTCTTGTCTTACTTCTCATCCTATGGTTAAGAAAATTTACATTAGTCTTCACCTGTTATTGAATGTTATAATACACTACTAATTATACTTCTGATTATATATTTTCTTTAGTTATTAAACAATAAAAACACTTAATTCAATTTCTAAATGCAAATCAAACTTTCTTTAATGATTTACTTCGTTTTCTCCATAAAAAATGCATTTTCAATCATTTTCTGAACTTTTATTAAAAATTCAACATTACTACAAAATTATTGTCTATATTATCTTATGTAAGTAAATGAAATCTGTCAATAGATTTTATACGGATAAATACATAAATCATTTTTAATACAATATTTTGCACCATTGTCACAACATGTATTACTTTACTGTTACTTTAAAACAATAATATGTTTTAAATACAATATTCCGTACACAGGGAGAAAAGAAATCTAAAGAAATTTTAAGAGTATTTATTGAATAAATATTGTGCTTGAAAAGTAATGGAAATGCCATTCATTTTACACTAAGGAAAATGATGTAATTTTTAAATGAGTCAAAATATTAACACAACTATTTAATTTATTAAAATTAGAATTATTGAATTAAAACAACATGATTTTAACTAAAACCCTGTCAAATAATAGAAGAGAAAGAATTTAGATCTTTGAGTTCATTTTATCTAAAAATCTTTAAAAGAATAAACAATAATTAACGAATAAATATTGCGCTTGAAAATTTTTAAGTAATTTAAATGACATTATTTTACACAAAGAAAAATAATGTAATTTTTTAAAAGTGTCAAAATATTAAAGCAACTATTTTATCTAAAATATTAGAATTATCTAATTTAAACATCGCGATTTTAGTTAAACCATGTCAAATAATGGAAGAGAAATAATTTAGATCTTTGAATTCATTTTATCTAAGAATCTAAAGAAGTTTTAGCAACAAGTATCTAATAAATATTGTGCTTGAAAAATTTTAAGTAATTTAAATGACATTTTTTTTTGACACAAAGGAAAACAATGTAATTTTTAAATGTGTCACAATATTAACACAAATATTTTATTTTAAAAGATTAGAATTATTGAATTAAAAATCACGATTTTAACTAAAACTTTATCAAATAATATAGGAGAAAGAAGTTAGATCTTTGAGTTCATTTTATCTACTCAGCGTTCTTTGTTTCTTTAAATTTGAGCAAATAGAAATGTTCATTCTGTTGTGCTGATGTAGAACTAAGCCAATAAGATCAATATTGCTTCAATACTACTGAACTATTCCTTACTTAATCAATTATGAAATACCTTGCTTTTTAAAATTATCAAATATAATTATATTTACAAGGTCCGGCTATTAATTTCCAGGACTGACGTAACTGTATCAGAACGAAAAACCTGAAGATAGCTCTAATGACTGCATATCAAAGAGCTTTTTCTTGTGCATGTGCAGTGCAACCGACACCATTCTGAAGTTCTTGTGGAAAGGCGCATTAAAACGTAGCTCTTAAATTTCTGTTGTCGAAGTGAAAATGGAGGAAAGATTTAACATTAAATTTTGCTTCAAATTTGGCAAGACAGCTGCGAAAATCTACGAAGTGTTAATACAAGTTCACAGCGAGGAAGCATTATCCCGCTCAAGAACTTTTGAATGATTTAAACGTTTTCGGGAAAGCGTCGAAGATGATCCACACACAGGTCGGTTGCAGTCCGTATACACGCCGGAAGCAACTGTAAACTGTAACGTCACTATTAAAGAGTATTCCAAAAGAGGACTTTAAAACTACTTTCCGTACAGCCGAGCACAGACGTGCATTACGGCTGATGGCGATTTCTTCAAATCATATAAAATGGCTTCTGAGTTTTTCATGAGTCCTGGAAATTAATAGCTGCACCTTGTATTAATTTTTTATTAAATGTGTTTTAACCACGGTGAATTTTTCATTATTTTCTGTCACTTACGTAGGTTGCTCGGACTTGACGATGAATCGATATACCAGAAATATAAATATAACGTGCTGCACTGAGACACCAATTTTAAATATTTCTATTCAGTGATGTTTCACAATGATGTAGAACTAACACCGATATAACACAATCGATTGAAGTTTCTCAGCCGATCTGCGATGTGAAATCTTCTTTCAAATATCTGTACTTGGTGAGGGAGTAACAATGCATGATACATAAATTGTCGCCTATATAAAAGCATCGTCTTTTCGATTTCCCGACAACGAATAAAAAAGAATGTGTGGTATAACGAAATCACCGATTTATCTACACCGTTTTTATCAACATCGCGCGAGGAAGCAACAGCGCATGGGCTGTAATGTGCTGACACTAAGTGATTGTCGTCTATTTCTACATCATGAAGGCATTTTGCACCTGAAAACAAGTGCAAATCATTATACGACAATTTTACTAATTTAACTCGATATATCGCTATTTGCCATATAAATCTGGTTATGAATCACGTTGACAAATTTTAGATACCCCCCAGTTGTCTTTCCTATTTTCTAATACTTTTGGAGGGCTTTATATAGTTGGAATGCATTAGCTTTACACTATTATAGTATGGAAATTGTATTTTTGTTTACCTTTCCTTTTGATTAAAATATAGTTAAAAATTTTCGATATACAGAAAGTGATGTTAATAGATTTAAATGTATATTTTGATTGCTTTAAACTTTAGTACTATTTACTAAATTTAATCAACAGGTAGAATTTGAAAAGCCTTTCCATACCCTACTAAGCCTCATGTATATGAGATAGGCTAAAAGTGGGAAACCGTTTTTGCCATAAGAGGTCATATTTAAATAAAATAGTAAATATTAATTTCGCATAAGTTAATATACCACTAAATACGACATGAGTGAAGTTAATATAGATTTCATATAAAATTACTAATTTATTGTTTTGTATTGAAATAAATACAGTAAATGATTTATTTATTATTTAGCATAAAATTTTGCTATATAAATTTATTTTTCAAATTTCACGAGAATAATAACTTATTATAAGATTAATAGTAATAATTTTTAATATAGAAAAATAATTTTATGTAAATTTACCAGTTTATTGTGTTGTATAGAAATAAATACACTAAATCACTTATTTATTGTTTAACATAAAAATTTACTATATAAATATATTGTTCTAATTACACGAGAATAATAATGTATTATAAGATTAGTAGTAGTAATAATTTTTAATAAAGAAACACATATTTTTAGAACACTTCAAATAAAAAAATAAAAATTAGAAGAATTTTTAAATAAAAGCATTACATTATAAAGAAGCACAATAGTAAGCTATATTATGAGTAAGTATCTGGACATATCAAGAAATTTTCTTTCTGATTATAAGTGTGGGTAGAGAATTGAGAGTTCAAAGTTTATAATTTTTCTAAATTGAAATCTCTTTCTGAAATATATTCTTTTTACGTCGTTTATTTCTTCAAATCTTGGTACAGAGGTAATAGTTTTTTCCACTCTGTTTCTTTTTAAGAACATTAACATTTTATTTTTTCCGGTCAAATATAGAAGAAAATAATTTTTCTTCGGTGAAAAAGTCATTTTAGTGTAAAGATATTTTTTAAGGTTTGAGTTAAATCATTGTTTTATTCATGGGATTACATAGCATTAGATTTAACTCCACCTAAACGCAACCATTCGGGAGTAGCTTTAGAAAGATAAATTTTTAAAGCTAGTTAAATACCCATTATCGATATGTAAGATGTAGTTTGTATCCTTTCAGTAAAACAGCTCAGTTATCTTGTCAAGATCAAGCGTTAAAATAAAGTTGTTAGAAGAAAAACAATGACAAAATTCTTAAAAAGTGATGCATCATTTATTTTTTTTAAGCAACGTTTCGGCTACATTTTATAGCACTCATTTATCACTGCGTTTAGGATATTGGATTACTTAATTATGCCAAATAGCAAATGGAAAGAAGTGTCAAAGAAGAATACTTTGTAAACTTTAGCTAAACTTTAATTAATCTCTCGGTTATCGACATCAGCATGTTACATTAAATGTAAGAGTTTATGTTAAAGGAGAAGTTTTTAGCATACTTTTAGATGAAAGTTAAAAGTGTTTAATCCACATAAGTGGTCTCGTAAAGAGTGGAACTGGATATAAAACAGATTGTAGAGAAGTCATCTATAGTTTTATTATTTTCATACTTTTTATATTAGAACAAATAGTATACATGCAAAGGTATATATTAGAATACCCGAGATCGTCGATCACCTATATTTTCACTTATTATTACATTAAAAATACATTGTGCCAAATAATGTTATTTCTTCGCTATTTTAAAGAACAATATTAGTTATTAACTTTTAAATAGTAAGAAAAATAATTGAACTTCGTTACTGAGTGTTATCGATAATATTCTAGATCAACTTGTTGTTTTTTAATTTTTCCTCTTTTAAAACTTTAAATAACTTGCTTATACATTCCTTACAAAATATGAAATTATTTAGAAAATTATTTTCTTAATTACACTAGCTAGCTGCTTTTAAAGTAACCACTTTTAATAATACTTGATAATTCTTTAGAGAACCAAAGCTATTTTCCAAGATAAGAGTGATTTCACTGTGGGATATAATGCAACGTTTCCAACTATAATATTTTAAAGCAGGTTGAGATAGTCTTTAAGCACAAAATATAAAATAATACGCACGTTATATCATATTATAGAGCTTAATTTAATACATTTTATCTTGACATATCAAGACATTTTCTTTCTGCTTCTAACTGTGGGTAGAGAATTGAGAGTTCAACATTTATAATTTCTCTAAATTGAATTCTCCTAATTAAATATATACTTCTTTTGTCATTTATTTCTTCAAACCTTGGAACAGCAGTAATAGTTTTTTCCACTCTGTTTCTTTTTAAGAACATTAGAATTTTTTTTCCGGTCAAATCTGGAGGAATATAATTTTTTTCAGTAAAAAAATTTAGCGTAACTATATTTTTTAAGGTTTGAGTTAAATCATTGTTTTATTCATGGGATTACATAGCATTAGATTTAACTCCACCTAAACGCAACCATTCGGGAGTAGCTTTAGAAAGATAAATTTTTAAAGCTAGTTAAATACCCATTATCGATATGTAAGATGTATTTTGTATCCTTTCAGTAAAACAGCTCAGTTATCTTGTCAAGATCAAGCGTTAAAATAAAGTTGTTAGAAGAAAAACAATGACAAAATTCTTAAAAAGTGATGCATCATTTATTTTTTTTAAGCAACGTTTCGGCTACATTTTATAGCACTCATTTATCACTGCGTTTAGGATATTAGATTACTTAATTATGCCAAATAGCAAATGGAAAGAAGTGTCAAAGAAGAGTACTTTGTAAACTTCAGCTAAACTTTAATTAATCTCTCGGTTATCGACATCAGCATGTTACATTAAATGTAAGAGTTTATGTTAAAGGAGAAATTAAAGGAGAAGTTTTTAGCATACTTTTAGATGAAAGTTAAAAGTGTTTAATCCTCATAAGTGGTCTCGTAAAGAGTGGAACTGGATATAAAAGAGATTGTAGAGAAGTCATCTATAGTTTTATTATTTTCATACTTTTTATATTAGAAAAAATAGTATACATGCAAAGATATATATTAGAATACCCGAGATCGTCGATCACCTATATTTTCACTTATTATTACATTAAAAATACATTGTGCCAAATAATGTTTTTTCTTCTCTATTTTAAAGAACCATATTAGTTATTAACTTTTAAATAGTAAGAAAAATAATTGAACTTCGTTACTGAGTGTTATCGATAATATTCTAGATCAACTTGTTGTTTACTAATATTTTCTCTTTTAAAACTTTAAATAATTTGCTTATACATTCCTTACAAAATATGAAAATATTTAGAAAGTTATTTTCTTAATTACACTAGCTGAATGCTTTTAAAGTAACCACTTTTAATAATACTTGATAATTCTTTAGAGAACCAAAGCTGTTTTTCAAGATAAGAGTGATTTCACTGTGGGATATAATGCAACGTTTCCAACTATAATATTTTAAAGCAGGTTGAGATAGTCTTTAAGCACAAAATATACCATAATACGCATGTTACATCATATTATAGAGCTTGATTTAATACATTTTATCTTGACATATCAAGAAATTTTCTTTCTGCTTTTAACTGTGGGTAGAGAATTGAGAGTTCAACGTTTATAATTTTTCTAAATTGAATTCTCCTCCTTAAATATATACTTCTTTTGTCGTTTATTTCTTCAAACCTTGGAACAGTAATAATAGTTTTATTCCCACTCTGTTTCTTTTTAAGAACATTAGAATTTTATTATTTCCGGTCAAATCTGGAGGAATATAATTCTTTTTTTTCAGTGAAAAATCATTTTAGTGTAACGATATTTTTTAAGGTTTGAGGTAAATCATTGTTTTATTCATGGGATTAAATAGCATTAGATTTAATTCCACCTAAACGCAACCATTCGGGAGTAGCTTTAGAAAGATAAATTTTAAAAGCTAGTTAAATACCCATTATCGATGTATACGATGTATTTTGTATCCTTTCAGTAAAACCGCTCAGTTATCTTGTCAAGATCAAGCGTTAAAATAAAGTTTTTAGAAAAAAAAATCTATGACAAAATTCTTAAAAAGTGATGCATCATTCACTTTTTTAACTATGGTTTCGTCTACATTTTATAGCAGTCATTTGTCACTGCGTTTAGGATATTGGATTACTTAATTATGCCAAATAGCAAATGGAAAGAAGTGTCAAAGAAGAATACTTTGTAAACTTTAGCTAAACTCTAATTAATCTCTGGGTTATCAACATCAGCATGTTACATTAAATGTAAGAGTTTATGTTAAAGGAGAATTAGAAGTTTTTAGCATACTTTTAGATGAAAGTTAAAAATGTTTAATCCACATAAGTGCTCTCGTAAAGCGAGGAACTGAATGTAAAATCGATTGTAGAGAAGTAGTGTATAGTTTTATTATTTTGATGCATTTTATATTAGAATTAATAAAAAAATATTATTAAATTAGTTGTTGATTGTTCATAAAAATTTGCAACATAAAATAATTTTGTATTTTTATACGTGTAAACACTGGTAACGATTATTTAATCAATATTTTTTCAATTACGAACTACATTTTTATATTGTCCTTGAAATAAAACTAAAAAAGTAGACATATTGTAATTAAATTTATTATATGTTAAAGAAATACACAAGAAAATAATGTTATTAAATTTATAATACTGACATAACAACACTACGACTACATTAATTTTTAAAGTGCCATTTATAAAAATAAATCTTAATTCTTCTATAAATGAATTTTCTTATGATTGTTTCAGCATTTGACAAGTTATGCAAATGTTTACATTTAATGTATTTTTCTGTATAGTTGTTTGTAATATCCAGTTTTTGCCTGCAATACACATAAGTAATACATTAAAAATAAAATTGCTTAATAGTATATTGTTTAACTAAACTGTACAGATATTTACGTCATCTCTTAAACATTTAAAAATACAATTGCGATGTTTACAATGTGTTTTGATGTTTTATATTTTTGATTGTTTTATAATAGCGAAATTTAAAGAAATGTATAGGTTTCGATGAATTCAGTGTTTGAACGATGCGATTTTATTTTTCATGTGCTGAAAACACAAACTCAAAATTGAATGGAACCCAGATGAAAGAAAAATCAATAAATTATACAAGTGAAATGATGTGTGTTCTAATAAATATTATGTAATATAGCAGCAAATGAAGTTATTCGTATATATATCATGTACCAGTGTTAGAGTATATTTTTTATTTATCAGATATTTATCAGATATAAATATAACACATATTTATCTAGATTGAAAATATATGGCGTAAACAAAGAGTAATATTAATATCTTATTATGTATAGTAGAAACAAAAATTATTACTTTATACTCCCATATTTCAGCAAATATTTAGCGTTTTAAATAATTACAGGAATGCAATATTTCCTTCTCCGATTTTCCCGCATATTTCGTTAATTTTTAATAATATTTCTTTTAATTTAGAGCAAAATACATGCGAGCTTATTTTTCCAGAGTACAACAAACTACAGTTTTGCAATATGAAGGGTAGAATCTTTTTTTAAAGTCAATTTAAAGCACCTATAAGCATTCATTCCACCAAAGTCGACTAGATTGTATGGTAATTTACTAGCTCTGTCATTGTCCAACTGAAAAAAAAAATTAAGGAATATTTTTAACAATCATATTTATTTTTTCCAATGTGCATTTAATTTTAGAGATAATTAACTTTAAGGTTGCTCTTAGTATGACATATGATATACAGAAAAGTAAAGTTATTTTATTGCACGATCAAAATATCATTTAATTTTCAATTCGTAGATGGTCCCTAAGATGCGCTCTTCATCGAACTTTAACTTGGAAATATAAGATAGAATATGTTCTTTACTCGGATTAGGTGGAAGAATGATTCTCAAAATATGTTTTAGATATTCGAAAATATATTTAAAATCCAAAGTGCATCATAAGTTTTACGCATGTAGTGTCTATCTAAAAATGTTTTCTAATCTTTACAAAAGAATACTTTAAAAGAATTTCACCGATGAATTATAATAAGAATCATATTTATGTCGGTATATATTATTTAAAATGATATATAACTAATAGTTGTGTTACTTATTGCCCGTTCAAAATATTATTTAATTTTCAATTCGTAGATGGTCCCTAAAATGCACTCTTTATCGAACTTTAACTTGGAAATATAAGAAGGAACTTGTTCTTTACTCGGCTTAGGTGGAAGAATGATTCTCGAAATATGCTTTAGATATTCGGAAATATATTTAAAATCCAAAGTGCACCATAAGTTTTACGCATATAGTGTCTATCTAAAGCTGATTTCTAATCTTTACAAAAATGTTTTAAACTAATTTCACAGATAAATTACAATAAGAGTCACATTTATATTGGTATATATTATTTAAAATCAAATATAACTAATAGTTGTGTTACTTATTGCACGATCAAAATATCATTTAATTTTCAATTCATAGATGGTCCCTAAAATGCACTCTTCATCGAACATTAACTTGGAAATATAAGATGGAAAATGTTCTTTACTTGTCTTAGGTGGAAGAATGATTCTCGAAATATGCTTTAGATATTCGAAAATATATTTAAATTCCAAAGTTCACCATAAGTTTTATGCATATAGTGTCTATCTAAAGATGTTTTCTAATCTTTACAAAAATGTTTTAAAATAATTTCACAGATAAATTGCAGTAAGAGTCACATTTACATCGGTATATATTATTTAAAATCAAATATAACTAATAGTTGTGTTACTTCATTGCACGATAAAAATATCATTTAATTTTCAATTCGCAGATGGTCCCTAAAATTTTTCCAACTTTAACTTGGAAATATGTTCTTTACGCAGACTTCTATTTTTCGAAATTGATTTCGAAATATGTTTGAATACCAAAAATACGATGCTAGAAGTGCTACGAAAAATGTCTAACCGAAATATCATTTCTAAGCGAAATTAAAAAAATTTATTACAAAAATATTTCTACTAAAAGAAATATGATCATAAAAATAAAATGCACTGTAAATTTACGCATTCGTCAATAATTTTTCCTGCTTATCAAATAGCCGAATTCAGATTCTATTGTTTCGCCTGAAATAATGTGGCGAAGGAAATATCAGAAAATTCATTTCTGAAGCGAAAGGAGGAAGAAGTTTATTAAAGATTCTACTGAAATATGATCATCAAAAAAAATAAGATGCATTGAAATGTGTTTCGTCAATCAAAGGGATTTTTCTGAATGTATCATGGTACAATACTGTTAATTAGAATATCCTGCTGAAATTTTAGAATGTATACATTATCTGTATTATTACTTTTATTAGTTTTAGTAAACGAAAATAAGATGATTGAAATATGTTTCTCATATCAGAGCACGAGTCTTTTCTGAATGTATCATGGTACAATACTGTTAATTAGAATATCTTGATGAAATTTTAGATATGTATATGCATTATGTATATGTATTTAGTACATTGTACCTAGTTTTAGTAACAGAAAATGAGATGATTGAAATGTGTTTCTCATATCAAAGCACCAGTCTTTTTTAATTGTATCTTGGTACAATGTTGTTAATTGGAATATCATGCTGCAATTTTAGCTATGTATATGCATTATGCATATGTATTAGCACACTGTATCCTAGATTTTGAAAAGAAAATGAGATGATTGAAATTTTTCTCATATCAAAGCACGAGTCTTTTCTGAATATCATGGTACAATGCTGTTAATTGGAATATCTTGCTGCAATTTTAGAAATGTATATACATTATACATATGTATTTAATGCATTTTAACCTAGTTTTAGTAAAAGAAAATGAGATGATTGAAATGTTTCTCATATCAAAGCACGAGTCTTTTCTGAATGTATCAATGGTACAATACTGTTAATTAGAATAACTTACTGCAATTTTAGATATGTATATGCATTATGCAGATGTATTTAGTATATTGTAACCTAGTTTTAGTAAAAGAAAATGAGATGACTGAAATGTGTCTTATATCAAGTCCTAGCCTTTTCTGAATGTGTTATGGTATGAAACTGTTAATTAGAATATCTTGCTGCAATTTTAGAAATGTATATGCATTGGGTATATGTATTTAGTACATTGTATCTTAGTTTTAGTAAAAGAAAATTAGATGATTGAAATGTGTTTATCATATCAAAGAACGAGTCTTTTCAGAATGTATCATGGTACAATGCTGTTTATTAGAATATCTTGCTGCAGTTTTAGAAATGTATATGCTTTGTGTATATGTATTTAGTACATTGTAACCTAGTTTTAGTAAAAGAAAATGAGATGATTGAAATGTGTTTCTAATATCAAAGCACGAGTCTTTTCTGAATGTATCATGGTACAATGCTGTTAATTAGAATATCTTGCTGAAATTTTAGATATGGATATACATTATGCATATGTATTTAGTACATTTTTATCTAGTTTTAGTAAAAGAAAATGAGATGATTGAAATGTGTCTTATATCAAAATCCTAGCCTTTTCTGAATTGTTATGGTATGAAACTCTTAATTAGAATATCTTGCTGCAATTTTAGAAATTTATATACATTGGATATAGGTATTTAATAAATTGTATCCTAGTTTTAGTACAAGAAAATTAGATGATTGAAATGTGTTCTCATGTCAAATAACGAGTCTTTTCTGAATATATCATGGTACAATGCTGTTAATTAGAATATCTCGTTGCAATTGTAGACATGTATATGCATTATGCATATGTATTAGCACATTCTATCCTAGATTTTGAAAAGAAAATGAGATGATTGAAATATGTTTCTCATAGAAATGTATTTTTTTTTTTAAATTAATTGAAAACGCTGGTACTCGTGTGTCTTTCAGTAAATAGAACGATACGCGCGTACTAGTGATCTAGTAATCCATTAACAACTCCCATATGTACGGGAAAGTATTGAAAATAATTCTTATTTGGTTTAAAAATGTTTTTTTCAAAAATAATCTATTTCTAACAGTTTAATGGTGATAACTAAAAAATTAAATAGTTTTTTTGTCATTTTTTGGCACGTTTTTCTCAGATATATTCCACAGGCAAGTGTTTATGTGCATAGCGGTAAGAAACTTCATAGAAAAGTATATTTTCAAAATTAAATGAAAATGCTAGTACTCGCGTACCGTTCTGTAAATAGAACGGTACGCGAGTACTAGCGATCTAAAATTAGACACGATTATTATCGATTAATAAAGTCTACTATTTGAGCTACTGTTTGCTGATATTTCCCTCAATTCCTGGTATATGAGGAAGTGACTTAAGGGAAACCTGTTTAACTCATTGCCCGTGAATCCTGAACTCAGTTCTGGCAACGCAAATAAGTCATTTTGGAAGGCCCGAACTGAGTTCGGGCGAGAGAAAAAACGATATTTGAATTTCGAGAAGCCCGAAATCAGTTCGTTTAATGCATGATATTTAATTTGCCATTTTCCCAATAGATAGGGACACTTTCCCGCCAAAAGTTCGGTTGTTTTGTGCAATTTAACGCTATTTCTCGGATACTGTAAACGATTTGTGAAATTCAAAGGAATCTGACGGACATGGAATTCATGACAGCTGATATAGTTAATAATATTTTTTGTATGAGTTTATTATATTTATCTAGAAAATTATGTCATTTAATTTATTTTGCTCTAAATGGAGCAAAAATTACTGCAATCCCTTAACAACTCCCATATATATTTGAAATGATAGAAAATAATTGTTATTTCGTTTAAATTTTTTTCAAAAATAATCTATTTCTAACATTTTGATGATAATAACGAAAACAATTGAAGAGATTTTCTTTTGCCAAATTTGGCACGTTTTTCAGATATATTCCACAGGCAAGGGTTTAAATCCATAGAGATAAGAAACTCCATACAAAAGTACTTTTTTCAAAATTAATTAAAAATTCTGGTACTCGCGCATCGTTCGGTAAATAGAACGATACGCGAGTACTAGCGATCTAATAATCCATTAACAACTCCCATATATAGAGGAAAATATTGAAATTAATTATTATTACGTTTTAAATTTTTTTTTTCAAAAATAATTTATTTCTAAAATTTTAAAGATAATAATGAAAAAAAATTAAAAGACTTTTTCGGCCATTGTTGGCACGTTTTTCTCAGATATATTCTACAGGCAAGGATTTTAAGTCCATAGCAATAAGAAACTCCATAGAAATGTATTTTTTTTTTGAAAATTAAATGAAAACGCTGGTACTCGCGTATCGTTAGGTAAATAGAACAATACGCGAGTACTAGCGATTCAGTTATCCATAACAACTCCCATATATATGGGGAAACACTGAAAATATTTCTAATTTCGTTTTAATTTTTTTTTTCAAAAATAATCTATTTCTAACATTTTAGTGATAATAACGAAAAATTGAAGAGATTTGTTTTTGCCATTATTGGCACGTTTTTCTCAGATATATTCCACAGGCGAAGGTTTAAGTTCATAGCGGTAAGAAACTCCGTAGAAAAGTATTTTTTTCAAAATTAATTAAAAATGCTAGTACTCGCGTATCGTTCGGTAAATAGAACGATACGCGAGTACTAGCAATCTAGTAATCCATTAACAACTCTCATATATAAGGGAAAATATTGAAATAATTATTATTTCGTTTTAATTTTTTTTTTCAAAAATAATCTATTTCTAACATTTTAATGGTAATAACGAAAAAAATTGAAGATATTTTTTGCCATTGTTGGCACGTTTTTCTCAGATATATTCTACAGGCAAGGATTTTAAGTCCATAGCAATAAGAAACTCCATAG
>CM063501.1:76794185-76806685 GCA_032207245.1 Pardosa pseudoannulata | reverse complement strand
GTCCAATGAAGATATATTTTGAACTACAGATAATTCAAATGATGTGTTAGATATTTATTACATTAAAAAGTTACAGTACACAACTCTACCTATATGTAGGTTGTAACACATTTATTTTTTTAATTTTAGTTAATTGAGCTTAAGATTCTTGTCTTCCCACAATGGCTCCGTTGCAAGAAAAACCGCACCTGGTAATACTGTTTTACTAGAATCAGCAGAAGTCCATTGCAGCTTTGAAAGAATTCCGTTGTATGAAGCGGGTACGAAGAGGTCCAATGTCTGCAGGTACCTCCCTCAAGATGATCGTTGGCCAGACATCAACGATTGCGAATTTTGATTGTGGTGTTTCCTGAAGGACAAGAGCTACCGTCAAATGCCAGCATCTGTTCCAGATCTGAAAGCCAGCATTCGGCTTCATGTTCTTGATACTCCAGCAGACTCATTCCGGACAGCCGAGGAAAATAAGGTTCTGCGATTATAGCATATTGTTGAATATGAAGGGCGACATATTGAGCTCTTTTAATGCTACTTTTTAATTTTATGTAGCATTTATGAAACATATTAAATGAATTAATATGTATCACAGTTCCACATATACGCAGATATGTGTACGAAACATTTTTATGTAATAAATGCCAAGAGCATCAATTGAACTATTTGTATTTTTAATTGTATAGCATTTGCACCAATACAACGTATTCTAGGATTCTCAAAAATGAGGAACTTATTTATTTCTAACACTGTATTTAACTATAATATTATAAAAACAAAGATACTTTATCAAAAATTTTGTAAGGAGAACATGTAAAACGTCGTTATGAAATTGTATGCCGTTAATTTAAAAAGTAGATATTACGACGCAATCTGATCTTCTCTCATTTATGAGTAAATTTAATAATAAAAATAACAAACGCCAATACACGTCTAAAAATATATATACTTGAAAATTTGAGACTTCGCGAGGGATTCATCTTTCGTTCAAACTTTTTATATCATAGAAAAAATATCTATTTGTAAGCCAGATATTAAAAAATAATAAACTTCGGTAAAAAGTTATCCGTTTTGTATGGAAGAATATTTTAAATATGTTTCACGTTTTTTATGAAGAAAATAAGGTTCTGCGATTATAGCATATTGTTGAATATGAAGGGCGACATATTGAGCTCTTTTAATGCTACTTTTTAATTTTATGTAGCATTTATGAAACATATTAAATGAATTAATATGTATCACAGTTCCACATATACGCAGATATGTGTACGAAACATTTTTATGTAATAAATTCCAAGAGCATCAATTGAATTATCTGTATTTTTAATTGTATAGCATTTGCACCAATACAACGTATTCTAGGATTCTCAAAAATGAGGAACTTATTTATTTCTAACACTGTATTTAACTATAATATTATAAAAACAAAGATACTTTATCAAAAATTTTGTAAGGAGAACATGTAAAACGTCGTTATGAAATTGTATGCCGTTAATTTAAAAAGTAGATATTACGACGCAATCTGATCTTCTCTCATTTATGAGTAAATTTAATAATAAAAATAACAAACGCCAATAAACGTCTAAAAATATATATACTTGAAAATTTGAGACTTCGCGAGGGATTCATCTTTCGTTCAAACTTTTTATATCATAGAAAAAATATCTATTTGTAAGCCAGATATTAAAAAATAATAAACTTCGGTAAAAAGTTATCCGTTTTGTATGGAAGAATATTTTAAATATGTTTCACGTTTTTTATGAAAGAGGAGACTATCTGAGGCTGTAAAGAATTCATTTATTTTTTAGTGTATGACACCATAAATACTCCACATACTATCCGTGTTTAAATATATATATATTTAATTTTTATATGTAAGATTCTTTTTATATACTGCATGTATATATGCTATGTATGTGTGTATATATGTATTTTAGCTATGTATTCCGAATAGAATTGGTCAAATTGTGACAAAATGTGTTGTTGCTTTTTAGGTTAACTCTGAAAAGTGTTTAGACAAGTCAATTTGTTCGGAAGTCAAGGTCGTGTGGAGGTAGAGAGCTGTTTTAAAACTAATTTGAACTTGGTGACTATATTTTTGTACCATTTCATATATTTACTTTTTACTACAAGCTAAAATAATTAAAAACATTTAATTAACTTAATTCATCTGGTAACCTAAAAATGTGCTTTCAGATAAAACCATTTTTTTTTGCTTTTGGACGATATTTACTTGTTTCGTTTCTCACGACTATTGGAACTTTAATAGTGGCAACTATTTATTTACATGGAATACAAAAACGATTCATGTCACAATGTTTTCATAGTCCTTCCGTATAGTAGCCAGCAATGTATGTAACCCGTTTCCAACGCTGTAGAAGTCGCAGAACACCTGTAGCATTGCATGTTCGGTTGATAGTTCCAATGGAACGGTCTATTGCAGCAAGAATCTCTGAAACAGTTCTGAAGCAAATAAGTGGCTTCTTCATCTTAGGAATTAAGTCATAGTCGTAAGGCCTTAGACTGAGGAGTATGTTGGATGGTAAAGCCCGTCAGAGGGCGTCGATCACTGTCCATTAGTGAGGAGAACAGCATGCACTTCTGCATCACTGACACTAGGACGACCTGGCCGATGAATGTCTGCCACAATGTGGCATCCTTCATCAAAAGCTTTTATCCATCTTGCTACAGTTCTGTAAGGCAATGAAGATTCCCAGCAAGCCTCATGAAATCGTATATGGCATTGCCATTCATTGACCGATATTCTATTTATATCCAAATTCATTGTTCTTCATTTGAAAACATCCTGACAACACTTACTTTAGACCGCAAGCTAATACAAGGATCAGTTCTTCGGGTCACTCCGCATGCGCTTGAAGTAGGAAATTAGAGTCTTTTTGCTGATAGCTAAGGTAGGTATGTAGCTCACTTGTGGTATAAGCGACATTCTTTGGTTTGGTTGCGTAGCGTTTTAACAGCAGTGTGCCACAATTAAAGTTCCAACCCTGTATTATCAGTTTTAGTTAAGAATATTTCTTTCATTTGAGTTCAGTTCTGCAAATGATAGAATAAGATTGGCGTCTAAAATTTTAATAAAAAATTAGCACGACTGAATTCAAAATGAAAGAAATATTAATCATTTTATCATAATGAGTTGTTTAACTTTAAAAATTACGGGATTGGTCATTTTGACCCAAAAAACAATTTTGTGTAAAATTTTCGAATATTTAATCGAAATAAGTTTCTTGTCTTTTTCTAATTTTATATCTATTAAAATTTATTGAAATATAATATTGAATAAAAATCTATGCATATGCGAAAAATAGTTCATTACAAAGCTTCCAACTTACAAAGAAAAATGGAGAAAAAAGGTTCGTTAGAAAGCGTTGAGAAATTCTTCGATTTTACCAATCAGCTTCTTTGTTCCCAACTACACGTCCTGTCTCAAATGCTGATATCTGCGCACATCGTTCGCGCATCTGCATTAACCCTCCGAGTGGAAGACACCGATTAAAATGTCTCAAAAATACGATAAAAGTGTATTGTGTCAATGGCCAAAGCGTTCTATGAGTTTTTACTTGACCCTTTGTCGACTAGAATGGAATACGGGAAACTCACCCTCGTTACTGTCCCTTTACTTCCGGTTATAAATAGATATATAAATAGATATTATAGATAGTTAATCTTTAATACACATAAAGCTCGTTAAGTCTCGAAGATCATCCCATAAGAAATAATGGATTCTAAAAGTACAAATAAAAATATTCTTTAAGAAAGTTTTTGATAATTTTTTACGAAAGTTATCCAAAATATTTAAGTGATGCAATTAGAGATACATCTGTTACCGCAAACGAAATACTTTGAAACAGAGATTTACAAATCCATGAAAAGCTATCAGCGTCTTTGTGCTTCAGGGAGTAGGGGTGCATTCCCCAATAAATGTCAGTCAAAGAGGGATGCAGTTTCTAAACAATCGACCTGACCCTCCTACCTCAAACACTGGCATAAATGGCCATTACATCCATTTTCCGAACGTTTTTGGAGGTCGCAAATTATACGTGACAACGGCTTTGAAGACATCATCGGTTTGGCGGAATTGTGCGTGCGAACCGCTTAATGGGTTAAAGGCATACTTACTGTCTATCTGAGTACATGGAACATGGAATGAAATTCGCAAAGTATTTTTGACCTGGAACCGGAATTTCTCCTCTTAAATATGCTACCAGTTGCGTAGATATGATGCGTTGCATCAACACACTTTATTCATTGAAAATCAAAATTTTACAGTATTTTCCATCGAAACCTGTTTTCATATCAATTAGTGTCGAATTTGAATTACATCTTCTCAGCTTCGTGGTTTCTTTTTTTGCCTAAGACTGTATATAAAAAAGTTGTCAAAACTGCGTTTGAACTCTGTCAGAAACCATAACTAGTGATAAACTTTCCTAAAATTTGACTTAATAGTTTTCTAATTATATGTACTTTTCGATATTGCAATATTTTATTGTTTTTTATGATTTATTATGATAACTTAATGTATAAAAGAATAAATGTCATTGCAAATAAAAACAGTTTTTTTAATAGCAACATGGGTTTATATTAATCGGGGTAAGTTTGATCTAGCACGCGGAAAACCGAAACTCTCTCGGTTCTAGTGTTGATTTTCAAAACTACTTATAAACTTAGTGTAATATAACCTAAAATCTAATTCAAACTTTGAAATAAATATAGAATTATTTCTAAAATTAAATTACACCGACCAAAAATTAGATTCAAAGAGTCTAGTTAAAATACAAAACTAGTAAATTCAATTAACAAGAAAATTTTACAAAATTATTGTTCAAAATTGATGTACGGAAACTACATTTACGAAATATAACAATCAAGAACTAAAAATAATAATAATAATAATCCTCTCTATTTTATGCTTACAATATTACATTAATAAACTATTAAAAAAGTTTTGTAAACATTTTAGAAGAAGAATCATAAAGTGTAGGAAATATCGATTAAATTCGTGTTCCAATATTTTATATAAGAAAAAAAATATCTGCAAGACAGCTGGTGTAAAACTATAAAACTTAGTAAAAGATATCTGTTTTATATTAATTATGTATTAAATATGTTTCAAGATTTTTTCAAGCATGGAAGCACTGCTTGACAAAATTAAATTTAAACACACATTTCCAACACTATACTTCTGTTTATTTCTGAGTTATGCAATGAAAACACTCATGTTCTCATAATTAAATAAAATATATCTAACTAAAATAAAGTAATAATGCATATATTTTTAAAACAACATTTATAAGACAATGTTTAAAGTTTGTATCTAGATAAAATAAGAAGCATAAGTTACAAATTATTAAATATTACTTTTTTAATGTATATTTAATGTGTATTTTAAATATATAAAACATTTGATGTCTCCAATGACTTTTATGTAAGACTAATATATCTTACATTTCTTTTATTTTGTATATTGCAGCATTAAAATTCTTCTTCGCAAATTCTCTTCAAGGTAATACTGAAGAGTAGGGTGCCTCTTGGAAAATTTGATGAAATTATTGGAGATGTTTACTAACACAAAAATATTCTATCCCAGAATTGTATCGTTTGCTTTTTTGAGCGACTTTAATTGATGCAGAGTGTGCCATTGTAATAGAATTATATACTTTTATTTAATTAACCAAAATCCCCTAGAAGCTGGGCATTTATATTTATTGGCAATTCCTTAACAGTTTACAAAGCCATAAGCTGTACATTATTAAAATTTAGCCGTAGTGAACCTTTAATGGTTCATTATATTTACTTTTTTAAGTACTACGAGCATTTGATATATAAAGAATGGATTCCACAAGGAGAGCAGGATAAAAATATAATATAAATTAAAATATAAATACAGATTGTTTGCACCCGGAGAGATCAAGAGAAAATGTTAGTCTACCATGCTCAGAGCTTTATTGCCAAGTTGGCCGGGGCACCCTGTTCTTCAGTTAAACTGTCTTTGACCTTCACAAAAGATTTTATTCCTCAAGGTAACAGCATTGTAATTAAAATTTAATTACAGTTCTTTTATCGAAACCCGAAATATAAAAATTTGTTATACTGAAACTTATATTATGTGTTGTTCACTTTACATTCATGTTTGGTGTAATTTTACTTTACAAAATATGACTGATACCTCAGCCAATATCATTTTAAAAATTTAACGATGAATAAAGCATAAGTGATTGTGACACTATTTTCTACTGTAAAATAAACACGCCACATTCATATTAATGAACCTTGAATGGAAAGCCTTATCGGATATGCTAAAATGAAGAAATCATGAAACTAGAGAATTCATAAATAGATCCATACAGGTTTAGTAATTTCACGTTTAAAAGTTTTATCTAAAAAAAGGGATGAAGCACTGAAACAGTTCTTAAATTTTCTCAATATTTGAAGCATGCTATAAATTTTTTTTATACAGAGACATTTCGACACATAAATATTTCGTTTTATACCGAAATATTCTGCTAAATTAATACTTCTTTTAAACCATAACATAAAGTAATAAACAATAAAAATTCAAAATTATTATTCATCATTAGTAGATTTTACTTTTGTTTACTAAAAATGTATTTTAAAGAATTGTTTCGTTTGCTTAAACAACATTGTTACCAATGCATATTAATAATCTGATATCTTTAAGTTTCATTGTTACAGCTTGATAACGATGACACGAGATTTCAACGTGAGTGGAAGTCCTGGTCGCAAATATATAGGAGTTTTCTATAATTAAACTCTCTCGTCTTTAGTTTTTCTGTCATGAACTGACGAATCCACCATTATATATCGTTTATTTGTTATTTCCTATTTATTTGTTTATTTTCTCGTTCGCTGCTACTCATGCTGACTAAAAAAAATCCAGCAATGACGGGCTAGGTCATTGAATTCCTGTTGATCCATTTACTAAAGGTACAAAAGATCTTAATAATAGCTATTTTGGCCTTATTCCACTTCGGGAACCCGACAAAAAAAGTTCAGTGGACAAGCCAAGCGTGGGTAATGTGGCCCAAATTCTAGAACCCAATTTTTTTGGCAAACCTTACTCTGTTTTTTATTTTCTATTTTTTAAAATTTGTATTCATCTTAACAGAATTTCAAACCTTTTTTTGTTCAAAATGTGCGCTAAAATTGGGTTTAAACTTAATACAAAACGAGCACAAATTGTAAACATCACTTGGCGACAATTTGACGATCACTTGTAGAAAAATAGAACCAAAAACATATCTGCTGGCCCCCGGAACTGGGATTCTATCTCCATTTTAATGACATTTATAGTTATAAAAAGTGCCCATTGCATTTAGGTGTCATAATAGTACTAAACATAAACTATTAACATGTTCAGTTAATCATTTTTTAATTATGCTTCACAGCGCTAAAATTAGTTAGAATTTAATTTTAAGTTGTAAAAAGTGATAATTGTATTCAAAAGATAAGAAACACAACTAAATATTATAACTGTCCTAAATACAAGGTTTCATCATTTGTAGCCAATCGCTTTTCAGCTGTAACTCAAAACATCATTACATAAACATTCAATTTATTTTTTTTATTATACATGGTACAGATTGTAAACAGAAGGGAGGAGGTTACAATGTAAATAATAAATAATTTCCAAATACACTTTTCCAACATTCTATTGCAAATTGATTTTGAATGATGGCCTGATGCATACTTTATATTGAACTTTATGTTGATAATACTTAAAATCGAAATTTTTAGTTAATAAAAGATTGTAATAAAAAGAGGAGTCTAACTAGATTTTATATTAGTAAGTATTTAGAACTTTAGCGTCTAATATTTTAGTTATGTACCACAGCCTTAAATCATATTAGTTGGATTTTACCGTTATATTGAATGCAGATTGCAATATAAAAAGAAGTACACAACTAGATGTTATAATAGTCCGAAATACAAAATTTCAACCTTTTACGGCTAATCATTTTTGATATGAGACCATTCAGCGAAGACGTTCAATATAACATATGTCATCGTAAGTTATATTGAATATTTTTAAATATAGAGTTTAGATTGCAATCAAAAGAGGATAAGTCTATATACATGCTATATTAGTCTTAAATAACTAGTTTTATTCTATTTATGTTCTACAGCCTTATGACACATTTAATTGTTTTTGTTATGTTGAGTGCAGATTACAATAAAAAAACACTGCATGACTAGATGTTACAATAGTCCGAAATACAAAATTTCAGCATTTTACGGATTTGATATGGGTCTATTCAACGCAATAACTGAATTTAACGTATGTTACTGCACTGTATATTGACATTTTGTTACATAAATTGCAATCAAAATAGGAGGAGCACAGAAAGATGTTACAAAAGTCCTAAATATCTAGAAAATTTCAACATTTTACGGCTAATAATTTTTGTTAAGGGCCCATTCAACACAATAGCTCAATATAACGTACGTTATTGCATAGTATATTGAAATTTTGTTATATAAATTACAATCAAAAGCTGAGAAGCACAGAAAGATGTTATAACAGTCCTAAATATATAGAAAAGTTTAACATTTTGAGGCTAAAAAGTTTTGATAAGAGTCCATTCAAGGCAATATTTCAATATAACGTATGTTATTGCACGGTATAGTGAAATTTTGTTACATAAATTGCAATCAAAAGAGGAGGTGTGCGGAAAAATGTTATAATAGTCCTAAATTAAAATTTGAAAAAAATTCAAGTTCTTTTTTATGAACTAGCTAGTTGAAACGATGAGTTTCAATAAAAAAATACTATTTTAACAGATCAATATTTAAAGTTTTTTTAATATAAATTACAATCACATATAAATTACAAAATTTTATATAAATTACATTTTGTTATATAAATTACAATCAAAAGAGGAGGTGTGCGGAAAAATGTTATAATAGTCCTAAATTAAAATTTGAAAAAAATTCAAGTTCTTTTTTATGAACTAGCTAGTTGAAACGATGAGTTTCAATAAAAAAATACTATTTTAACAGATCAATATTTAAAGTTTTTTTAATATAAATTACAATCACATATAAATTACAAAATTTTATATAAATTACATTTTGTTATATAAATTGCAATCAAAAGATGATGAGCACAGAAAAATTGTATAATAGTCCTATGTATAAAATTTGAAAAATTTTAAGTACTTTTTTATATACCAGCTAGTTAAAATGGGGGAATTTCAATAAAGAATACTATTTTAACTAAGGAATATTTAAAGTTTTTTTTAAGTTACGCTACAGGAGACTATCTGAGACAGCAGAAAGTTGAAATAAATTCATCCGACACTAAAGTTTTCTTTATTTCTCTCTTAAATTTGAGCAATCCCATATTATGTTCCCATATTTCAAAACATTTGAAACACAATTCAGATGAGAAAATGTAATGACATTTTAAGGCGTTTTTGCTTTCACGTTCGAGGGAAAAATCAATTTCATTTATTCGCCTACGATTTCATGATAGAGTTTGAAAATTTATGTAATATGTGTGATCTGTAAAATATGACAAAGCTGAATCTAATGCCAATAATTTTTCATTCTAGATTTCAGGAATAGAATTTGATATCATCTTTATTTAGAAAAATATATTGTCCATGATAAAAGAATTTTAAAATATAGCTTGACGTTTTAATGAAATATCAGTTTAATATTCATATTACAGGTGATTTCTTTCAGGGATTTAAAAAGGAAATAATAGATTAAACATTTATTTAAATAAATGCTGGATTTCGGAGTATTTTAAAAATTATTTCATGGGTAGAGGCATGCTTGTAGTAACGAATCCTTTATTAAACGCTATTGTGTCTAACAGGATATAAAATGTACAATTTAATAAAATATGCAAAATCAACCCTTTAATGACTAACATTCTTTTTTGTAAAAGACTAAAAATGGTTTACAGAATTTATATGTTTTTTCGAAAAGGGAATTTCTTTCTAGCGACTGTAGAATTCCTATAATCTGGCAGGTATTTTACCTCTGGTCAGCTATAATGGTTAATATTTGGTTAGTCTAAGATTAAATATATTTGTATTGCGTTGTGAAGATTATATGAACTTTAAATTCAACCACGGGTTCTGAGAGACTACAGACTAATTTTTAAAACTAATAAGCTAATTAAAAGTTGCTAAAACAAATTTACACACTTAAATAAATACATAACAAAATGGATAGTTTTAAATAAAAACAAGCACATTTATTGTTATACTGTTTATATATATATATACACATATATACACATATATATATATATATATATATACATATATATATATATATATATATATATATATATATATATATATATATATATATATATATTATATATATATATATATATATATATATATATATATATATATACATATATATATATATATACACATATATATATATATATATATATATACATATATTATATATATGTATATAACATATATGTATATATATGTATATATATGTATATATATATATATATATGTATATAAATATATATATATATATATATATATATATATATATATATATATATATATATATTATATATATATATATATATATATATATATATATATATATATATATATATTTATATATATATATTATATATAATATATATAGATATGTATGTATGTGTGTGTGTGTGTGTGTGTGTGTGTGTGTGTGTGTGTGTGTGTGTGTGTAAGTGCAGAAAGTTTATTCAAATTAAAAAAAATAGCCTTTCCAAAATTCTCTACTAAATGCCACCTTATTTAAAATTCAAAAATAATCAGATACTAAACATTTACGTACAAAGAAGAGAGAGAACCTAATTCTAAATTCAAATTTTTATAACAAGTATCTTTGTGGATCTGCAAAGGGATGTGCATCTGCATGGATGTGTATGGGCGGTATGCTCATGGGCGGAGCTCTTCAGACTTGGAGATGGTAAAAGGATGTGCACACCCTTGCTTGTATTTTTGATTGGTGGGATGGCAATGCAGATTTCAGTCCAACCACTGACCTGGGGCCTTATAAATAAGTAGGGTGATTCTGTGAATCTGCGACACTGGAACACTTCTGTCGCTGCGAGATGTCCTCGTTATCTTTCCGGAGTCTCTCTTCGACCCAACTCTTCGTTTGGTTCCCGAAATCTGCTGTCCAACTCAGCTCTCTTTTTCTCTTTTTTATATTATTTTCATCTCTGCCATTTCTCTTTACTTTTGCTCGAATCAGCAGAGGTCTACATATTCATTGGTCGTCCTTTCCTCGCCTTTAAAACGCAAACATAGGGAAAACCTTAACCCTTTAAATTGGGCATTCCCGACCGCTTCATAAACTTTTAATTTTTGTCCATTAGGGACCCATAAATAATTCCATAAAGGTACATTCTTATTTACTGTCATGATCGACGACATGATTCTAATTTAGAACCGGGATCAGAATCCCGCACACGACGAATCCATTCAATTAATTTTTATAGGTTCTCTCACCTTTACAAAAGTTGTGATGAGGTTAAATTTAGATCCCAAGAATTTCCTTCCCTTTTTATTTATATTAATTATATTAATTAGAATGATCTAAATCACCTCACCACAATTTCTTTCAGGGATTTAAAAAGGAAATAACAGAGTAAACATTTATTTAAATAAATGGTGGATTTCGCAGTGTTTTAAAAATTATTTCATGGGTGGAGTCATTGTGGTAGTAACGCATGCTTTATTTAACGCTATTGTGTCTAACAGGATATAAAATGTATAATTTAATAAAATATGCAAAATCAACTATTAATCCCTATCATCCCATTTTAAAAAATAATAAAAATGGTTTATAGAATTCTTATATTTTTTCAGAAAGGGAATTTCTTTTTAGCGACTGTAGAAGTCCTATAACCTGGCACATATCTCAATTGTTTAATTGTAATTCAAGTTTTTGGTTGTATTGTAAATCTGCAACATATAACAGATTTTAAATATATTTCTCAAGTATTAAGTCTATAACTATCTTTTATATTTATACCAAAACTCTGGTGCAACATTTATTTTGTGAAGCAAATTGTTCTTATCTATCTGATAGAAAAAGGGATTTCGTATATTGTAACGAATTCTCGTTACATTAAATTTCCAGATACAGACTTATCCACGACCGTGAGAAAGAACGGCATAAGGTGGAAATAGCGAACGTGCCTTTTGTGAGCACTTGAACTGAGCTTATCTTTACCTAGTGAAAAGACGTTGTTTCAAGCAGAATAGGATGCTAAATAGAGGATTGTTAACACCGAGTACCATCTCAATCATTCTGTCTGAGAAATTCATTAGAATGCTGGCGAAGTGTTTCCAGTGTTAGTTTCAATGGCATCCAGAAGAGTCTCACACGGCAGAAATCCTCTACATTGTAAGGGAAGCAGCAGTGCTTTCCTACCTTGTTCTCCAAAGGTTGTCCAGGGACACATATTAGTGATCTCCTACAGATAGGCGAGATTG
>CM063501.1:76746685-76789185 GCA_032207245.1 Pardosa pseudoannulata | reverse complement strand
GCTAGAAAAAAATGTAATTTTTACCTGTTTATTATGTGATAAATTTTATCGCCTGCTCTTAACCGGGGAAAATAGAGCTTGAAATAATGGCTTTAAACTCTCTAAAAGGGGGGAAGGGGTGGATTTCGAACATTTTAAAGACGACATTATTTTTTGCTGCGATATGAAGCCTATTTATACTAATTTATTTTAGAATAGGACCGACAGTTTAGGAGAAGATAAACTCTATTCGCTGTGAATTTTGCTAACCCTAACTCATCAAGAATCGAATATGGATGCCTATATCCATTCCAGGTTCAACTGCTTCATAAATTCGAGGACAGACGGACAGATACCTTAAGCTATTATTATATAGGAGGTATAGATATAGATACATAATTTCAGTAATCCGTGGGGTGATTATTTCAATTCAATTGTTGCGTATATGTATAATTTTAATATTTGCTTTAAAAATATTACCATTTTTCATTAGCTTTATATAAATTTTTCTTTGGTGGTGTGGCAATTTATGAAAATAAAAAATAAAAAATTTTTCTGATTTGATTGGAGTTTGTAAGATAACGGAAAAGCATATATATAGAAATAATGAAAGAATATGGTGCTTCTTGTTAGTTTTCCAAGAAATCGTCTATACCATGCAGTATTTGAATAAGAAAACAAAAGCAATGGTACTTTGGATAATATCATTCAAATAATAAAAATGCTACAATGCAAAGTAATGCTCTACTTATTTCGTAATAAGTAGTCATTAAATTAAATTGGATGAAAAATCATTTCAACTGTCAGAAGTATACTCCCTGTTTTTCCACTCTTAAAGGTCAAAAGATTGATTATTGTAATTGGTTTTTAAAGTACGTAATTATAACAAAGAATTCTGTCAAATTTCTTTAACAGAAAAAATATATAGATAAAATTGGAAAAAGTCTGAAAGGGGGAGGGATTTCGAGTTTTCATTCCTATTTCTCTCCTATTGATTGCCCGATACAATTGCATTATTATCATTATCGAAACAACTAAGTAATTGCAATAATATTTGCACATTTTGATACTGAAAAATCGGCCCTTCCTCTCTTCACGAAAATAAAATTATTCTCTATGAAGTTAATTCTTTCAGAATGATTTTAAAGATGTAAAAACTGGGCTTCAATTCTCAATTCACAAAAGAAAATTTAATTTTATTTATGAGAGGTGATCAAAAAGTAAGGTTACATAAAGAAATAGTTGTAAGGTTAACACAAATAGCCACTGATTTGGAAACTGGTCTTGAAAATAAAACAGATTAGTTGTTCAATTTATGTGGGTGAAACATGTAACCATGGCTAAAGTTCAGTGACTGTTTTCAGTGACAGGTTTAATATGTAATGTTTTGTGAGCATGTCGCAGAATTGTAATGTAGCCCAGAACTTAACCACGTTCTATGGAGCCACTTCAATGGACTATCATCGACCAATCTCCTTACAACCCAAACCTTGCTTCAGGCAATTTCTACCTCTTTAATTACTTAACCCTTTTCTTGTAGCTCCCGTCAATATCAATAGGTGAGATTTTGCATTCAAATGTATTTACGAGAGGTAATTAGACAGTAAGGCTACATCACCAATATTCCTGGAGTTTTGTGTGTTAAAGAGAAATCAGTAATGTACGGTTTAATAAAATACACGATCGGTAACCGTACAGAGTTTTAGCCACCCGTTAAAGGACTAGTTGTAAGGTTGACACAAATAGCAACTCATCTAGAAATTGGTCTAGGAAGGAAAGCATATTAGTTATAAAATTTTTGTGGGTGAAACATATATCCATGACTAGAGTTCAACGATTGCTGATTAAGGTTTAATGTGTAATGTTTTGTGAGCATGTCGCAGAATTGTAATGTAGCCCACAAGTTAACCACTTTCTATGGAGCCACTTCAATGGGATCTTATCTCTTTACAACCCAGACCTTGCTTCAGGCAATTTCTACCTCTTTCCTTACTTAACCTTTTTCTTATACCTTTCGTCAATAACACGAGGTGAGATTTTGCATTCAAATATATTTACGAGAGATAATTAGACAGTAAGGCTACATCACCAATATTCCTGGAGTTTCGTGTGTTAAAGAAAATCAGTAATGTACGGTATAATAAAATACACGATCGGTAACCGTACAGAGTTTTAGCCACCCGTTAAAGACTACTAGTAAGGTTAACACAAATAGTAACTCATCTAGAAACTGGTCTTGGAAAGATGCATATTATTTATACAATTTATGTTGGTGAAACATGTATCCATGTCTGAGGTTCAGGGACTGTTAATTAGGGTTTAAGGTTTAATGTTTTGTGTACATGTCCCAGAATTGTACTGAATCCCAGAAAATCCCAATGTCGTATGAAATCACTTCAGTGAGAAATAATCGTCCTATCCCCTTACAACCCAGACCTTGCTTTATGCAACTTCTACCTCTTCTCTTGCTTAACCCCTTTCTTCAAGATCCTGTCAATATCACAAGGTGAGATTTTGCACTCTTTTTCTGAGGCCTGTGATACTTCCGTTCTGGAGTGTTCAAAAGTAAAGCAACAAACAGATTAAAAACAATCCATTTTTTATAGCCAGAAAATATTTTAATTCTTCCTATTTTACCTACTCCCACAACACTACCAAAGTATTTATAATGTAAAGAAGAAGAGTCTTCCTTTACTTTAGATTCGAATTAAATTTTTAGTTCTCTAATAAGGGCTTTTGGCGATAAATATACTTCGTCATGATTGAGTTATCAAATTAAGGGAAAATCGAGACAGTATATTCCTTAAGGGGCCATTTTCGGGATTTTATACAAGACCTCTACATTTGTTTAGAGATATAGTTTACTTTTGATTGCTGATTAAGGTTTAATGTGTAATGTTTTGTGAGCATGTCGCAGAATTGTAATGTAGCCCACAAGTTAACCACTTTCTATGGAGCCACTTCAATGGGATCTTATCTCCTTACAACCCATACATTGCTTCAGGCAATTTCTACCTCTTTCCTTACTTAACCTTTTTCTTATACCTTTCGTCAATAACACGAGGTGAGATTTTGCATTCAAATATATTTACGAGAGATAATTAGACAGTAAGGCTACATCACCAATATTCCTGGAGTTTCGTGTGTTAAAGAAAATCAGTAATGTACGGTATAATAAAATACACGATCGGTAACCGTACAGAGTTTTAGCCACCCGTTAAAGACTACTAGTAAGGTTAACACAAATAGTAACTCATCTAGAAACTGGTCTTGGAAAGATGCATATTATTTATACAATTTATGTTGGTGAAACATGTATCCATGTCTGAGGTTCAGGGACTGTTAATTAGGGTTTAAGGTTTAATGTTTTGTGTACATGTCCCAGAATTGTACTGAATCCCAGAAAATCCCAATGTCGTATGAAATCACTTCAGTGAGAAATAATCGTCCTATCCCCTTACAACCCAGACCTTGCTTTATGCAACTTCTACCTCTTCTCTTGCTTAACCCCTTTCTTCAAGATCCTGTCAATATCACAAGGTGAGATTTTGCACTCTTTTTCTGAGGCCTGTGATACTTCCGTTCTGGAGTGTTCAAAAGTAAAGCAACAAACAGATTAAAAACAATCCATTTTTTATAGCCAGAAAATATTTTAATTCTTCCTATTTTACCTACTCCCACAACACTACCAAAGTATTTATAATGTAAAGAAGAAGAGTCTTCCTTTACTTTAGATTCGAATTAAATTTTTAGTTCTCTAATAAGGGCTTTTGGCGATAAATATACTTCGTCATGATTGAGTTATCAAATTAAGGGAAAATCGAGACAGTATATTCCTTAAGGGGCCATTTTCGGGATTTTATACAAGACCTCTACATTTGTTTAGAGATATAGTTTACTTTTCCTTTACATTCACACACACACACACACACACACACACATATATATATATATATATATATATATATATATATATATATATATATATATATATATATATATATATATATATATATATATATATATATATATATATATATATATATATACATCTGAGGAAATATGTATGACCTCAGATTGTTAGGTTTGGAATGAAAAACTCAAAATACTTAAAATGATAATTTTAGATACATATGTAATTAAAAATTTCTCCCTTCGTCAACCTTTTCTTCAAAAAATAAACTTGTTGAAGTAAGATTTATGTGCCATAGAAACTTGATACTCTTCCGAGATTTATCATTCTTCACTTATATGTCAAAAGAGTGACACATATTATTTATTTCTCTTTAAAATATCTACTTTTTTTAGGGGGAGGGTTTGGTTGCATGTAGGACAGTATATGAAAAAGAGAAGATTAATATTTTAAAAATAATAATTCGTTTCTTTTTAGTTGTAATTTTATATGTGAATGTACCTCTGTTACGACATTAAATTCTTTTACACTTTCCAGAGTTTACCGTTCGAAATTTTCATTTAGGGAAAGTAGAAGTGTTATTTTACTAGGCTAATATATATAGGTACAGAGTTTATTAGTTCATTCCTTAAAAGAATATTGAAAATCTATTCCTTTATGCATTATTCTTCCTATTAAACCGTCGAACGATGACCGCTGATCTTCGGGACCGGAGTTCCTGGATTCGAATCCCAGTGTGGCATAGATGTTGGAGTCGGATTTAAGCAGTAGGTCCTGGTCTCACGATTTCTTATGTAGAAAAAACGTAGACCGTAGAGCTCGAAATTATATAAAACCATCTGTCCATAAAGTTTGAAAAACCGTTTCCAGAATAAGCGTACGAAAATTTGGTGATAACTATAAAGTATGTCAACTAAGCTTCTATTCAAAGAGTTGGTTTAGGACTATTGACACTATACCACATTAAAGTAATATTAATATTCTTTAATATATTTATATTTTAAAGCAGACGTATTTCAAAAGATGTTCTAAGTAGATCAATTACTCGTTGATAAGTTACGAATTAGCAAACCTATGTTTGTGACAGGGAAAAAGCAACACTAAAATTGCTCTATTACTAACTATAGTCTACTTGGATCATTAATATCGATTACCTTGTCATATCCCGTGTCATGATAGTCAGAAGATATTTTTATACATAGTTTGAAGGTAGCAAAGCGGTTTAGAATGACATTCTGCACAACGGAATTAATTGAATTTATTTGATGTTGATAGACACAGTCATAAATTCTGCAATCATCACCCAAATATTCTTCCCCATTTTACATTTTTTTCTTTTTTGAAATGCTTGTCAAGACAGAAATGCCACTTGGTGAAACCAATCACGATTGAGCCGGAGGCACTCGTTTTAAGGCAAAGGGATGCTCCTTTCTTTTATAACGAGCACCAAAAAGGTTAAAGTACGACACAAATGAGTCCTCGTAATTTTGAATCAGGGTCCAAGCAGAAAACTCATAGACTTGGCCTGCCACCCCCAGAAGTATTGATTGAGAACTTGCAAGACATTGTGACCACAAACGTAATTTACGTGTCCCAGTCACCTTTAACGAACACGACAGAGTTCTTCTGTTGACTACTGAGTGTACTTAAGTTATAGTTCACTTCATAAGCTGACATGAATTGTAACGTAGTTTAACTGAAATTGGATCATCGGATAAATTATTATTAGGACAAATGTTCCACTGAATTACTGAGACGTGGTGTCTGAAAAAAATGCTGCAAGAATCTTTCTAGCCATATATGTATATCCAATGTAATAAATGGTTTTGAAGACGACGTAGTGCAATATTCTTTGACAGATGAAACTATAAATTTGGTGTTATTTGGCTTGTAGTGCTATGGTGTAGTTCTTGTTACCTATGGTATCATTAGGAGGGCTAAATAAACCATAATCCACTTCTTAAAGTCAATTTCAAATAGTTATTAATAGACTTGCCTGGAGAAAGATTTAAGCCCATGAAATATTTTCAGCAAAAGTCTGTGCCCTGTCCATCGTCCAGCAGAGTGACTCCAGGACAGTTATGGCTGCAATGTTTTTTAAATCCCAAACCATACACAAATTACAGAATCACCAAGTAATATGATATTACTCTTAACTGTTTAATATAACTGTAATAAACGATAAATGGTACTTAAAAGATACCCATGTTTGTGATTAATTCAAATGTAGATCTCATTTACATTTATGATATATTATTTTAATAAATATGCACGTTTCATTATGGCATTTCTAAATTAATATTCTATTTTAAATTGCTAGAAGCTTAGAACATTCGTTTTTTTCTTTTTCATTATTCATTACTTTGCTAAATTAAATAGGAAAATATAAAAAACTAGAAAATAAATATGTATTACATTTAGAACATACATTTAACAATATTTATACATGTCAGATATTTTGATATATTTTAGCATGAGTAGTTGATTACAAACAAAGTTTAAGAATAATACGCTTTTCATTAATTCAGTTTCATAAATAACTATTTCTCACATGAGTGCAGCCCAAAAATTTTCTGCATAAAACAATTTTCTATTAATAAGATAACATATGTTGAGCTCAGAAAATGAACACTTCAAGTATATCTTTAAAAGGTAGCAATTTATTACAATGCAGTTCATTTATAACTAAGGAGCCATATTTTCTCTGTGTTTTCACTGTAATAAATAGTTATACTTTAGAAAGTATGTCATAGTAATAAAACATGTTTTTATGATTAATAGACCTATATTTGTAAGTTTAAACAAAAAGAAATCAGAATTTAATAATTTTTGAAATGTGTTAGAGTTATATGAATGAAATATATTTTGCAAATTAAAACATATATATCATACTTTATTAGATTATTCATAGTACGGGATTTATAGTGACTTCAATAATACCCTTGTTATTATAATGGTTTGAAAAAATTAATGTAGTGTAGAACATACAAAAATAATTTTATTAGTACATGAAAAATATATATTTTATCAGTGCATAGTGCGATGAGTCAGATTGAAACATTCAAGGCAAAGAAAAAGTAAATCAACGCAATCGGAACAATATGTTACCACATTTTTAGTAAAAGTATTTGCTTTAGTTCTTCCTAGCTGCTTTGAATGCTTTAGAATGTGAGTAACCACTTAGCAGTCGATACACGATTGTTTGAAAAAAAAAAGGACAATCGTAACAACTAACTACCGCGCCGTGGGAGTCACGGTGACCCCCACCACTGAAACTGCTTCAAGTAGGATTTTATATCTCATTTCCTCTGCTGCAAATAATATTTCAGCATAATATGCGTTGCATGATGAAGAATCGTCGGCGCCTTGGGATAACCATCGAAAATTCATCTGGTAGTCAACGTGTTAGTACAGTACTGGCAAATATGATCTTATCAAAGAGTGAAAATCAAAGTACACTAAATCCCTAATTATCCAAACCGATCGGGACCGAGATTGAACCCGTTAATAAAACATATGGTTGATTCACTAAATAAAAAAAACCTATGGCAACGTTTTTTAGGTAAACGACCTTCACTCTATAATCCAGTTAGTAAGACATATAGTCGCTTTATACAAATAACGTTTTCAGAAGTTATTTTTTTAACTTTTTAACTTTTCATTTTCTACAAAATTAATTAGTTGAAAAACAAGATCACAAATGGATGACGCGATTTTACGGTAGAGTTGAATGGTAAAGAACGTATGGGCTGGGGTATAAGAGAGGTGCACAGGTAGCAGGGGGTGAAGAGAAGAGAAGCATGGATTATATAATGTGAACTAAATAAAAGAGCCTAAATACTTTACGAGGAAGTCTTTTATTCTTGTTATTATATGTATCTATTATGTTGTGCTAACGTTGAAAGTTATTAAAATAAGAGTTAATCAACTGAGAGTTAATTAACTGAATCAGTCTCTTTGACTCATGGAATATTTGTTTAAGTAAGCTATCGCACAATAATTCTATCACTGTTTCGGTCGATATCATCTCAAATTCTTTTACTTCTCTGTGGATTGTTTATTTATTTGCACGGATGGCTTGCCAATAGGCACTGTGGATCTGTAACGACCAATATTTTCCGATATAAATATATAATTATTATTATATATTTATATCGCTATAATAAATTAAGAATTATATAATAATTGTATGTTGCTATGCATTTTTGAATATAATGTATGCATAGATTATTTAATAACTTTAAACTTTATTTTTTGTAAAAATACATCATAATGACGGGGGTTCTACAAGGCTGACCAAAGTTTCGTTGCAGTGACTCACGAGTGATTGTTTCGAGGACTAGAACTGCTAAAAATTTCTTACTTCTGCAGTATGCCATTTGGATTCTGTTTCGAAGTGCAACGAGAAATAATCATCAGGATACAAGATTAGCCCTCTTTTTAGTCCGCGTGGTTCGAGCCACCCTCACTATTCCTCAAGTCAAGAGGCCCGCTAGAGCATCCAGTAGTGTTCTAAATTCCTTTAACGATTGCTATTCTGCTTCTCTAGCTCGCCAGTGGTACTCGCTCCGCGACAGGCGCGCACAAGGCACATTGAAGGGGGCTGGCCGAGTGGTGTAGCCCAATACACTCCATCTGCCCACCACCACCGGGACAAGCCTGGAAGGCCTCATGGCTATATGGGTGCCAATCGGCATATGGTTGTCTTTAATGTGTTACTTTGATTTTATGATATTCATTTTCAAAAACAATGGAAATCAATAGTAAAGCCAAAAAATACTTTTAATTTACATGCTACTTTTCTGAATAATGGAAATTTTCTGTCAACTTTATTCCCAATATCCTCCTACCATGGAACTGATTATAGAAAAATGTCGTTCTGAAGTCTGCATTTTCTCTCTAGTTCTGTTCTGACATGAATATTTTTCTTCTGATTCAACAGAGGCGGGCACACGTTAAACAATCTCCAAGCCCACGATGCTTGCGAGCATAGAGTTGGGAACCGCCATGCTATACAAACCGGGTGGTATAATTGAGATTTTTAAAGTATTGGCTAAAGGGGACAAGGGACCTCCGAAATTCAACCGAACTTATTCCAGAATTCAACCAAAAATAAAAAAAGTTTTATGTTAAAGAAAATTCAAGTTAGGTATACGCTTCATTATGGAAAATCATTTTCTGAATAAATTTTGTTGTACTGAACGTATTTTTTATTATAGAGGGTTTAATACCGTAAAATGAAAAAAAAATCACAGTACTTAAAACATTGTTCAATATGAAATAATTGTGTAATATAAATAATAATTAACGGAATTGCAATGCCCAGTTTTGTTTCTACACAAATTCTAAGCTTAAAAACGAAGAATATAATGAATCAGTATGTATTTTGTACAAATAGGAGAATTATTAAGGAATATCTTCGGATGATTGAATTTTTTATCTAGTATACTCTCATTATAATTACATTTTAGGGTAATATGTTTCATGTAACAAAATAGGAGAATTAGTAAGGAATATCGTTGGACTATTAAATTTTTTATCTAGTATACTCTCATTATAATTACATTCTAGTGTCATATGTTTTATGTAACAAAATAGGAGAATTATTAAGAAATATCGTTGGATGATTGAATTTTTTATCTAGTATACTCTCATCATAATTACATTTTAATGTCACATGTTTTATGTAACAAAATTTGAGAATTATTAAGGAATATAGTTGGATGATTGAATTGTTTTATCTAGTATACTGTCATTATAATTAGATTTTAGTGTCATATGTTTTGTGTAACAAAATAGGAGAATTATTAAGGAATATCGTTGGATGATTGAATTTTTTATATAGTATACTCTCATTATAATTACATTTTAGTGTGATATGTTTTATGTAACAAAATAGGAGAATTATTAAGGAATATCGTTGGATGATTGAATTTTTTATCTAGTATACTCTCATTATAATTGCATTTTAGTGTCATATATTTTATGTAACAAAATAAGAGAATTATTAAGGAATATCGTTGGATGATTGAATTTTTTATCTAGTATACTGTCATTATAATTAGATTTTAGTGTCATATGTTTTGTGTAACAAAATAGGAGAATTATTAAGGAATATCGTTGGATGATTGAATTTTTTATATAGTATACTCTCATTATAATTACATTTTAGTGAGATATGTTTTATGTAACAAAATAGGAGAATTATTAAGGAATATCGTTGGATGATTGAATTTTTTATCTAGTATACTCTCATTATAATTACATTTTAGTGTCATATGTTTTATGTAACAATATCACAATATCTCATAAGAGCATCTTTAAAATTTTTTAAGATCTACCTAATGGCCGATTAAAAATAATCGACCATGAAATTTGCATAGTTTTGAAGAAGCTAATAAGTTTTTTTAAAAATATGCTAAGTTTAGCATAAACCGGTAGTACAGATACGCATAAGCAATTTTGCTAAAGAGACTGAATTGTTCTCAACTGCTTTACGTATAATAAAGTAAGTGATTCGACCGAGGCTGTATTCAAATCTAACAAGTGTTCGCCAAGCGGTGTAAATGAATAATAGGATTGTGGTCAGTGGGTGTGTCTCACAGTGTGTGACATTCTGTTGTGAATAATTTAATCTCCTTGCATTGTGAGTTAGATTTTACGCAGTTTTATTTGGAAAATGTACGTTATATTTTAATTGACGATAAACCTTGTTTTTTCCTTCTACCATATGTGTTGTTTCATTAGAAAGTGACTTTGATATACACATATCCTACCTAGGGTAAAAGTCCACATCTCTATACATTTAAAACAATTGATTCAACCTTGTAATCTTAATTATTTAACAAGAAAATATTAATTGAAGGGATGTGTACTAACTATTCTTATGGTTTTGAAGTTCAATTTACCTGCGAGGACACGAGCTCCCTGAAGTTACGCGAAAACGAATGCCCTGCCTCCGAAGGCCGGTGAAATTTTTTGAACAAAATACGAACAAAATTGTTTTGATGATGAATAAGAAACTTATATTTCCAAATATACTTTATTATAAGTTTAAAATATATTTCAGAAAGTTTGAAATCTTAATTTTTAAAAGTATGTTGGACTGTAGATCTTTGTTATTGATTTATATTATTAGCACTACGAAAGCAGAAAAATGAAACACATTAGTTAAAAACTTAAATCATATCTTTATATTTCATCATTTTATCACTTTGAATGTCATGGTAATTTTCAGAAATCTGGCCTAAAATAACAATTTGATTCAATTACATTATATTGTTAAAATCTCTAATTCTATTGCAGAGTTATCATCAAAAAACATAAAAAATATGTTGTTTTTTATAAAAAAGGTCTTAAGAGTTATTTTGTAGTTGGCTTCTGTAACAGAAATCTCTTCTAGGAAGCCAACTACGAGTTAATTCGTGTGCAGACACACACATACATTCTTCGACCTGTTGTTTCTCTAAAGCTGAATTATAGATACGCGTCCATATTCGTCAGTAGTATCTCAGGAATTCCAATACAGTACGTCAGAGTGCGTCACATTTACGTCTAAGTGTCTTGTTTTATAATTATTGTTATAATTAAATTATCAAGAACCCAATAAGGGTAAGAAAAGGCTACTGACTCAAAATGAAATAGAGTACTACGCAAATATAAGTGATTCAGAATTTAACTGGATTTTTGACGCGGATGGTAACGACAGTAGCAATTATGAACCTTCTGAGAATTCAAGTGATGGTAAAGATGATATCGTCTTCAAACCTGGAGTTGATTCCGAAGCTGAAGATAATGACGAAGGTTCCCAAGCAACAACATCAAATTCGAATGACAATTTATTATAATTTATTTCTGTCCAGCCTGTAATGAGAAGCCATCTTTCTGTGGGGAAGATTGTCTTAACACATTGTGTGAGGGTACATATTTTAGCGGAATTGTACCGGGAGTTAAATCTCATTAGATCTAAAATTATTTCTTTTTTGAACCCACTTTTCGTATTTTATATTGACATATATAAACACACACACACACACACACACACACACACACATATATATATATATATATATATATATATATATATATATATATATATATATATATATATATATATATATATATATATATATATATATATATATATATATATATATATATATATATATATATATAAACAAAAAATATACTTTTAAATTGATAAATTTATAATAGTATCGTAAATACGAAAAATCAAATAGAAGTAGTAGTATATAGTTTTAATTTTTTCGAATTATGTTATATATAAATATTTTGACATTATAAAAAATGAAAAGAGTAATCATAAAACTAATAATGTAAAAACTAGTTTTTATTTGTCTCAAACTTTGCTAGAATCTCTGTAGTAGACAAGAACATTCGGCTTCGTTTTCCTGTCTATACCGTTATTTTTGTAACCACAAACAAACCATGCTGTTACACTAACCCGTACTAGAGCGTGGCCCGTTCTCAAGTATCAATCGGCAGAAAACGTACTAGTACGTAACCCACGCTCAACTATCAATCGTCAGAAAACGTATTAGTACGTGTTCCGCATACAATGTGTTAAGAAGTTCCGCAAACAATAAAAATATTATTTTATTTCTTGAATTTTTATAATTATATTTTTTGTTCGTTTTTTAATAAATTTTCTGTTGATGCAAGCATTTTTGTTTTCCAGAAGCCATCTATCGATATTAGCACTGATATCCTCCGAGTTTATTCGTAGCTGCACAAAAATGGCAAGTAAACACAGTACGAGGTAACTCGTAGTTGGCGTGCTTGAAAAGAACTCAATCTACGAGCTATCTCGTAGTTGACGCTTATCGTGTTAATCATATAGCGATGTATTTTTACAACATTTCTCCTCTGACCACAAGCACTAAATAAAAGTGCAAAAGTGCATGAGTATGCACTGGGTCTCAGGAGACCGAATAAATGAAAAGTATCTCTTTTTGAGAAAAATATTCAGAGAAAATTGTAGAAATTTATGTTATTGGAATCTAGAAGACCTATGAGACAGCTACTGAAAATTTGGGAAGTTTATTTCTATTAGGAGATTGTAACAATAAGTTACATTCGGTGCTTCAACGTTTTTTACCTCTTCTCGTAACCCTTCGTCAAAGACATACACAACAGGACCAGTCTGAACTAGGAAGAAACTTCAGACTTTTCCAAACCAAAAGAAGGGCCCGTTGGTTTGGAGGGATTCTGAACCCCTGTTTTTTATCAAAGGGGCAGTCTGAAGTTTTTAGGGGACAAGGTTGTTACCAGAGTAAAGAGGAAGGTAAAAATACTGCTGGCATCCTCTGCTTGCTGGATAGACAAGAGACTAAGGAAAATGGACACCATTTTTTTGCGAGACCGAAGCCGAATCTAGAGAAGTCTTCTATATCTACAAATGATTAGTTGTATTCCTATTGTATTCCTTAGGCATTTAATTGTTTAAAATCCTTTGATCAAGACATAGTAGGTGTCTTTTTTTAATGAGTTTTAATTTCTTATTCTTAAACACTAAATATAAGTAACATTATTCGCAGAGTGATTTTGTGTGGAATGTTTTATAACACTCTGAACTCAGAGGTGAGCGTTCTCACGGGTCAAGGAATGTAAGTTAAAGGAAGAAACAATTAAGATATACATTGTCATTTTGTATAGTAACATAATAAAAACAATTACTGTGTCTAATCGTAGGCATAATCTCTTCTGTTTTTTTAACTTACACTTGAAATTAGATGTCACATACAGCCTATCTAGTCATGTCAGAAATAAGTCAATTTTTTATTTTGTAAAATTATTCTTAACAGCTTTCCTGATTATCCCGAGTTATTTAGGGTTGCAGTTAATTATTATCCCGATAAAACTCGGGCGAATCATAATTTCTCTTATGATTTCTTTTATCACGGTTTTACTCGGTCTGGAGGAAATTGTATTAAATATTCAGCTTTGATAGATAGTTTGCCAAGTTTTGTTTTGCGGCCCTTTTGGCGGAACTGGTCACGTGTTTTCCGCTGATTAGAAAACTTATTTAAGAAAATGATCGTGACGAGTTTTCTGCCACATCTGGAAGACCCAGTATAAGTCCTTTACCACTCAGGTTAACCTCAAGGCCTTTTCCAGATGCTATTCCTGTTGCTGAAAAAAAAATCAAATCCAATGAGACAGCGTACTCTGTGCTCTCGTTTTTCAGAGGTAGACAAAACAGATTTCAGAGGTAAGCCAATATGAAAAGAGACCAGATATCAGTGTTCAGAATGAACACTGATATCTGGGTCAGGTATCACTTTGTGTTGTCCCTTGCTTTAAAAACTATCATACAACGACAACTATTTAACTTTTTTCCATTTGCCCGAGACAACTCGGGATAGTAAAATTATATTAAAACTAAATGCTTTTAAGCCTGTAAAAAATTAAAAATTCAACCAAAAACCTACTCATTTTGTTTTGTTTTATTTTTTGTATTTAATAATACAATAAAAAATGTGATGAATTTTTGCAATTAAAAAAATGTAAAGGAAGTGGTTAAATATGTTTTTAGGATTAATATCCTTTTGATTCACAAATATAACTTTATTAAATAGAAGTTACCTAGGTCAAATATGTTATTACATTTGATTAAAATATTGAAAATGTAAAAATTTACTGAAATTAATTTTTTTCCTGTTCACCAAAGTAAAGCATTTTTTAAAGCCAACAATTCAGTTCAATGGCAAAACTTTGAAATTTGGACGTAATAAAATATGACCTTTCTGAAAATAAAGTAACGGAAGACCTTCGTGAGAATTTTTTTTCAGACACAGTTAATTATGGAAAACTACTGAAATAAAAATATTAATTACGTTCTTCATATTCCTAAGCGATAACTCTTTCGAAAGTACATTAGTTGTAATTTGTTATTCTTTCATTTTTTGAATGTATGCGGAAAATTTCATTTAAAATACATTTCTTCCAAACATTAGTAGTAAATGGTGATAATGTTTTACAATGAAAACGAAAAATCTTTAAAATAATTATTATTATTTCTATTAAAAACACCAAAACCTATTAAAACTCAAATTTGTTTCCGGAAGAAAAGCTTTATGAAATTACACTGTTTCCAAAAAAGAAGTATGAAAGATAATATTTGATGATATATTAATTATATCAATTAAATGGAGTTTCATTTTTACTTATTCTGTGTTTTAAAAAGTATTAACTGTTCATTGTTTTTATAAGTTTCAAATGTTCTAGTTATTATCAAACGTGTCTTTCAAATTTTGTATTTGAGACTAATAAAATGTTATCATATAATCATTTGGTATTTTAAACTTTAATAAAGTTACTTATATAAAATTAGATATATGTAAAAGAATCTGTAAAGATGTTACTTGAACAAAGAAGAAATATCGGTTTGTATTTCAAAGTCTAAGAAAGTTACTTTAATAAATCTAAAAAATAAAAGTAATCTAATAAAGTTACTTTAATCATTTGCTATTTTAAACTTTAATAAAGTCACTTATATTAAACCAGATATATGTAAAGGAAAATGTAAATATGTTAATTGAACAAAGATCAAATATCGCTTGTTACAAGTTAACATTCATATTAACTGATTTAATTGAATGAGTGATAAGTTAATACTTATAAATAGGTTCACAAAAAATAGGAATATCATTATGAAATATTTTTTTCTAAACCAGTCATTGAAATTGATGTCTTTATTTAACGAATTTTGACATAATCTAAGTACTGGATTTCATTGCCAGGTAAACCTATATAAAAATATTTGGATATTTAAAAAATAAATTCAGAGCTTGCTAAAACCTGATCAAGCCCCTTTTAAGACTTTTTTCTATAGCAATATTACATTAAATTAATTTTTTAATTGAGTCTTATTTAAGTGAATAAAGTCAGATAGATTATTATATTATGTTATTTCAATTTTAACTTTTCTTTTGTTGGGAAAATTGCTACCACTACTTACTGGTAGCTATTATATGGAAGGACGATTTATGCTACTAATTTCTTTTTATGCTGTTTTGCATAATAAACCATATTGTACAAATATCACAATGTAAAAGAGTGTATCCATTAAATGGAACTGCATCAAATAATCAATGAATAATGTTCCGAAGAAATTCGCTTCTTATACTTGTCCTTTTCGTTCAAAGTTAATATATATAGTATATATATATATATATATATATATATATATATATATATATATATATATATATATATATATATATATATATATATATATATATATATGTGTGTGTGTGTGTGTGTGTGTGTGTGTGTGTGTGTGTGTGTGTTGAAGATCTTGAATAACGCTATCACAGAACTGCACATATGATTTTATTTCTTAAATGTCCAAAAGGGCGTTTGAGAATGTATCAAAGTCACCACACAAAGAACGACTCTTCGGCGAGGAGCCAGCAGTCACCTGATTGCAGTTGTACTGGCTCTAATTCCTGACGTGTAACAACACGATTCTCTGGGCTCAGCCTTTCAATTCTGAGATTTCTATCTTGAAGCCTAAAAATAACAAGCAGAAGTCTCTAATTCTGAAGCTTTCTCTACTTATAAAGGCTAACTCACCCCAATATCCTTACACGTTAGGAGAGTTCATTCTATTTTTATTAATTACATATTTAGTTTTTACAATTTTCAAAACCGGAGAATACACACACATAGCAAGCAAATTTTGTAAGCACACCATTTAGATATTGGTTAAGCATCTTACAAAGCATGGTTAATCTTTAAATGGTATGATTGTATTTCTGTTATGTGATTTATATATGTAAATATTCTAAATAATAAAATTAACTTGTATATCAACTTAATTATATGTAATCTAATCAAATATCTAGATGTAAAATTCACCTTTTAATTCTTTTGTTTTTGAAACCCAAAGTGGTTTACAATACTTAGGGATGTATAATTATTTCATTATAGAAATTTAGTTTGATTTAAGCATCATGTTTTAAAGTAATTTAGAGAATTGTTTTTCTTTATTCTGAAACAGAAAATTTAGCTATCTTAGAAAAATTTATCTGCAATATTTGAGAACTTGATTCGTGATCATATTTTACTTTGTAAAGCTGAAAGTATTTCTAGATTTTCAAATATACTTGAAAAAAAGAATGTTTAATCTAATAGGCGTAAAAGAAAAATGTGTGATGTTCTAGTTGTATTTAAGAAACTTGTTACATTACTTATTTTGACTCGAAAGACATAATGTTTAGATTACCATATTTCCGACTGCTTATAATCTGCATTATTCACGGTTCGAAGTTTTCCAACATTTGAGGGTTCTAGAATGCGTTCTATTGGTGTAAATGAGACAAAGGTTTGTAGAGAACTACAACTTTTTCTTCTCGTGGTGGATATCTAAAGAACTACAACTTTTACTTCTCACGTAGAATTTCTCTTTCGGTTTCAATGTGTGTCAAAAAGAAAGTCATTTCTCTGTATGAACCAATGTGAAGTTATAAACTGGTGATTAATTAAATTGATTTAAAAATAAATTGCGGAGTCTCATCTTCAACGGGCAAGTGTTTACAAAAACAACAAATGTGTAAGAAGAATTGTCTATACATGACAGTTTGAACTTTAGATAATTCAAATGAGATTTAATACATCAAACAAGATTACTTAAAAAATTCCCCTAGAGATGACTCTGTAATGCATATTAATACATTTAATATACTATTGTATCCCCATCTTACGACATAATTCTCTTACAGTTTTTAAAAAGTTCTGCTGGTTCTGGTTAAACGATTTTACCAATAGCTATTTTTCTTGAACCGTAAGCATTTATCCATAGATATAACTAATATCAGTTTAGAATTCTTAAATTTTTTATTTAATTTAATACAGGGTAAGCAGAAAAATAACTTTCTCAATACAGAGAACTCTGGAATGTGTTCTATTGGTCCAAATGAGATAAAATTTGAGCTAAAGATAATTTAAATAATGCTCTTGAAACATCATAAATAAAAAAGTATAAAAATCTGCCAGTAGTTCGTGCTACGATACAAATGGCAAAGCATGATTTGTGTCATAGCGCAACCAAAACATTTAGTTAAATTAAGAGAACATGCGTGCATTAAATAAAAAAAATTTAAGAATTTTCATATCGCAGAATATTTATTTTGTTAAAATATTATTTTTTATATTAAAAACTGTCCTTACAAATATTTTCAATGTAGGACAGAATAACATTTAAACAGATAATAGATAATATATAGATAGTACTAAAACATTTTTATAGCTGTATTATATTAAAAAAATATAAGACTTACATCTGACAAACTTTTTATTCTATAACTCACAAAACTGTCCCGTATCCTTAATAGGACAATACAACATTTAACAGATAATAAATAATAAATATAAATATTTTTGGCTAATAAGAATAAATACCAGACAGATTCCTTTTCGTTTTGTACATGAGCACAAAAGAAGTTTCTCACGACTAAAGACGAAAGTGATTGCAATACACTCCATTATCTCTTCAATAACGACTCCGGATAATTACAATATAGCTAATCAAGTTAACTGACTTCTCTTGGATAATGTTACCAAGTTTATTCATGCTTGTGAATCTTTATGAATGTTCATTTAGAAATATTATTAGAGAGAAATTTAGACAGAAATAATTCATCTATATACTTCATAATGTTGGCGTTTTGGCAAGCCCTCTTATGCACAAATCCAGTTAGGTCATGTTTGGTCCATAAACATGTATTTTGAGATCCACTTATTCTTTTTAGATAAATCAATTATATGGTTACTTTCTTACTAGTTATTGATATTGCAAAATGTATTTATTTATGTTTGAAATGCCGAATGATTAGCGCCTAAGCAATTAGTTCACGGACTTTCCAATATTTTTTAACAATACCCTCATACTGAGAAAATAGAACACAAGTATTTAAAAGTTCAAAAGTCATTGGATGACAAAAACTATAGTCCGGTGAATTTACCACTTCAATTCTGTAGAGAGGGTTTATTAAACAGTCACTGTCCAGTCAGATCCTTAAAAATGGCAACTGCAGTCTTTCTCAGAAAACTGTGACCAACTCTCTATTCCCTCCTAACTCTTCTTATTCGTCAAACGTTGAACCATATTTTGTTTAAGACAATAATGCAAAGTGGAAGAATAGTTTTATCTTATAAAATAAGGAGTGATATAGGAGGTACTGTCCCTCATAAAATGCCTCTTATAAAAGATGCAGTGTAAGAGATCTTCAGATTTTGCCTCTCAAGGCCAATTCATAGTAGTCTATATCTTCGCATTATCTTCAGATGACAGATATAAAGGATTCGGCTATAAATATTATCTTTAGAATGACATTAAAAAGACGCTGGAACTTGATTCATTGGGTTTACTTACCAATAGTTTGACAATCTGGAAAGTCACCTGTACTATAAATTTTAAGTGAGCGTTATGCATGAGATATAATTCACTGCCGTTATGTTTTGATAAAAAAGAAGCACATTAAACACGAATAAATATGACACCTTTTTTTTGTAAAATAAATAAACATATTTTAAAGTAATCCTAGAAATAAAAAATATGCATATAAAAGTAATCTAATTTGGTGTTTCCAGGTAAATCTTTAAAAGTTATGAAATATTTTTAATTTCAGGAAACTTATTACTAATTCTTTTTTTCAAACAAAAGCGGCACTCTAGAAAGACATTTTAAAGTAATCTAAGACAAGATAAAGAGTATTTCGTTTGAAATAGTTCTAAAAATAGTGGTGGATGAAGCTGTGTATAATCGTATTCTATATCTGAAATTTTGTAGTACAAAAATCATTAGGGAAAAAGTAACTAAGTAAATTACACAAGAATCTTTTCTTTTAAATAAAAGAAATTTTGCACTCAAGATATGAAAAAAGATTTAGCATCTATAAGTAAATTACAAAATTTCAGGTCTGATAGATAAGAGCACGTCATTTGAAAATTGCATAAAAATTCCATTAAGTTCAACTTTTGGATTTTTTTTTTTTTACATTTACTCTTTCTAAAAGAAATGTTCACCCTCCTCAGACATTTTACGCTACTTTTAGAGGGATTGAAAATCCTTTCATAGTGTTTCATTGAAGAGTTATGTGGGACTAAAATGGTGACTAAAATTAAAGACAAATAATTATTTCTATTTTCGTAATTTTCATTTGCTGTTGATTAAAACAATAATACAAATTTCTGAAATATTTTTAACCGTTTAATGCACAGTGTTTTTTAAAAAGACCGGCCAAAAAATCAATTTTTTTAATGTAACAAACACAATTTAGAACGTTGTCTTGCCAATAAAATTACAAAAATACAAAAATAATCAAAAATTTTATTGTAATTTTGGATTTTAATAACATTGTAGAAAATAGTCGAATATAGCTTACAGTCCCATGTAAATGATGAATATCAATAAAACGAGGTTTTTTTTGCTTTAACATTGTTATATTCAATTCTCGATTGCATTCGAGTGTGAAAAATTATAGCAACATAAAGTATAACTGAGTTCGAATTATCTCGAGTGTGCACAGTTTAGCCAGCTTAGCAAGCTCGAGTTAACTCCAGCGTGCACGTTATTAAATTAAAAACATATTAAAAACGCGTTAAACATATTAAATTAAAATGGGAATATTTTTATATAAAAGATGAATGTAATGAAATTAGTTATTCAGTCGAATGTTATTTTTAGCTACACACACACACAAAAAAAGAAATGAAATGAAAATAGTTTCTTGTGACTTGAGTGCAAGATAATTTTAAAACGGAAATTTAGTTGTAAAAATAAACATTTTTACGAAAATCTTTATTAACTTTTTTTTAAACTTTATTAATTATTTATTAATATGAACAGTACCTCATTTAGACATTTTATATTTCTTGTCAGTAGTACTTCGAAAATAATTGCAGCTATTAGTATGGGAAAGAAATGAATCTAACTGAAAAAGATTTAAGTTAAAATAGATTCTAAATATCCCACAGAAATTGGTAAATGTGAAGAATACAACAAAGAAAATCCTCGCTCAAATAGAAAATGAAGATATCTAGTTTATATAGAAAGTTCAACTGCATTTTCATTATGATCAGAGACTTTGCTGATCTAAGTTGAAAGGAATAAATACCGCATTATAGTAATTGATGTATGGGATATCCTATGAGAATATATTTAGTGATAAGATAGTATACTGTGCTAAATCATTCCACTGCTTTTAAATCTAACCCAACATTTACGGTTTATTTTGCTTATTATTATTTAAAGCTTATTTTCCTATAGGAATATAGATTTATGGTACAAAAATAAATGTATCTTTAAAATGAAAATAGTTTCTTGTGACTTGATTCCAGGATTATTTTAAAAGGAACATTTAGATGTAAAAAGAAACATTTAAAATATTATTAACATTTTTTTAAAAACTTTATTAGTTGATTATTTATTAATATGTACAGTACATCCTTTAGATATTTTATATTTTCTGTCAGTATTACTTCGAAAACAATTACGTCTACTAATATGTGAAAGAATTGAATCAAACTGAAAAAAATTATCTTAAATTAAAATATATTCTAAATATCCCACAGAAAATTGGTAAATATAAAAGGTATAAAAAAGAATATCATCGCTCAAATAGAAAATGAAAAAAACTGGTTTATACAGAAAGTTAAACTGCAGTATGGTTATGATCAGAGACTTTGTTGATCTAAGTTGAAAGGAAAACCGCTGAGTGCATTACAGTAATTGATGTATGGGGTATCTTGTGAGAATAGATTTATTGATGGAATAGCATACTGTACTAAATCAATGCACTGCTTAAATCAAACCCAATATTTACTGTTCCTTTTACTTGATATCATTTAAAGCTTGTTTCCATAAAGGAAAATAGATTTATGGTACAAAATAAAAGTAACTTAAATAAAAATTAAAGTAGTTTCTTGTGATTTGATAGCAGGATAATTTTACAAAAGAAATTTAGTTATAAAAAACACATTTTTAAAAAAAATTTATTAATAGGTGAATAGTTCCTCTTTTAGACATTTCACCTTTCTTGTCAGTATTATTTTGAAAATTATAAGGTATTAGTACGTGAAATAAACAAAATTAACTGAAACAAGTTTATCTTAAATTAAAATAGATTCAATATATCCCACAAAAATTAGTAAATGTGAAGGGTATAAGAGAGTAGATAATCGCTCAAATAGAAAATGAAAATATCTAATTTATATAGAAAGTTAAACTGCATTTTGTATATGGTCAGAGACTTTGGTGATCTAAGTTGAAAGAAAATCCTGTGGCTGAATTATACTAATTGATGTATGGGGTATCCTGTGAGAATAGATTTTTGGATGGACTAGTATACTGTACTAAATTATTTCACTGCTTTTAAATCAAACCCAATATTTACGGTTCATTTTACTTAATATTATTTAAATCTTATTTTGATTAAGGAATATAGATTTATGATACAAAAATAAATATATCTTAAATAAAAATGAAGTTAGTTTCTTGTGACTTGATTACGAGATTATTTTTAAAAAAATTTAGTTATAAAAAGAAACATTTAAAAAATATTAATATTTAACAAAAATTATTAATTATTTATTAATATGAACAGTAATTCCTTTAGACATTTCATATTTTCTGTCAGTATTACTTAGAAAATAATTGCGTCTACTAATATGTGAAAGAAGTGAAATTAACTGTAAAAATTTTATCTTAAATTAAAATATTTTCTAAATATCCCACATAAAATTGGTAAACATAAAAGGTATAAAAAAGACGATCATCGCTCAAATAGAAAATGAAGATATCTAGTTTATATAGAAAGTTAAACTGCATTTATGATCAGAGACTTTGTTGATCTAAGTTGAAAGGAATACCGCTGGCTGCATTATAGTAATTGATGTATGGAGTATCCTGTGAGAATAGATTTATTGATGGAATAGCATACTGTACTAAATCAAACCACTGCTTAAATCAAACCCAATATTTACTTTTCCTTTTGCTTAATATTATTTAAAGCTTATTTTCATAAAGGAATATAGATTTATGGTACAAAAATAAATATGACTTCAATAAAAATTAAAGTAGTTTCTTAGGATTTGATCGCAGGATAATTTTACAAAAGAAATTTAGTTATAAAAACACATTTTTTAAAAAACTTTATTAATAATTGAATAGTTCCTCTTTTATCCACTTCATATTTCTTGTCAGTTTTACTTTGAAAATTATAAGATATTAGTACATGAAATAAACGAAACTAACTGAAACAAGATTATCTTAAATTAAAATAATTCAAAATATCCCACAAAAATTGGTAAATATGAAGGGTATAAGAGAGTAGATCATCGCTCAAATAGAAAATGAAGATATCTGGTTTATATAGAAAGCTAAACTGCATTTTGATTACGATCAGAGACTTTGTTGATCTAAGTGGAAAGAAAAACCTCTGGCTGAATTATATAATTGATGTATGGGGTGTCCTGTCAGAATAGATTTTAGGATGGACTAGCATACTGTACTAAATCATTTCACTACTTTTAAATCAAACCCAATATTTACGGTTCATTTTACTTAATATTATTTAAATCTTATTTTGATTAAGGAATGTAGATTTATGATGCAAAAATAAATATATCTTAAATAAAATTAAATTAGTTTCTTGTGACTTGATTACAGGATTATTTTAAAAAGAAAATTTAGTTTAAAAAGAATTTAAAAAGTAACTTTGTACTTGTATTTTTGGGTTTGTGATCGCTAAGATACTTGATATAAATTACTTTTATTAACACAGTGCGCTATTGCTTATGATTACTTAATCATAAGCACACCCAAACAAATCTATTTGTCACTATTGAACTTTTACTATCATCTCTTTGGATACTCTTTCTTTAATATACTGAGAACAACTTTTACTTGTAGTTTTGGGTTACTCATCAGCATGATACTCGCAATAAATTAATTTTATTAATACTGTCAACTGCTGTGTATGCTTATTTAATCATTCCAAACAATTTTAACTGTCATTATTAAACTATTACGATCATCTCGTTATGTACTCTTTCTTTCCTATACTGAGAACAACTTTCTATATCTCTTTGGATACTCTTTCTTTCCTAAACTTGTGAAGTGAAAAGAATGCGCTAATATATGGAATGATAAGTTATCGTTAGAAAAAACTACTTACAAAGGACCTTATCTTATAATTTCATAACATTTTGAATTTAGCTAAAATAAGATCAAATGAAACTTCCTGTTCCTCGGAGACATAATATTTCCACTATACATCCGACAAATTTATGTTTTATATTCAACATCTAAATCCTTAGGGTGCAATGAGATCAGAGAACTTTTAAACATTAGCTTCTATATAATTTCGACTGAATATTCTGATTTTATACTCGATATATTTCAGAGCTTATTCAATATCTGGATCGAAATGATCTAGAACATTAATTTGAGCGTCCATGGGGAATAATACTTTAAGAAAACATAAAAATTTATTATAAAGTAATAATTTGAATTATAACGTAAAATGCAATTCAGTATAATTTTCCATTAATTTTAATAGAAACTTAATGAATTTGTTACTTTTGTATCAAAACAAATATAAAAATTAAATAATAAATGATACGGCTGGATTACTTAAGTTTCATACGATTTCAATTAAATTAAAATCTCTGAGCATATTTTTCTATTTGATTTCCTAAAATCAATTATATCCATTCTTCGATGAAAACTTTCTGCATTGGGTAATTAAAATGCTTACTCACACAAACGTAATTCTATTATCAAATATATTCTGTTTGAAATTTTCATTATGTGAAGGACTGACTAAATGGATTCCAGAAAGATGATAGCCTCAATCTCTTAGTCATAATCATTAGTGATTTGACTACTTAATCTAAAGAATAATTAGATTAAACTGAAAAGTTTTATAGAAAAAACGTGATAAAAAAGCATTTGCTTCTGGGATGTTAGTAGTTGGTGCACCAGTTAAGAAATTAAATAAAATTTTGATATCGCTTTGTTGTGGGTTTTAAGCTTAAATTTAAATATCTTAAGATAATTATTTCTTATATAGTCATAGATATTTTTAAAACGATAGAAATCGGCCAAAATATAAAATAAATTTTGTCCCATAAAATAGAACAAAGTGTTAATTTTCGTAATCACGTCAATGCTTTTAACAAAACGATAATTCTATCTTATTAAAATATTTAGAAAATTTCAATTCCCTGTTTTAAGACTTAAATATCCTCTTTTCGCTATGAAGTTTTCTTAGTTATTGGGGTATTAAAATACGTCAATAATATTTTAGCATAATATCCCTCTAATTTTTGGATATTGTTTTTTCATGTGTTTCTTTTAAAAGTATGTGTGCTTTGTGAATCGTTAAGTATCTTTACTACAAAGTCTGTAGCACAGAAACAACCAAATACATTGATGATAATTATACAAATTTAAATTCTGTTTGATATAAATTGTATATAGAATAAGCAGAATTTGATATAAATTGTATTTAGTATAAGCAGAATTTGATAACAATTTCAGTTACTGCATAAATGCTAAACACGTAATAAAGCTATAAGATACTGTATTTGAATCGTTAAGTATCTTTACTACAAAGTTTGTAGCACAAAAACAACGAAATGAATTGTTGATAATTATACAAATTTAAATGCTGTTTGATATAAATTTTATTTAGAATAAACATAATTTGATATAAATTGTATTTAGGATAAGCAGAATCTGATAACAATTTCAGTTACTGCATAAATGCTAAACACGTAATAAAGCTATAAGATACTGTATTTGAATCGTTAAGTATCTTTACTACAAAGTTTGTAGCACAAAAACAACGAAATGAATTGTTGATAATTATACAAATTTAAATGCTGTTTGATATAAATTTTATTTAGAATAAACATAATTTGATATAAATTGTATTTAGGATAAGCAGAATCTGATAACAATTTCAGTTACTGAATAAATGCTAAACACGTAATAAAGCTATAAGATACTGTATTTGAATCGTTAAGTATCTTTACTACAAAGTTTGTAGCACAAAAACAACGAAATGAATTGTTGATAATTATACAAATTTAAATGCTGTTTGATATAAATTTTATTTAGAATAAACATAATTTGATATAAATTGTATTTAGGATAAGCAGAATCTGATAACAATTTCAGTTACTGAATAAATGCTAAACACGTAGTAAAGTTATAAATACTTTATTTGAATAAAACAGAGAATTTAGAAAGAAACGTGATTTACAACACAAATAGTGTTTAAATAAAACTGCTTTCGTTGTTTCGTTCTAGTTACTTCAGTTAGTTACTTTTTTAAAGATAGGAGACCAGTGGCCACCTTAAGTCGTAAATTTACTAAAATTCAACAATTCGGCTTTAGGATTAACTCCTGAAACAACAATCCTTCCCCACTCTCTTCTAAATACTTCTCCCTCGCTCCATAACTGCTCTCTCTCTCTCTCTCTCTCAATGCATCAACGTTCTCTCCTAGGATTATTAGCTGTTATTCGTGTAAAAGAACATCTAATAGGATATTAATTATGTGTTTTTAATTTACCAGATTGTATATGCATAATTTGATTACATTATGCCTACCCAAAATCTTACTGAGGCAGGGGAATACCACGCAATAACCCCGGGCACCTTCATTGGATGGGACTCCAAATGGAAAGTTCATTTTATCTCTGCTTCTTTAACCCCTTACCTGTTTTGTACGTACACCGTACGGACGCTGTTATCGTGCCTTTAATGATTTGCGCCTACGGCTTACGGGCAATCTGATTTCTTTGTAATTTTCCCTGTTTTAGCAGTAAGTTTTGTATTTTTAATGTCAAATTAGTCCAATATATGTCCACAAGATGTTAGTTTTCGAAATGTATTTAGTTTGGTTTAAAAGCGTGGGATTTCTGATAGGTTTTGCATTACTCCGCGAGCTTTTAGAGTTTTTGGGATACTGACCAAAAGAGATTTTTTAGCAGCAATTCCGCCTACAGATAAAAACTAAGACCTGAAAACTAGTGCTATATGTGTTCACTGAAGAAAAATAACATACACAAAAGAATTAAAAAAAGACTAGGTATTTTTTTCAGGACTGTGACGTAGGACTATGAATCTATTCGTCTTTCAAGATTTAAAACACTAAATCTAATCTTTGAAAAAACAGATTAAATAAACGTAGTTGTAGTATTTGCAATCGAAAATAATTCTGTTGTAATTGTTATCGAAAATATTTTTAATTCTATATGCAAAACTGTAAACGTAACTTCCCTTTCTGGGGTACCCGAGACAGAAAAATCAGCTTCCAGGAAAACACTCTTTTATTTAATGTAAAACAGATGTTATATATGTTTAAAATAATTAGAAATATTAGTTTTAATAACAGTTTCCAGCTTAAAAATGTAACACAAACAAAAATATGCAATAAAAAATGTGACTTTTTTGAGGTCGAATTCGTGAAAAAAAATTAAACTTTTAAGGGGTCAATGAACTTATTTTAACCAAAATATCAGTACAGTGTAAAATCCATCAGTTTTATGTTAGCTTCTTCATTAATCTATCGTATAAACACAAAATCTATATTTACATCTATTTTTACATAATATTGATTTATCATGCAAAATTGTCTTACAACAATATTTATATAATTGCAGAATTAAAGTTAAATTGATGTACTATTTATAATCTCTCTCTGCTGCATTAAATTTCTAATTATGTGAGTTTTTCTATATTTATTGTTATTATTTTGTCAGAATAGTACACCTTGGTTAAAACTGAGTTAGTAATAAACATATTAAAATTTTGTAGATTTAAAATTACGCATAACAATTCAATGTACATTCTGTTATTTCCAGTTTTTTTACATTGTAATAATACAGCCTAGTATAATATTGTGTAAAAACGTTATGAGAAAACATCATTTAGTGTTATGATAAAATAAAATGAAATGAAAGTATACATACATATTTACACAAGATGTTTCCATATAGTTCGGTTCTTCATTATTTAAGTAGTGAAGAAGTAGGGGACCTTCAAAGAAGTTTTTGCCCAGGGTCCTAATTAGACAAAGTCAGGCTGTGCGCATATCTTTAGAAAGTTTTTATCTTTAGAAGATCTTTAGAGTAATATTTTATAACTCCATATTACTAACATTTAAGCTAAAAGGAGTAATGTCTCTCAGATAAATAAATCTATCGGTAGAGTAAGAATTAATATAAATAGCAAAAGATAAAAAAATCATGACATTTAATTGCTATAAAAAATTCGTTTCTTCATATATAACAATTCATTACATGTAATGTGCCATAGGTATGAGAAAGATATAACTTTTCAAATATATTCGTCAACATTTCTAGGTGTTGTTTATAGTTACAAGGCAGCATTATGTTCATTAATATTATCATTTACTATGCCTACTTTCAAAGTTAAACATTTCGTTTGTTTAAAAAAGTAGTTTCTAAACGTTTTTATAAAGGCATATTTAAAAAAATTAATAATTTATTAATATAAAAAATTTACAGGGAATGTTTCTTGCGAACTCAAAATAAAACTGCATAAAAATTTGGCTGAAATATAATATTATCATTGCGTTTATGTATAATGTTACACTGACTACTGCAAACAATGCAATTTAAAAAATCATTTCATTTCATAATTAAATTTTATTTATAATTAAAAAAACATTAAGCAACTTGATTAGTTAAATAAGTAGACTGTTGTATAAGTCATAATAAAACTTAATATTTCTATCCATGGTTTCAAAAAACACTAGTTTATTGAAATATAAATCTCAAAAATGAGAAATTAATTTTTGTTGCCGCTATTTTCATTGCTTTTGAAGAACGAATCATCAAATCGACCTGGTTAATCATTCTTAAAAGTATTTGACAGGAAATACGGTCTAAATCTTTTAAAAATTGTGTCGAAATTGAAAAGTCTCGGCTAGACTTAATAAGTTTTAGCTGTATTAAAAAAATCCCTCATACATTTCATTTCAGTTATTATAATGAGGACTTTTAGAAAATTACAAAGATGAAACACGAATCTTAAAATAATTATGAAAATGTAAACTGTTTTAGCTTTGGGAAGCATTATTTTGAAACCTTTGAGCTTATACAAAATGGTACATTATAAAATATTAAAAATCAATAGAAAAATAAAAAACTTAAGCTCTCTATGAAAGCATTCAATTATATTAAGTGCTTCATACATAAAGATGAAAATATTAATCATCTATCATCCTTTTTATAACAGTGTAAAGATTTAAGACTCAAGCCAAACACAAAAGTACGTAAATTTGAAATACAATATGTTGCATGAAAATTTTGACTAATGCAAGGATTATAATGAATATGAAAGCAACTGGTTAATTAAAAAATAAATCTGCTTGAATATTTTTTAGACTTTTAAAAGGTATATCATATAAACTAATTTATAGAGCTCTAAGGGGATCCTTATAGCAGGGCACTGGAATTCATTACTGTATTATTAAAATTTGAATTTCCCTTTTATTTCTCATTTTCCTAAGCAATATTGTTTTGTAACAGATAGTTCGAGTCTAATTTTGAACATTTTGAGAAAAAAGCGTCTGTAGTGCTTCAAACAAAAAAAAGGGAACAGAGGTTTAAAAGTAATCAGCCCAAAAGCATTTTATTGTTATCTTATGCAGATAAAGTAGCATAGTTAATAGGTTTGAATCCTTCTTAAGTTTGAAACATTAGAGACATTTGTAACCTTTTAAACGTACAAACAATGAATAAACAAAGTGTTATTAATAAGCAGGATCCCGACCGTATTCTATTATAAGGAAATGAGACAGACTAAAGACCTCCAGTTGCAAAATGTTGAACTTATAATAATACTTATAATAGTTTAGATGCTTATAGCAGTTTGAAAGTGGGTTTAAATAGTATATCTTGATATAATTATCCCCAGATAGTGTTATGAGATTAAAGGATTCATTTACTTTAATTAGTGTTGAAAAGTACAACTATTTACAAAAGATATTTTACAAATAGGATAATACGTTTAGTTTCAGTAAGTTTTTGAAGAAATTGACTCTGATAACTGAAATTACAAATGAACAAAAGTTTATAAATAAGAGGACCCTTAAACCCTATCTTTCATAAACTAATGAGGTATATAAAGAACTTTCACAGCTTTGAATCTCAGTATTTGTATGGATGCTCATAGCATTTTGACAACGGCTGTAAACTGTAAGTATCTTTAGACTCAGATAAAAATTATTAGTTATTATTGAAAAAGATTGACTGTAAGGAATTTGAAACAACGACCTGTGTTTCACATATGTGGGCCCCTTAGGATATATGCAAAATTGCCCCCATTGAAGCCCATTGCCCCCTCCCACCAGGCTTTTTTTTGGGTCAATAAGAGCCGGCCTGCTAAGGGGGAGGCTGATAAGTTTTTTGGATGGGTCGCTTGTTTGTTTTTGCAGGTCATCTAAAAGGAGGATTTTCCTTTTCGAAAGGGATCAAGTTTCCAGAAGCTGACCCCCCGAAGAAGGGAGGGAAGATCTACGGCAGTTGAGTTCGAGGATTCGACAGAGACTGTGACCTGGATACATCTCTCTGTTTTGCAGGGAGAGAATTTTATTTTGGATATGGAACGCTCGACCATCAGACAGGCTCCGAGACTCAGAACTATGTTATTTTGTTATACTTTAATTTTTAATCAATCTTCTAAATAAATGTTGTTTGTGGTCCTTAAAGTTTCAGAGGTAATTTAATGCATCCTCAGCGACGGCCTATGAACAAAACGCATACCTGTCCCAGTAAAGTAGGAAGGCAGGTCACACGCTAGCATAGCGCCCCCAGAAAGGGATGTGTAACCAAATAAATGGAATACTGTAACGTACTTTGAAGGATTAAAGCGGGTTTTGTAAATAAAGTTAATTATATACTGTATTAGTCAAGTCTTAATTTTATTACAAAACTATTTGATTAGAAATTACAGTCAATTATATGATCTCCGATTAAAAATTTATATACATATATTTAATTTTAAAATAATTAATTTTTTTAACGATACTTATGTTTATCCTTTACCGTGAATATAAATACATAATTTTTAAACTTGTACTAAATAGTAATAGCAGTACTAGTTTAAAATATTAGCTATCTTAGATGAGTTTTGAAGGCTTATATATAATATGAACGAGAGAAATTCAAATACCAGAAATCGATGAAATATATCCCACTCCATTTGTCTTTTGTCCGGTTTCCGTTTTTCATAAATCATAGAAATCATTCAGGTACAGTTGTTATATCCTCAAAAATACTTAACAGCTTTTCACTTAACAGCTACTCACAGCTTTGAATCTCAGTATTTGTATGGATGTTCATAGCATCTTGAAAATGTATATATCTTTAGCCTCAAATAAAAATTATTAGTTATTATTGAAAAAGATTGATCCTAGAGCTCGCAATCAAATAAATGGAATACTGTTACGTACTTCGAAGGATTAACATTGGTTTTGTAAATAAAAGTTATTTATATATTGTACTAGTCTATTTCAGGTCTGAAGACGCTTAAACCCTATCTCTCATCAACTAATGAGGTATATAAAGAGCCTTCACAGCTTTGAATCTCAGTATTTGTATGGATGTTCATAGCATCTTGACAACGTCTTTAAACTGTATGTATCTTTAGCCTCAGATAAAATTATTAGTTATTGTTGAAAAAGATTGATCCTAGATCTCGTAATCAAATAAATGGAATACAGTAACGTACTTCGTAGGATAAACATGGGTTTTGTAAAAAAAAAAGTTAATTATATACCGTACTGGTCTATTTCAAGTCTGAATTTTATAACAACAGTGAATGGGACTATCTCCGATTAAAAATATATCTGATTTTAAAGTAATTTATTTTTTAACGATGCATATGGCTATCATTTACCATGAATATAAATACATAATTTTCAAAACTTGTACTAAACAGTAATAACAACACTAGTTTAAAACATTAGCTATCTTAGATTTGTTTTGACGGCTTATATTTAATATGAACTAGAGAAATTGAAGTAACAGAAATCGATGAAATATATCCCACTCCATTTGTCTTTTGCCAGGCTTCTGATTTTCATAAATCATAGAAATCGTTCAGTGACAGTTGTCATATCCTCAAAAATACTTAACAGCTTTTCACTCAACAGCTACTCACAGCTTTGAATCTCAGTGTTTGTGTGGATGTTTATAGCATCTTGACAATGGCTTGAAACTGTATGTATATTTAGCCTCAAATAAAAATTAGTAGTTATTATTGAAAAAGATTGATCCTAGAGTTCGCAATCAAATAAATGGAATACTGTAACGTACTTCGTAGGATTAACTTGGGTTTTGTAAAAAAAAGTTAATTATATACTGTACTGGTATATTTCAAGTCTGAAGTTTATAAATAACAAGGCCCTTAAACCCTATCTCTCATAAACTGATGAGGTATATAAAGACCCTTCACAGCTTTGAATATCAGTATTTGTATGGATGCTCATAGCATTTTGACAACGGCTGTAAACTGTAAGTATCTTTAGACTCATATAAAAATTATTAGTTATTATTGAAAAAGATTGATCCTAGAGCTCGTAATCAAATAAATGGAATACTGTAACGATTAACGATGAACGTGGGTTTTGCAAAAAAGAAAAGTTAATTGTATACTGTACTGGTCTATTTCAAGTCTGAATTTATAACAACAGTGAATGGGACTATCTCCGTTTAAAAATATATCTGATTTTAAAATAATTTATTTTTTAACGATGCATATGGTTATCATTTACTGTTACTATAAATAAATACATAATTTTTTTAAACTTGTACTAAAAAGTAATGATAGTAATAGTTTAAATCATTAGCTATCTTAGATTTGTTTTGATTGCTTATATTTAATATGAACTAGAGAAATTGAAATAACAGAAATTGATGAAATATATCCCAGTCCGTTTGTCTTTCGTCCGGTTTCCGTTTCTCACAAATCATAAAAACCGTTCAGTGACAGTTGTCATATCCTTAAAAAATACTTAACAGCTACTCACAGCTTTGAATCTCAGTATTTGTATGGATGCTCATAGCATTTTGACAACGGCTGTAAACTGTAAGTATCTTTAGACTCAGATAAAAATTATTAGTTATTATTGAAAAAGATTGGAATCAAATAAATGGAATACTGTAACTTACTTCGTAGGATTAATATGGGTTTTGTAAATAAAGTTAATTATATACTGTATTAGTCAAGTCTTAATTTTATTACAAAACTATTTGATTAGAAATTACAGTCAATTATATGATCTCCGATTAAAAATTTATATACATATATTTAATTTTAAAATAATTAATTTTAACGATACTTATGTTTATCCTTTACCGTGAATATAAATACATAATTTTTAAACTTGTACTAAATAGTAATAGCAGTACTAGTTTAAAATATTAGCTATCTTAGATGAGTTTTGAAGGCTTATATATAATATGAACGAGAGAAATTCAAATACCAGAAATCGATGAAATATATCCCACTCCATTTGTCTTTTGTCCGGTTTCCGTTTTTCATAAATCATAGAAATCATTCAGGTACAGTTGTTATATCCTCAAAAATACTTAACAGCTTTTCACTTAACAGCTACTCACAGCTTTGAATCTCAGTGTTTGTGTGGATGTTTATAGCATCTTGACAATGGCTTGAAACTGTATGTATATTTAGCCTCAAATAAAAATTAGTAGTTATTATTGAAAAAGATTGATCCTAGAGTTCGCAATCAAATAAATGGAATACTGTAACGTACTTCGTAGGATTAACTTGGGTTTTGTAAAAAAAAGTTAATTATATACTGTACTGGTATATTTCAAGTCTGAAGTTTATAAATAACAAGGCCCTTAAACCCTATCTCTCATAAACTGATGAGGTATATAAAGACCCTTCACAGCTTTGAATATCAGTATTTGTATGGATGTTCATAGCATCTTGACAACGTCTTTAAACTGCCTTAACCTCAGATAAATATTATTAATTAGTGTTGAAAAAGATTGATCCTAGAGCTCGTAATCAAATAAATTTAATACTGTAAATTGCTTCTAAGGAGTTAAAGTGGGCTTTGTAAAAAAAAGTTAATTATATACTGTACTGGTATATTTCAAGTCTGAAGTTTATAAATAACAAGGCCCTTAAACCCTATCTCTCATAAACTGATGAGGTATATAAAGACCCTTCACAGCTTTGAATATCAGTATTTGTATGGATGTTCATAGCATCTTGACAACGTCTTTAAACTGTATGTATCTTTAGCCTCAGATAAAAATTATTAGTTATTGTTGAAAAAGATTGATCCTAGATCTCGTAATCAAATAAATGGAATACTGTAACTTACTTCGTAGATTTAACATGGGTTTTGTAAAAAAAAAGTTTATTATATACCATACTGATCTATTTTATGTCTGAATTTTAAAACAACTGTCAATGGGACTATCTCCGATTAAAAATATATCTGATTTTAAAATAATTTATTTCTTAACGATGCATATGGTTATCCTTTACCGTGACTATAAATACATATTTTTTTAAACTTGTACTAAACAGTAATAACAGTATTAGTTTAAAACGTTAGCTATCTTAGATGTGTTTTGACGGCTTATATTTAATATAAACTAGAGAAATTGAACTAACAGAAATCGATGAAATATATCCCACTCCATTTGTCTTTCGTCCGTTTTCCGTTTTTCATAAATCATAGAAATCGGTCAGTGACAGTTGTCATATTCTCAAAAATACTTTAAAACAATTGTTGAGAACCTTGTTCTGAACATTTTTGTGTTAAGGAGGAAGTAATTTTTCATTCTCATCATTAAATGATTTATTCGTTGTAGCTAATCCAGGTTTTACTAACAGCAAAAAGTTTTAGAGATTACACGCCTTTGTCTTTCGGTGTGGAATCCAAAGGTGCCAATCGCATTTCTGTGATTGTTGCTTTTATATTTGTTTGAAGTCATGTTTCAGCAGGAGAAACATGTAAATTTTTACACTCTAAAAATTTGATCATAAATCACAAACTAATGTAAATTAAGTTTGTTTAATAAGGCATTTGAATACCTAGATATTTGTAGTTTGGAATAAAAATTTATTGCTTTTATTTCAACAATAGAAAAGGATGCTGATAGCAGTTTGAAAACCGTTTTAAGCAGTATGTTAAGATATTAAGATCTTTCCAGACTTTGAGTAGTAAATTCTTGGTTTTGTGTCACTTATTAAAAATACGGTTTTCTCCAAAAAGGTTCCTGGGACAGATTCATATTCTTGTACATAATCATAATCGAATTATCGTAGTACGTTCCTATCGAATTAGTTCTCATTTTTAAAATATTTGCCAAAGAAGGAATAATCAAAACAGTTGCCTTAACTGATATTAACCTTCTGCTATTGTAGACATTTTTATAAGATAAAACTATCCTCATTTGTTTATTCGAAATATATTTTAACATTTTTGCAACTTGTTAAGTGGTCTTGACAATACAATCAGATACTACAAAAGTCAGTAACTTATGATTTAGAAGAGTAATAATGATTAAGTATGAAATCCGTGTGACCAAACAAAAGTAGATAAAGGTTAAACGCAGTTGAATTCAACAGTTAAAAATATGTTGAGATTCGGTAGAAATCCTTTGTAAGCTGTTGTGTCCTTTGTAAGGATCTTTCGTGACTTTTAGATGCAATATCTTAATAAAACGTAATCCAATCTATACAACCAATCCAGAATAAGAATAGAAGAGGGAAAATAGAAGAATCCAATCTAAAGTTTTATCATAAATCATAAACTAATAAAAAATAATACTTGTTTAGTAATTCATATGAAACCCTAGATATATGTCATTTGGAATCATAATTTATTGCTTTTACGAAAACAACAGAAAAGGATTTTGGGAGCTGTTTGAAAACCTCTTTAACCAGCATGTTAAGATCATGATCTTTCCAGACTTTGAGTAGTAAATTCTTGTTTTTTTGTCACTTATTAAAAATACAGATGTCCCCAGAAAGGTTAATGAGACAGATTCATATTATTATACAATATCGAATTACCGTCGTACATTCCTATCGAATTAGTTTTCATTCTTGAAATATTTGCCAAAGTGGGAACAAACAAAACAATTTCCTTAACTTAGATTAAATTTCAGCTATTGTAGACATTTTTTATGAGATAAACTATCCCCATTTGTTTATTCCAAATATTTTTTAACAATTTTGCAACTTGTTAAGTGGTCTTGACAATACAGGGAGATACTACAAAAGTCAGTAACTTATGATTTAGAGGAAGTATAATGATTAGGTATGAAATCCGTGTGACCAAACAAAAGTAGATAAAGGTTAAATGCAGTCGAATTCAACAAATAAAAAATATGTTGAGATCCTCGAGAAATCCTTTGTAAGCAGTTTGTAAGGATCTTTCGTGATTTTTAGGCGTAATATTTTAATAATACGTAATCCAATCTATAGAACCAATCCAGAGTAACAGAGGAGTCAGAATAGAAGTATCCAAGTTTCATCATAAATCACAAACTAATACAAATAATACTTGTTTAGTAATGCATTTGAAACCCTAGATATATGTTGTTTAGAATCATAATTTATTGCTTTAATTAAACAAAAGAAAAGGATGTTAGGAGCTGTTTGAAAACCGCTTTAAGAAGCATGTTAAGATGTTAAAATCTTTCAGACTTTGATTGTAAATAATTTTTGTTTTGTCACTCATTAAAAATATCGATGTCCCAAGAAAGGTTCCAGGGAGAGATTCATATTATCGTACAAAATCGAATTACCGTCGTACATTCCTATCAAATTAATTCTCATTCTTGAAATATTTGAAAAAGTGGGAACAAACAAAACGATAGCCTTAACTTGTATTAACCTTCAGCTATTGTAAGCGTTTTTTATAAGATAAAACTATCCCTGTTTGTTTATTCGAAATATTTTTAACACTTTTGCAGCTTCTTAAGTGATCTTGACATTACAGGGAGATACTTCAAAAGTCAGTAACTTATGATTTAGAGGAGTAATAACGATTAAGTCAGTCGAATTCAACAATTAGAAAATATGTTAAGATCCGTGAGCAATCCTTTGTTAGAAGTTTGCAAGGATTTTAATAATATGTAATACAATCTATAGAATACAGGGAAGATCATATATTCCAATTGCTGTTAATATATTAAAATACTTTGTCCACATTTATATATTATATTTTAAATAGGATGTCTCTGTCAAGGTTGCAGTATTTAAAGCTGTTGAGGTATGTTAAAATTTTGAATAGTGTTATAGAAGTATTTCTGTTTCATTTATTGTATTAAGGCCCAGAAACATTAAAATGCTTGGGCTTCAAACTAAAGGCTATATGTTGAGCTCCACGGATAGTATGTTAATTGTCTTTTGAAATCATTCAAGTCGTAAGTCCCTATTTAATAAGTCTTTAATTAGCAAAATATAGAGTTTACCACTTATTAATGAAACATCTCTACAGAATTCGAATTCTAACCAAAACATCGAAACCTTTTGTAAATATATCTAACAGAACACTTATTTCCTATGAACATTCGTTGTAGTGGCTGAGGACTGATAAGCTAAGAAACACGTTTTTTTGGAACATCTAGACATCAAGGACACTTTCTGAAACTGGCTGCATTTGAATTAGTTCAATCCTTTTCTTCTGAAAAGAATAATTGTCTTAGCAGATGTCGCACTACCACCCTTTAGATGTTCTTATTCTTGTTATGATTCAGAAACTTTAATATCTTATAATGTAACTTAAATGTATACTGGATTTTTGGAGCCGTTATTGTTAGGAAGTTAGATATAAAATAAAATCGTTTCGAATCCGCTGATTTAGTCTATTTTGTTAAATTTTAAACTTATGCAATGCACTAGTTTTACTTATAATTACGGATCGATTAAAATTTTATCACTACCATTATTTTTATAATATTATAAATTGGTTATAATCAGTAGGTATTCATATAATTAACCTTTGAGTATGTAAATTTAATTCAGACGCCCAGAGATAAATTTGAAGGTTTTATTTCTCTATTTAAAATGTTAACCGATGAAAAAGAGTTATGAGTTAAAAATATGCAATTTGAAAACTAATATATTTAACGATGTTCCGTTTTACTTTTTCTAAATTATATCTGAAAAACACATGATAACCAGAAAGAAAATTTATTGCTTAAAAATACATTGAAGCAATTCATTTTTTAGTAAATCTCCCAAATACTTTCTAAAAACAGATCGTGCAGACATTGTTTCTCACAATTATTTCAAAACAGATTGGATATTTAAAGTTCCAGAGAACATTATTTATTATGGGCATTTAGACAGAACTTGCAATTAGCAAAATTTTGTTTCGTTTTTCTCGGATCATAAATGGAAGGTGGATTACTTATCAAATAATTTAAACCTAACTATTGTTAAAAAGATTATCGCTTTCAAGTACCTTAATTTTTTTTTCGACAGAGGCCTTTATATTCATTGCCTCAAGTTTTAAACCCAAAGTTTCAAAGATGAAAAGCTAAACTCTTCCGTATATTCTTTAGAGTTCCTATTAAAGACCTTGCTTTGGGGAGTATATTTTTATTCAAATGAAACCAAAGTTGAGGTTTTTAAAAGGTTAATGAAGCCAGTTTAATTCACTACTAAAATCTTCAAAGAAAGGATACAGTGTCTCTTAAAAATTCTGGAAAGTTTGAATACAGAGAATGAAAAGACAAATTAGAGATTCCGATGCCTTGGTGAGGTAAAGGATATATATACAGTACAGCCTTAATGGATTTACTTACTTTAAAAAGTTAAATTAAATGAAAATAAGCCGGATGATTAAACGCTGCGGGACATTTTGTAGGGAAATTTAAAAATTTTGTTTTCAGCTATTACATATTTGAACGTTTGTTTAGTAGTTGTATTTTATAGTTCTATTATTATCTTAAGTTTTATCTTTCAGAAATTCGTAAAGGGAATTTTTCTATGCTTAAGATATTTTATTTCTGAAGAACTTATTTATCATTATATACTCTGCTAATTTATTGTCTAAATAAAATGTTATTGCTTCATTAAAGGTTTCTAATAACTTTGCTAAATAGTAGATACACATAAAAATGAACACACATAATGTAGTTTGTGAGACAAATACCTTTTGAAACTTTAAAGAAAAAGGTGGGGTTAATAGGGTATTAGAAAATTGAAATTTAAACAAAACTTTCTAAAGCATTTTTTATGATTCAAAGTGCTTAATTATGAATATACAAAGAATTTTCAAAGTATCTTTTATAGCAATATTTGTTGAATGTGCTTTATCTAATCTGAAATACAATTATGACTTTATCTAATAAAACATTGTTATGCAATATTAGGTAATTTTGTGAGACAAATGCTTTAAATTCTTTAATATCAAAATGAATTAAAATAGCTTATGGTTAAATGGCCTGGCATATAGTTCTTTGAAAAAGTGTCCAAATTGTAACTGCTTGACGTTAGCATTAAAAGCTCAATATTGGTCGCTCTTTCAGATTCTATCAATTTTCGTAAAATTAAGGGAGTAGGAAAGAAGTACGAGTATGAAATATTCTACACAGTTTAATTAAAATAAATAACTATTCATTTGAATTGTTTAAAACAAGCAGAAATTCTTGATAGAAACACCCAAATTATAGCCTATATTTATTTTTAAATTAATTCTATCATTTAGAAAAGTATATATAATTTATAAATACTTAGAGCAGTAGTCACAAATATATCAGGTATAAGGATCAGTAAAATTACTTGTTGTCATTTATCGTATTAATGAACAAATGCGAAGATTGTTAAATTCAAGTCTATTTAAAATATTTTATTAATAAATGTAATGTAAAGTCAATGTAAAGTCAAATTTTTAAGGTATATAAGCTTTGATTTATAATCTTCAACATTTAAAGGAAATAGGGGCTTTCCTTTCTAATCAAACTAGATTCTAAATCGTAGACAGAATAAATTACTAAGGAAATTTAGGATTTTTAACTATCGTTCTTCCAATTAACAAAGAAGATGATAAATAGAAAATTGAATCCGTCTATTTGTTACAAATAAATTTTAATTATAATTTAACTGTAATGTTGATATAAATATTGTTATCAGCATTGTTTTCAATATTTCAATATTATGTCTTAATGACACCAGTGCCATTTAAAATTTAAGGGAAATTGACAAAAAATATTTAGTAATTTCTTACGATTTATCAGTTACCACTGATAAGACTTTTTAAATTTTCCTTGAAATTTTTACGAAAGGAAAATTTACACAGAATATAGCATGTCAAAATGTTTAATGTGTCTTGAAAACTTTATATACAGTACAGCATTAATGGATTTATTAACTTTAAAAAGTTCAATTAAATGAAAGTAAGCCTGATGATTAAACGCTGCAGGACATTTTGTAGGGAAATTAAAAAAAATTTTTTTTCAGCTATTACATATTTGAACCTTTGTTTAGTAGTTGTATTTTATAATTCTATTATTATCTTAGCTTTTATTTTTCAGAAATTTATAAAAGGAATGTTTTAATGCTTAAGATATTTTATTTCTGAAGAACTTATTTATAATTATATACTCTGCTAATTTATTGTCTAAATAAAATGTTATTGCTGCATTAAAGGTTCCTAATAAGTTTTCTAAATAGTAGATACACTTAAAAATGGACACACATAATGAAGTTTGTGAGACAAATACCTTTTGATACTTTAAAGAAAAAGGTAGGGTTAATAGGGTAATAGAAAATTGAAATTCAGACAAAATTTTCTAAAGCAGATTTTTCAGCAGCAAATTTTCAAAGTCCTTAATTATAAATATATAAAGAATTTTCAAAGTACCTTTTATAGCAATATTTGTTGAACGTACTTTATCTTAACATTGTTAGGCAATATTAGGTAATTTGGTGAGACAAATGCTTTTAATTTTTTAATATCATAATGAATTAAAATAGCTTATTGTTAAATGGTCTGGCATATAGTGTTTAGAAAAGGTGTCCAAATTATAACTGCTTGATAGTTTAAAAACTTAATACTGGTCGCTCTTTCATAATCTACCAATTTTCGTAAAATTATGGAAGTAGGAGAAAAGTACGAGTTTGAAATAGTATGCACAGATTAATTAAAATAAATAACTATCCACTTCAGTTGTTTAAAACAGTCATTGTTATACAGCAATTATTTTGGAAAACTCATGACTATTTGTGCATTTTGATTATAAGGATAAACCTGAGACGAATAGTAAATCAAAATAGAAAATGAGTCTTTCTTTTAAAAAACTAATTCAAAGCTCTTGTAATATTAATTATTTTGCAATTTCATAAAAGAGTGGAATTAAATATAAGCAAACAGCTACTGTATCTCAGCTATTGAAATTTGATGTCGATTACTCAACAGTATCAGTTAATTTGAACTATTGTGAACAAATTAAGAAGAAAAGCAAGAATCAGTTCTACCCATTGAAATCTGAGTTGATTTTTAATGACAGTCATTAAAGAAAAATCACAATGAAATACTTTGCTTTCAAAAAGCTTTCTTGGTCTACAAAATTAGCCTTGGGGGCCATATAGGGCCTGTTACAAAAAATAAAGTTAATAGAAATGTTAAAGTGTAAGCTGCATAGAAATGAGTAAAATTACATATGTACGAATAGTATTAAAAGTATAGGTTACTGTTGTTTTCAATAAACATTTTTTTTTTGTAATCTGAAACAAGGTCATTTTTGCACTCCAAGGTAAAATAAAATTCTTGAATATGATGAAATTGCAATGTGAAATTATACTAGGGTATGTGCTCTTTTGACTGTTCATGGAAATCACAGCACGTGTGAGATGTTAAGACTTAGTGGAATGTATAATAAATAAGAATAATGTGAATGAGGGGGTACCAAAATACTTAAACACAATGAAATATAATTGAATGAATATGGATTGGATCAGCGTTGGGAAAATGACAACCCAATAAGATTTATGATTAAAAGGAATAAAGCATTTACTTACAATTACTTTGACTATTCTCACTCCTAACGTTTTCCAAACCATCCACTTTAAAGAAAACCAAGAAAAAACAGAATATATGGCCGATATAATCCCCTCATTCCCAGCGAACACTATTGTATTACAAATATTTACAGATGGTGCTAAGCTCAATGGTTACAAAATAAACAGTTTCCAAAGCTATTAAGCAATTGCTGTCGCATCATGGCTGTTGGACGGAACAGTACGAATTAAAAGTACTTGAGGTATACTGTATTTCAGCCAGGACAAGGCAAAATATATAAACAACAGTGTATTTTTTGTAATCTGAAATAAGGTCCTTTTTGCACTCCAAGGAAACAAATTGCTTGAACCTGATGAAATTATAATCTGAAATCATACTAGGGTATCTGCTTTTGTGACTCTTCATGGAAATCACAGTATGAATTAAAAGTACTTGAAGTATACTGTTTTTCAGCCACGACAAGGCAAAATATATAAACAACAGTGCGTTTTTGTAATCTGAAATAAGGTCCTTTTTGC
>CM063501.1:76714185-76741685 GCA_032207245.1 Pardosa pseudoannulata | reverse complement strand
TTTAAGTAAAATTAGAATTTTTTGTTTATGGAAAAGTGACTCGTTAATATGCTTCCATAATATTTAAAAAATGAATAATGATTTATTAATTATGTAAATGAGAGTCTGTACTATAAGAAAACCAATCAAGCATTATTTATTGAAAAAATAGTTAAATCTATGATTATATAATAAATAAATACAAGTAATTAAATGGCAGCATTAATAAACGCTAGTATGTTTTATCTGTTTTAACAATTATATAAAAGATTTTGTATATAAACAAAAAGAACTTTTCCTATGATTAAAATACTTATACTTTTTAATTGAAAAGTATTCTCGTATTATTAAAAATGACTCTCTAATGTATTGATATATGAATCGAAATTTAAAATCATTTTTTCTAGACAATGAAAGAGCAGTATTTAATAACGGTTTTAAAAGATAAAAATATTTATCTGTTTTAACAATTACGAAGCATTCATTCATTATTTGAATGAATATATACAGGAATAAAAGCAACAATTTTAAAACGTTAATATTTTTATCTTTTGAAAATGACTGAGAAGTCTGCGATTGTTCCTAAAGAAACCTTCAGAAAGAAAGGAAAGATTTTCAGACATTAAAATCATTTTTTATTTCTCGTCAATCAATAAGAAGTCAATAATTACGCAGAGGTGACCTGCGAAAGCATTGTCAAAACTTTCAGAAGTTAAAAAGTATTTTTTATCTGTCGAAAATATATGACAAATCATTAATGCTACAAAGGAATTCTGTAAAAGTTTTGAAAAAGTTTCAAACATTATAAGAATATCTTTTTAAATGAATAACGAGAATCAGTCACAGCAAAAAATTAATTCTTCTTCACAAGCGTAAACTAAACTTTCAAATTTATTAGGCGGTATTAGGTTTTAAGTGTATATTGTTTTGATGATTTTTTTAATAATTTTAATATGCTATTAGTAACAAATTTATGTAAACGTGATTCAAAGTAAACCTAAGGTTTTTGAAATTGCTAATTGTTTTAAAAGAAGATTTTACAATGCATATACTATATATACTATAATTTTATGCACATAATTTTGTGTCTTTAAAGTAATTTTAGATTTTATAATAATACTTAATTATCAGGAATATGAAAATAAATATTAGTATAACACATTTTATTAATAAATTGTCTTTAATCATACTTTTAAGTAAAGAAGAATAGGCAGAATATATGTTTTCAACTATACATTTGATTGACATTTACTAAATAGTATCTTAGCATCAGATATTTCTATGCATCATATCTGTGTACAAACAAACATATAATATCTCTCTCACACACATATCTATCTATCTATCTATCTATATATATATATATATATATATATATATATATATATATATGATGAAAATATATGTCTGTAATTATACGATGTATTTGCCCAATGTGTGGAATCAATGTGCGAAATCACTTATTCAAGATTTTCTTTATTCATTTGTATGTTAAAATTATCGCTTTATGGGATTGTTACATTGGTTAATGTTATCAGTTTTCGAATCCCATTTTAACTGGCTAAGTAATACTCACAAAGTATTCAGAAGGAATTCCCATTCTTTCCTTTCCCTACGCTGTTATTTGAATTTACTTATACGATGTATTTGCCCAATGTGTGGAATCAATGTGCGAAATCACTTATTCAAGATTTTCTTTATTCATTTGTATGTTAAAATTATCGCTTTATGGGATTGTTACATTGGTTAATGTTATCAGTTTTCGAATCCCATTTTAACTGGCTAAGTAATACTCACAAAGTATTCAGAAGGAATTCCCATTCTTTCCTTTCCCTACGCTGTTATTTGAATTTACTTATACGATGTATTTGCCCAATGTGTGGAATCAATGTGCGAAATCACTTATTCAAGATTTTCTTTATTCATTTGTATGTTAAAATTATCGCTTTATGGGATTGTGACATTGGTAAATGTTATTAGTTTTCGAATCCCATTTTAACTGGCAAAGTAATATTCACAAAGTATTCAGAAGGATTTCCCATTCTTTCCTTTCCCTACGCTGTTATTTGAATTTACTTATACGATGTATTTGCCCAATGTGTGGAATCAATGTGCGAAATCACTTATTCAAGATTTTCTTTATTCATTTGTATGTTAAAATTTATCGCTTTATGGGATTGTTACATTGGTTAATGTTATAAGTTTTCGAATCCCATTTTAACTGGCAAAGTAATATTCACAAAGTATTCAGAAGGAATTCCCATTCTTTCCTTTCCCTACGCTGTTATTTGAATTTACTTATACGATGTATTTGCCCAATGTGTGGAATCAATGTGCGAAATCACTTATTCAAGATTTTCTTTATTCATTTGTATGTTAAAATTATCGCTTTATGGGATTGTGACATTGGTAAATGTTATTAGTTTTCGAATCCCATTTTAACTGGCAAAGTAATATTCACAAAGTATTCAGAAGGATTTCCCATTCTTTCCTTTCCCTACGCTGTTATTTGAATTTACTTATACGATGTATTTGCCCAATGTGTGGAATCAATGTGCGAAATCACTTATTCAAGATTTTCTTTATTCATTTGTATGTTAAAATTTATCGCTTTATGGGATTGTTACATTGGTTAATGTTATTAGTTTTCGAATCCCATTTTAACTGGCAAAGTAATATTCACAAAGTATTCAGAATGAATTCCCATTCTTTCCTTTCCCTACGCTGTTATTTGAATTTCTTCCTCTTCCAACTAGAGAAATAGGGAATGAACAAAAGAAGAGGAGAAATTACACGTTTCAGGAATTTTTCAGAAATATGCACACCCTGCTGGTGGTCAATGGTTGTCAGATAAGCGAAAGGGAACACATTCTTATCGGAACTGAGGAGGAGCGTATTCACATTTTATGCCTTGCTAGCTTACATGCATCTTGTCGATATGGAAGCCAGAAATTGAAAACTGAGACAAATCCTACAAGTGCTGAAATGAGAAATGCATTGAAAGTGTTGACACGAGGAGTACGACACCATTCCGATTACATTAAAAAACATTATGATAACGAACGATTTATCAATGATCTTTTTAGAAAAAATTGTAGACAGTTAAAATTAATCAATTTTTTTAATGATGTATACAATTTTTATGTTTTAAAGATAATATACTGTACATAAATATAAGGTGAGTCTTTTCATTTTGAAATTTAGTACGTGTGAATTAAACTGAGGGGGTAAAAATATCTAATTGTGAAATATTTTATTGTTATCAATCGGTTATTATTATAAAAATCACGGTGTCCCAAACCGATCACATTAGACGAAGTCCACTGTATTTATAAAAAATTTGCAGAAGACTTACATTACCTGATAAACCGATTAACTTGAGATAAAATCTGACAGTATTTGGAAAGCAATTACTATGACGCTAGTGGGGTATGTTTCTAAATTAATAACGAGTCAAATACCACAGAAAACTGTTACTACAAGGATTCTTACCAGATAAAATAAGAAGAATGATTTAAATTTTTGAAATAAAAAGTACCATTTTGCAGGAAAAATGCTGCAAGCAACGGAATATTTTAATGGTTGTATAAGAGTACAAAATACCTCATAGTGTATGCAGGCATTCCGATTCATTAAGTGAAAATTACATAGGTTGTCTTTATAAGAATTACATTGCGAACAATTTCTCGCAAGATCCATGGTGACATCTTGAAATTTATCATACACTATTGTCATTTCATTTGTTATATCTCTGCCTGTGGAAATAGTCGTTGTAAGATTACAGTCAAATGGCAATTTACAGACTGGCATGTGGTGATACTGAGTTGGTTATTTTTCGAAAACAGAAGATCTTTGCTGTTTACTCAAAATGTAAATCTCAACAAACTTCTGAACTATTTGGGACTCTCTAGAGAGGAAATATATTCATCCACTCTTGTCCTTGATAAAGGACTCCTCTGATGGATCTTGTCTGACTTCGTCAGACAGCTGGAGGATAAGACACAACAACCACACAAAATTAGAGGACGACATTAGTATCCCTCATGCCAGGTTCTAGCATATGAAGGCGACTGAAACGGCATGACGAATCTGTGGGTGTAAATGATTTATCACCGGAAGATCAAAAAGGTTTACGTAAGCAAAAATACCTACTTTTGAAAATGACCAAAATAATGGGGAATCTATAGCAACGTATCTCCAATACATTATGCCCGTAATGGCAGACTCATATTAAGTAATTAAATTAATCAGCCCTGTAGTTTACAGCCACTTTGAAACTAAAATATCAAAATAAACTACTATTATTTTCGTTCATGAAAATAAATAATGACTATTTAAACGCATCCTTTTGCCTGTCAAAAATAAATAAAATAGGTTCATATTACTTTTTATTTTCTTAACCGTAAAAAAGAAAGTTTAACTCTAGGACGAAAATAATGGACCAGATGAGATAATTTTTTTAACTGCATGGTAATCACAAGATTTTGATATTACTTCGGGGACATGTAACTAAAAAGAGTGTTCTTAGTAAAGAGAAAACTTTAGCGTGAAATTTCCCGTCAGTTGTTTTTGTCAGATCCACCTGCAGCAAATAGATTTGATCGGAAATGCTGAGTATTTTATGTAAAGAAAAAATATTTTAATAGTTCAAATGACAAATGAATCTTTAAAATGAGTTTCAAAACAAACTTTTGTAGAAACCATATAGTACAAATTAAAAAAGTTAAGAAAACTTTTAACTTCTCGTAAATTTATTTAAAAGAAATTTCAAGTTTTTGAGCGAAAAGTATTTTTTATAATCTATTTTTCAGCGTTTCATATAATGAAAGAGTTAACTTTTAAAACTAATTTAAGTTTTTTAAATCAATCTTGAAATTTTATTATATTTCTGGCAATACTTTTTGTAATCTACTTATTTAAAATTGGTTTAACTTACTAAGTAAGTGCTATTAATTCACTTAATATTTCTTCAATATTATTTTGAGTAATATACTTATTTACAAGTGAATGAAAATACCAGGCAAAATTAATTTGTGCAATATATTTATTGAATATCATTTGTATGTAGCTAAATTAAGTCAGTTATTGGTACTTAGTTTAGTTTTAATCTTTTCTTTATTAATTTACTGATAGCTGAATATTTATAATTGATTTGTTATTAGAATTCTTATTTAAATAAAACACATTATAAAATAAAAGTTTCTTACAAGACATAAAGGAAGTCTTGCTGAAATAATAGAAATGTTTAATTTACGCATTTTTTCTTGATTAAATGTCTATAATAAGATTTTAATTACTCATTTAATATACTTAATCATTAATCAGTGCTTTGTGATAAGTGATAAAAATTACAATCATTACGATATTACTGATATTAAAGCCCCCAACCACCGTTTTCTTCAAATTTTTAATTATATGCATTTCTCCAAAGAATTAAATAAAAATTTTGGGTATTTAGTCACATTTATTGTAGTTTAAATGGTGGGCAGTCACAATTTCTTTAATATAATATTAATGCAAGAAGCCTATTCCAACATCTTTATTAATTAATTATTTAATCATCATTATTATTATTATTAATATTTATTTATTTTTATACTTTTTTCTTTCTTAATTAATTAATTTATAAATTAGTAACTTATTTTTCTATCATCATAAAATTTTAATTCTAACTAATTGAAATGAAATATAAAAAATTTATTATAATTATGATAATGGAAGCAATGCTCTTAAATTTGAAGAATAGAATAATTTTATAATTATTGATGAGTTTGCTAATTTAAAATTTTAAAGCGTTTGTTTTCTTTAAAGTTTCGGATTTACCGAATAATTGTAATTTTTATTGATTTGTTATTAAATTTAGATTTTACTTCAATTTTATGAAGAGCCGCTTTGCTTAATATATAATTCAAATAAATTTAATATTTTTATTTCTATTCGTATATTTTATATTGATGTAAAATATACACATAGGATTGTCTATTTCAAAACAACTTAGTACTTTAATTAAATTAGTGCAATGTTAAAATAATCCCAGTAAATAATAGAAAATTCCTTTAAAAACAATCTGCACTAAAACAAAATCGTTGATGCTTACTATGTATTAAAAGCAATCATAAAATATTTGAAATGCCAGCGAAATGCAAATTGAAATTTCACAAAAGATATTCATCATATATTCAGATTCTGTATGTCATCACACACTTCTAAAGCTAGTAATACCGCGATTATACTTGAAATTAGTTATTTATATGCGTAACCAAATTATTTCTGGTTTTAATATACAAAAGACCTGTCTTCTGAAAGAATTATTACGCTGATAATAGAGAACAGAAAATTGGGCAATTATTGAATTATTGAAAATTTGTGACTGAAAAATGATCAGTTCTTAGTTATTCTTGAAATAAATGTAGAATGTTTCAGACCATTTTTTTAATTTTATTAATTTTTAAATAGCCTAAAAGAGGATGTTTTCTTAGCTTTAGCTTGGAGGTGGATTGCTTAAAGGATTGTGTAAGTGCCTAGTCCATCTCTGTTGGTGTTTAAGACGAGCGTTTGTAAAAAAATATTTGTACATTGTTAAACGCCGAACATTGCAAACGCCGAACAATTGGAAACCGCAGTATTGTACCCGGACTGTTGAACCTGGGCGTTTCCGAACGTAGAGACAAAGATGCTTTGTGTGACAGAGTCAGCCAGGTGCCAAGGCCTCTTCGGCTACCCCAAGGATGGAGGTCAAAAGGGGGGGTGATCTTCCCTAAAACCTAAGCTTCCTTGTGGAGAAGGAAGAAGAGGGAGACACTCCTGATTGAACTCTTGAGACGGAGAGGTAGTTTATCTTATAAGGGATACTTCATATGCACAGGCATGACTTATTTGTGTAACAAAATTACTTTTCACTATTTTCTATAAATATTCGACCAGATTTCAAACGTTTAATCTTTATATTCCCTGAGATGGAGCAGAATAATACTCAAATTATGATAGATCTTTAACTAATGAAAAAGAATCCAGCTTTAATTTAATTCAGGACTCCATAGAAAATGGAAATACTTATGATGCAAATATTTCATTCTTTCTTTAAGACGAGGGAAAATGATGCGGTCTTAGTGATAATGGTAACCTTACCCTTTCATTCAAATTCTATTGGTCATCCACTTGAAGTCTACAATGTCCAATTGACGTCCAGAAAAGATTGGGATGGAGACGGAATAATCTGTGGATATTGAGCAATGCTGTAAATCTCACCCAGGATACGTCGCTTATTCTTACCGTCGGCTCATCCTGGGTACAATATAACTTTAAGAATAAGAGAAAGCTTAAAGAATATAAATTTGTGATAAATAATCTTAACCAAAATAAGTCTGGCTGGCAACATAACATCCCTACCATTACACATATTTTACTGGATTAAAGTATATGTCCACAAGTTATGATTCACGTCCAAACGTCATCCTGGATGTTGACAGGATGGATATTGGAATTTTAGACTGATAGAGAACATGTTTTTATATACATTTTTTAATAAATGTCATAGACCCAAGGCATGGATGTCACCAGGTTATATTGAACAGGATAAACGTTTTATCAGCTTCCCTAATCTTCTCAAGAAAACTGATAATATATAATAATAAATAAGATTTAACGGATGTTTCGATTTCCGCTGTTTGTGATTGCCGATGTGCCATGAAATGATTTACAAGATGACATACATACAGTTATTAATAAGAACATTATTTCCTAAAAGGAGGAATGGGTAATGCCTTACTTAATAGATGTCAATAATTAATACTAATACCACATATAGAAAATGGCTTCTTTCTTTTATCCCAGCTTAGGTACAATATACAACAGCTTCCATATTAAATTTTTTAAAAGCTAAATGAGTCATTCTGGAAGACATTTTAATTTTTCCAATGAATATTTAATTTTAATTTTTCCCATTTTATTAAGTCTCCTTCGGAGCATATTAAGTGGGAAAAACAGTTGTGTTTATCCAATTTTTTTTCTTTATTGAGATGAAATTTGGTCTTGTAGCTAAATCTTATTTTCTGAACTATCCTGATTCACTATTAGAGTTGTATTCATACTTCGACCCGGCTAGAAGCCACATGGTGAACTGATGACATAGCCGCCACGACGTAACCATAACACCACAGGGTGCTGCTGACCTACAAGAGTTCCGTCGTGGTTCGAGAATAATGTGGACGACCACAGTAAGGAACATAACTACAAAGTAAGTTCGTGACTACCAGGGAAGTCTGAAGAGAAGGATCACTCAGGAAACCCCGGGTTCGTGACACTCGAGTATACCTGAAGGAGGTATACCCCTTGATATTGTCAGACGGCTATCATTGGCCTAGGAGGGACACTCCTAGTTACCAGGGGGCGCCCCGAGGAGGCTGATAGCTGTCATATGTGAGGTACCGTAGTACATCACCCTGTGGCTCATCTCCAGAGCTGCGCCGAAGCACTGCTGAGGTGATTCACTGCCACACACCCCGATTCACCATTAGAGAAGAGACATATTTCAATGCATTTACTAGTTGAACATTTCAAAATTTCAAAAGGTACAAGGTAAATTAGAGTATTGTATTTTTTAATCATAATTCAATTTTAATCGGTAAATATTTATCAGATAATTAAATTAAACACTAGTAAGCTTTTGTAATTGCTCTATAATATTTTCATTACGTATTCTTAACATCTTATCTATAATGTCAAAATAATGTGTCCCATAATATTTTCTTTTTTGAATAGAAGGAAAAATAAATAAAATCTAAATAAAGTCCAAGGAACATCAAATTCCCTTATAGAGATTATTCCTAAATCAATTATTTCTTTGCTTAATGTTTAAATAGGGATATATTTATGAATTTTATACAAAAATACATAGCCTCGGATAACGTCGAAATGAAAAAATATCTGATAACCATCAATTGCATATTTTTATAATTTCAAAAGTAAATGGTTCATAATTTCTAAAATCTTTATGAATTCATGTTTCTCTTACACAGTTATATATATCAAGTAAATACCAACAAATATAATAAATCGTAATGTATTGTATAAAAATTAATAGCAATCCAATGGAGATTTTAAATATTTTATATAAAGTTTCTCTGTATATAAAATTAATTAAGCACGAAACAGTAAACTTATGCACAAAACGGACCATTTTAATAAATGTCATATCTTTACATAGAAATAAAGGTACGAGAGCCAATTTAAATATTTTAATAATTTTTCTATTTCGAAATATTCAATACAATTCCTTCATGAAGCAACAACAAATTTTCAGGACTGATATTTGAAATTAAAATGTAAAAACAATAGAGTTTCAAACAATGTGTTGATAATTTTAGATATAATTTAAAAGAGCAACTTCAATTCTGAAGCAATTTCTTGTTATTGTTTTAAAAGAGCAATAATTGGTTTCTTTTATCTCTCCCATAAATATCTATATACTGAAAAAGACAAGAATTCTTACCCAGTAAAAATAATCCTTCATATTCCTTTGAAGTTAATATAACAAGAAAAATGTTATTACAAGTTACTTTCTACTTACAAGGGCATTTGAAAAAGATAATTTTCTCATGCATCACGTTTGAAATTTAGCTTATGTAATTGCTTTATAATATTTTCATTAAGTATTCTTAATATTCTATAATGTCAAAATAATATGCTACATAATATTTCCTTTTTGGGAATGGAAAAAAATACAAAATCTAAATAAAGTCCAAGGAACAGCAAATTCCCTTATAGCGATTATTTCTAAATCAATTATTTGTTTGATAAATGTTTAAATAGAGATAAATTTATGAAGAAATTCTGTAAATTTTATACAAAAATACATAGCCTCGGATAACGTTAAGTGAAAAAATATCTCATAACCATCGATTACATAGTTTTACGATTTCATAATTAAATATTTCATAATTTCTAAAAGTTTTATGAAGTCATCGAATTACTGTTTCTGTTACACAATTATATATGATATCAAGTAAATAGCAACAAATATAATTAACCCTTCGAGTGAAACACACCGATTAAAAAAAATCTCCAAAAATACTCTAAACATTTATTGTGTCAATGGCCAAAGCGTTCTATGAATTTTTACTTCACCCTTTGTCGACTAGAATAGAATACGGGAAACCCACCCTCGTTATTGTCCCTTTACTTCCGGTTATAAATAGATATATAAATAGATATTATAGATTGTTAATTTTTAATACACATAAAGCTCGTCAAGTCTCGAAGATCATCCCATAAGAAATAATGGATTCTAAAAGTACAGATAAAAATATTCTTTAAGAGAATTGTTTATATTTTTTACGAAAGTTATCCAAGATGTTTAAGTGGTGCAATTAGAGATACCGCAAATAAAATATTTCGAAATAGAGATTTATAAAGCCATGAAAAGCTACCAGTGCCTTTGTGCCTCAGGGAGTAGGGGTGCATCCCTCAATAAATGTCAGTCAAAGAGGGATGCAGTTTCTGAACAACCGACCTGACCCTCCTACCTCAAACATTGGCAGAAATGTGCATTACACCCATTTTCTGAGCATTTTGGTTTTGGCGGAATTGTACGTGCGAACCACTTAGAGGGTTAAAATTAGTATAAAAACTGGTAGTAATCCAATGGAAATCTTAAATATTTTATTTAAAATTTCTCTGTATATAAAATTAACTAAGCACAAAACAGTAAACTTGTGCATAAATCTATTTCAATAAATATCATATCTTTACATATAAAGAAAGGTACGAAAGCCAATTTAAATATTTTAATAATTTTTCTATTTCGAAATATTCAATAAAATTCCTTCACGATGCAACAACAAATTTTCAGGACTGATATTTGAAATTAAAATGTAAAAAAAAAAACAATAGAGTTTCAAACAATGTGTTGATAATTTTAGATATAATTTAAAAGAGCAACGTCAATTCTGAAGAAATTTCGTGTTATTGTTTTAAAAGAGCAAAAATTGGTTTCTTTTATCTCTCCCATAAACAGCTATACACTGCACAAGACAAGAATTTTCACTTAGTAAAAATAATCCTTCATATTCCTTTGAAGTTAATATAACAAGAAAAATGTTATTACAAGTTACTTTCTACTTACAAGAGCATTTGAAAAAGATAATTTTCTCATGCATCACGTATGAAATTTTATGCATATTTCAACATCAACAGTTATAATTTTCATTGTTTTTACTTGTCCCTAATGAAAACTAAATTTCCACAGCCGGTTACAGTTTGAAATTCAGAACAATTTGGAAGACAGAAATGTAATCAGGAAAATTGAATATTTTTAAGAAACCATAAGTTTACGTGTAGATGGTTAATTAAAATCCAGTGGAGGCTTAAAAACCAAACTCTTGTGCATCTTTCAGCATTAAATATTTTAAATTTAGAGTACGGTTAGAATAATATTTCAACATCTTCTGTAATTAAAACATTAAAATTTAAATTTAAAAAATGGTATGGTATATGTTATTCTTTAAATGTTTTCTCTAGAAGTATCTGCGTATATTTTATTAGTACTCGGGATTTTACTTTTATTTAGAAACTGTCTGAGAAGAACTTGGCAGTTACAAATTATGGAAATTCATGCAAGAATAACAAGTTCCTAAAAACTGAAATAAAACAATATAAAAGAAATGAAACAAAATTTGAATATTTTTTTTATTTTTGCAAAATAGTTAGAGTAGTTTAATTTAGTTAACTTTATAGAAAGGTGGATGTTTGGTACTTGCATTAAAAACTTCAACTTAAGCAGCTGGAAAACTATACTTTTTCTTATAGCACCACAAGATAATGATCATTACTTTAATATATTTTTAAAACTGAATGAGATTATCATTTTTCACTCATATTAAAATGAAAGATTAAAATAATTTTTAATTGTTATACTTTAAATGCCATTGTAGACATGTAGAAAAATAATTATATACCGACTGTAATAAAAATTTCTTTAAACATCATAGGATATTATTTATAGTATTTTTTAAAAGAAAATAAATCCAGCCGACATAATTATTTCCTATCCTATATTAATAAGGAACTATAAAATAAAAATTTACAACAGTTTGTTCATGTTTACCATTGATATATTCTCTAAAAATTATTTCACGTTGTTTATTTTATGTCATTATTTCATGAGACTCAAAACTCATTAAATTTGAAAAAAAAATATCGAAAGTATAAATAATAGCAGATAGTTGAAAATTAAGTACACTGTTTACATGAGTACTGTGTATTTTCAATGAAAAAAAAAACTTTTCGAGAAAATATATATTTTTGAAATTTATTTTTAAAGTTTTTTTCATAAATTCACAGTTTAAAGGTAAGCTTTAATGGCAAAGTACAATAAATTCTTTAGCTATTCTTTTGAAGCTTTCACTCCAAATATAATTACCTTAAAATGCGATCAATTTTTGAGACTATTTCAAAAGAAATATCGAAAGTATAAATAATAGTAGATACTTGAAAATTTATTATATATTTCTAAATGATTGCTGTGTATTGATAAAGAAAACACAAAATCTTTTCAAGAGAATATATATTTTTGTAATTTGTTTTTAAGTATTTTCATAAAAGCACACTTTAATGGTAACCTTTAATGGTAAAGTACAATAAATTCAATAACTATTCTTTTGAAGCTTTCACTCCAAATATAATTACCTTAAAATGCGATCAATTTTTGAGACTATTTCAAGACAAATATTGAAAATATAAATAATAGCAGATACTGGAAAATTTAGTTTATTGTTTACAGGATTACTATGTACTTTCAATGAGAAAAGAAATAAAATCGAGAAAATATATACTTTTGCTATCTATTTTTAAAGTGTTTCATGAATTCAGATTTTAATGGTAAGTTTTAATGGTAAAGCACAATAAATTCTATAACTATTCTTTTGAAGATTTCGCTCCGAATATTGAAAAATTGATTGCACATTAAGGTATTTACCTTAATGTGCGGTCAATTTTTGAGACTATTTCAAAACAAATATCGGAGGTATAAATATAAGAAGATAATTGAAAATTTAGTATATTGTTTACATGATTACTCTGTATTTTCAATGCTTAAAGACAAAAAATCTTTTCAAGAAAATATATTTTTTTCCTATCTATTTTTAAAGGTTTTTCATAAAATCACACTTTAATGGTAGGCTTTAATTGGAAAGTACAATAACTTTAGCATTTATTCTTTTGAAGCTTTCACTCCAAATATAATTACCTTAAAATGCAATCAATTTTTATTTCTATTTCAAAACAAATGTCGAAAGTATAAATAATAGCAGATATTTGAAAATTTAATATATTGTTTACATGATTACTGTGTGTTTTCAATGGTAAAAGGAAAAACAAAATCTTTTCGAGAAAATATATATTTTTGCTATCCATTTTTAAAGTTTTTTCATAAAAGAACACTTCAATGGTAAGCTTTAATTGTAAAGTTTAATAAATTCTGTAACTATTCTTTTGAAGCTTTCACTCCAAAAATAATTACCTTAAAATGCGATTAATTTTTGAGACTATTTCACGACATATTGAAAAAATATATAATATCAGATATTTGAGAATTTATTATATTATTTACATGATTACTGTGTATTTTCAATGATAAAAGAGAAAAAAATCTTTTCAAGAAAGTATATATTTTTGCTATCTATTTTTAAAGTGTTTCATTAAGGCACACTTTAATAGTAAGCTTTAATGGTAAAGTACAATAAATTCAGTAACTATTCTTTTGAAGATTTCCCTCAAAATATAACTACCTTAAAATGTGATCAGTTTTTGAGACTTTTTCAAAACAAATATTGAATGTATAAATAATAATAGATACTTATAAATTTAGTATATTGTTTACATTATTACTGTGTATTTTCAATTATAAAAGAAAAAAAAATGTTTTCGAGAAAATATATATTTTTGCTATCTACTTTTAAAGTGTTTCATAAAGACACACATTAATGGTAAAGTACAATAAATTCAGTAACTATTCTTTTGAAGATTTCCCTCCCAGTATAAAAACCTTAAAATGAGATCAATTTTAAGACTATTTAAAAACTCTTTATAGATGAAAGTTTGAAATTTTAAATAAATATTTTATATGAAATCTCTAGAAAGATAGATATTTGCTCATTTAAACTTATAAGAATTTCTTATTATTTCCTAGATGTTTTGCATAGAACGTGAAAAAGAAAAAGAGCTTACGAAAAAGAATAACAGATTATCTCATTTCTTCTGTTATGCAATGGCTTAATGAAATGGAGAATTAACTTGGCCCTCTCTCCAAGATAAATAACACTAAGAATTATGTGTTGTTTCCTTCGAAAACAGAGAAACTTTCTTTTGCCGGTGTCTCGGCTTCTGGAAAGTAAGGATTTCCTTGATATTGATTACTTTTTCGGGTTTTTTGCTCAAAACGTTTCCAAGCAGTATCTGAATACAAGAATATTTCGTTGTAATTGTCGTCAGGGGATTCTTTTTATCAATGATTAGGCTAACACTGATCACAGACAAATATCACCAAATTAAGAAAGAGTCTTAAGACAAATTTCTAGTCTCAATATGAAACGAATAGTTTCCATAATAATTATCGTACCAGAACTGTTATATGGCATGACATTTATTGATATTTTAATCATAGTTTTCGGTATCTAGTGTTATGGAAAGAAAGGATTTTCATAATATCAGTAACTATTTAGGGATTTTACTCAAAACATTTCCCAACACTATCTGAATACAAGAATATTTCGTTCTAATTGTCATCTGTGGAATTTTCACTGGTTAGACTAACACTGATCGCAAATATCCTCAAACTAAAAAATATTCTAATAGATTTTTAATCTTAGTACAAAAGGAATTATTACCAAGTTATAACAGGACATTTATTAATAGTTTTAAAAACTTACAGATGTTTATTTTTTTACACGTAGGATGAGGTTGAACAAAAATTTGAATTAACTTTATATTATTTAAGAGATTAAGGAAAAGGAGATATATAGTGTTCTTATATTGAGACTAATTTTACCCACATTTTAACACATCATGAAGTAATTTGTACATTAAAGAGAAAATTTATAAGATTTATAAGATCTTAGTAGTTGTATGTTGATTAATTATCCACCATATTTCAATTTCTCAACTGTAACCGAACTCCCCTTAAACTTGTGCTGATAAGATTCCTTGTAAAAGACCTTATGTATTGTTCATATATGTCTAAGAACCTTATACAGATTCTTTAGAAGTTACAGCACTTCAACTGTGATGCGAATCACTTCGTTCATGGCGGTACTCTGACGTTTGCAAAATTTTACACATGGTGGTATATTACACATGGACTTCTCGGTACCTTGGTGTTGATGTTAATGTTTATCCAATCAAAAGAGTTTCCATACCTGCTTTTCTCCCATTTTCTAATAATGCGAAACTGTTCAAATCATGGCTTTTAACGTTCTCAAAAGGGATCTAAATACACCACGATTAAAGAAGACACAAGTCAGATTTTTTTTCTATTTCTAAAATATTAGCTTTTCCTCTGCAAAACTACTTATTTAGGTGTGCTCCTCTGGTTTTTTTAAATGTTTTCCTCACTGGGTAGGATCTGTCAAATTTATTTATAAACACATGGGAAAACTCTTTGTGTATGTCCAAAGGTTTTTTTTGTTTCTACGGGATATATCCCTATTATTAATTGTTTATGAAAGAGGAAGGTTCTGGAGGTAACATGGGGTTGGGAACTCTCAGAAAATGGTTTCAGGAAATACTATCCATCCGAAAGATAAGATTAGTAATCAACTTCTAACCAAGCGTAGTGATTTTCTTTATCCTTTAGAACCATCTTTACTCTCCTCTTTTCTATCTAGTCATTCTTCTCAAAGCTATGTCTTCATGTTTAAAAGTAGAGAAAGAATTTAGCAGAGTTTTGGCGTTATTAATCCTACATTATTAAGTGATCGGTTGGCTAATGTATAGAAGATATATTACGAATGTTTTTAAAATGTTTTTATTATTTCATTTTTTACCTGAAAAGTTTACCTTATCATTTGTCACTCTTCTTTTTTCGATAGATCTATTATAGCAGGCATTTGTCGCAAATAGAACATCGTGGTTGAATTATTCCTCTTTAGAACCCTAAAGATCTCTAAAAATCGGATCTCCATTAAGTTATTTTTGTATTGATTTCATTCATATTTGTGCTACAGAAGATGAAAGTAACAAAAAAAATATCCGCGTAGCAAAATTCAATGTAAATGACTCAGATACGAGCAGGTTAACAACTGAAATAATTCCGCACATTGATAGCTTTACCTTTTACGACTGGATCCATTAAACACATTTCTACCGTATCTAACTTCAATTTAGAAAAAAAAAGAAAGATATTGTACACTTTATATAAGGTCAGCCACTGTAGCAGTTAGCTAGTTCTTTCACATTTATGTTATATTTGTGGTAACCATGGCAACCTTACTCTAAGCCAGTCTCGCCATTTAAGTCTAAACTCTTTTCAATGGGTATATCTTCTGTAATCAGTAGCTCCTCTTGTATTCAGTAGTACGCTCTTTACACACTCCATAGATTTGAATTCAAAAATGGTTTGAAGTAAGGAAAATAATGATTTTTTATAAAAATAAATTTGAATAATAATTAATTACTTAACACTCTTACTCATTTATCATATGTAAACTAAAAACTAAATTCATTTTATCATTTGTTATGCATAAAATATATTCTAAATCCCGTAGAAAAAATAGTTTGTTCATTACAATAATATTAAGTAACATTCAAGGAGACTTGTATAGGCTTATATGGTGGTAGAGTTTGGTAATCATTGTGCATTGCGAAAATGAAAGCAAAATGGCGAAAATAAATTATACTTAATCTTTTACGTTAATACTAATGATACTTCCAAAATCCCAATAAAATGATTTGGTATTAACAACTTCAAATAAACAGAGACATGAGTATTTTGATCTTGTACTGCTAATTCTTATAGGGAACTGTAACAGATTTGAGGCCAGTTATCAGATCTATGTGTAAATATAACTAAAGATAAAAGTTTGTTAAAAATACTACCTTTAATTTTTGTTACTTAAATTAGAAAACGTATATGAAGTTTAGACGAACAATAGTTTATTCAATTTTACTTGACATGTGTGTAATGAGGAAAACACTAAGAATAAATCTAATCTAATCGGCTTTGAACATAAATTGTTACCACGTTCAGTGAAAGTGTACATTTAATTGCCATGCTTTTAATCGGTTGGTGGCAATGTGTACTTTCTACGGTACTGATTTTGGAATATTCAAATATTGCTAATCATATACAGATTAAAAAAATAACTTAACGTTAGTAGCAATGTTACTCAGAAGGAACATAATTCTTTTGCTGGTGCAAAGAGTTTTGGGTGTTCCTTCGAGATACTTTTTTTATTAGCATATCAAATTTTGAAAGTATCGATAGAGATTGAGGAGTATTGATAGAGAAGTAGTATATTTGCTGGTTCTAAATGTAAAAGTTTGTTAAAAACATTTCCTTTATTTTTTTGTTTCTTAAATTAGAAAACGTATATGAAGTTTAGACGAACAATGGTTTATTCAATTTTACTTGACATGTGTGTAATGAGGAAAAACCTAAGAGTAAATCTAATCCAATCAGTTGTAGAAATAAATTGTTACCACGTGTTCCATCTAGCAGCCATGATGCCACAGCAATTGCTTAATAGTTTTGTAAACTGTGTTCATTTTGTTACCGTTGAGCGTAGCGCCATCTAAAAAAAATACAACAGTGTTCGCTGAAAGCGAGGGGATTAAATCTGCTATATATTCTGTTTTTTCTTGGTTTCTTTACAGTGGATGGTTTGGACGACGTTTGGAGTGAAAATATGTAAAGTCGTTGTAGTAAGTAAATTCTTAATTCCTTTAATCATGAATCTTATTGGGTTTTCATTTTCCCAACGCTGATCCAATCCATATACATTTAATTCTATTTGATTGTGTTTATGTATTTTGTATCCCCCTCGTTCATATTAGTCTTAGATATTACACATTCTACTAATTCTTAACATCTCACACCACGTTAAATAAAAGTATACCTTTAAATGCTATGTTTTTTGTCGGTTGGTGGCAATATGTACTTTCTTTGGTACTGATTTCGGAATATTCATATATTGCTAATTGTTCCGTCCAACAGCCATGATGCGACAGCAATTGCTTAATAGTTTTTTAATTTGTGTTTATTTTGTTACCGTTAAGCTTAGCGCCATCTAAAGAAAATATATGTAATACAATAAAGTTCGCTGAGAGCGAGGGGATTAAATCGGGTATATATTCTGTTTTTTCTTGGTTTCTTTAAAGTGGATGGTTTGGACGACGTTTGGAGTGAAAATATTCAAAGTCATTGTAGTAAGTAAATTCCTAATTTCTTTAATCATGAATCTTATTGGGTTTTAATTTTCTCAACGCTGATCCAATCAATATACATTTAATTTTATTTGTTTGTATTTTGTATCCCCCTCGTTCATATTATTATCTATTATACACTCCACTTATTCTTAACAACTCACACTAATCATATACAGATTCAAAAAATAACTTAAAGCTAGTAGCAATATTACTCAGATAGAACATAATTCTATTAATGTTGCAAAGTCTTGGATGTTCTTTAAAGATACCTTTTTATTAGCATAGCAAACTTAGAAAGTATCGATATAGATTGAGAATATTGATAGAGAAGCAGTACATTTGATAATCCGAACTAAAAAATTACATTTCTTTATTGTATAAATATCAACATATTTAGTGCATGGAAAAAGTCAAAAATACAGAAAACAGAAGTATAATTAATATTCACAAACGAGCTCCAGTTTCTGTGTGGAGACAAGAGAAGATTTAATAAATAATTTTGTGTATTAATAATGTTAACAATTTTTATATATTTATCATACTATAAAAAAAAGGTTTTGTCTGTTTTTAAACTTCTTTCTTGAGTCCTTGTTTATTGTTGAAGCATATACTTAGAGACCCAAATTAAAGTAGCATCATTTTTGCGAAGTTGTAGCTGTCAACTGTTTAAGAATGAAATGTAATTATAATGGATTCTAAATTCAACGAAAAAATTCCATTTTGTAATTTTCAAGCTTAAATACGTAGCTATATAATTCCATTATTTGTGTATCTCTATCGACATACGTACATATATACATATATACATGTATATAAGTTAAAAAAGAAAACACATTTATTAGGTGTTTAAACGAAACGCGTCTTTTTAACTAAAAAACAATTCGTTGAATCTCATGCAGTTATGTTTTAAACATCAATATTTGATCAGAATTATTTTTCACTTTCCTAACACTCTAATAACTCACAGCCCATATTTAATTTAAGTTTTCTGAATTTCCTATTTTAAACAGGTTTATCAAAATTGTAATTTAATAAGGATGCTAATAAAATCAATTTTTCGAACAAATTTATTTATTAAATTCATTGTTTTTTACAAATTTGAAATACAATTATGGGATAAAAAAAATTACGTTTCTTTAAACACGCTAGGAAAATGCATTAAATTGTACGATACTAATATTACCAGGATCTCAAATTTTGAAAAAAAAGGATCAAATAAACATGAATTAAATTCCTTAAAACAATAGAAAGTTCCTCAGACATATATAATAAGATATTCATATCAATTTTCTTTATAATATTTCAAGCACATATTTGTGTTGTTAATATCTAGAATAAGATATATTAGAATATGCTTTCAGTCCTAAATTTTTCATGTTGAAAAGTACTGGAACAACCTAAGAAGTTAATAAATCAATATATTGAAATGATAATTTTCAATAGATAAGTAGTATATCTGCTAGTAATAATTAAAAAATTAACATTTCTTTATTATATAAATATCAAAGCGAAGCCAACGTATTTATAGAATGGGAAAAATCAAAACTACAGAAATAGAAACAGAAAACAGAAATTTAATTAATATATACAAATGATCTCCAGTTTCTGTGTTGAGAGAAGAGAATATTTAATAAATAGCTTTGTGTCTTAATCCCATTATTAATTTATATATATTTACCATATAATGAAAAAACCGTTTTGTCTTTTTATTAAACTTCTTTATTGAGTCCTTGTTTATTGTTGAAACTTACATGGAGACACCTAATTAAAGAAGCATCATTTTTGCCAACTTGTAGCTATCATACTGTTTTGCTGTTTAAGAATGAAACGTAATTATACTGGATTATATTTCAATGAAAATAATAAATTTTGTAATATTTATACGCAAATAATATAAATAAATAAATACATTATATATGTATTTCTATCTACATGCATACATATATACGTGTGTGCAGTTTTAAGTTCAAAAAAGAAAAACCTATTAGGTGTTTAAACAAAACGGGACATTTTAACTAAAAAACAATTCATTCAATCTCATACAGTTATGTTTTAAACTTCAATATTTAATCAGAAATATTTTTCTCTTTACTAGCACTTTAATAACTTACAGCCCATATTTATTTTAAGTTTCCTGATTTTTTTTATTTTAAACAGATTTATCAAATTTGTAATTTAATAATAAGAATGCTAAGAAAATAAAGTTTTTGAAACAAATCTACTCATTAAATTCATTGTTTTTTACAATTTTCAAATACAATTATGTGATAACAGAATTATGTATCTTTGAAGATGTTGGGAAATGCATTAAAATGCAGAATACTAGTACTACCAGGATCTCAAATTTTGAAAAAAAAAGATCAAATAAAAATGAATTAAAGTTCTTAAAACAATAGAAAATTCCTCAGGCATATATAATAAAATACTCATGTAAATTTTCTTTACTCTTTTATTTATAATATTTCAAGAACATATTTATGTCGTTAATAGCTAGAATAAAATATATTAGAGTATCCTTTCTGTTCTAAATTTTTCATGTTGAAAAATACTGCAAACACTAAGTTAATAAATCAAAGACAGTTAAATGATAATTTTAATGGATAAGTAGTATATTTGCTAGTCATAATTAAAAAATTAAGATTTCTTTATTGTATAAATATCAAAGCAAAGCCAATGCATTTATATCATTCTACAGGATTCTATTTAAAAGAAATTAAATTTTGCCATTTTAATGCTTAAATACGTAGCTCTATAAATATATGTATTTCTATCGACATACATACATATATACGAATGTGCAAGTTTCAGTTCAAAAAAGAAAAAAAAAACACTTATTAGGTGTTAAACAAAACACGCCCTTTTAACTAAATAACAATTAGTTCGATCAAGAATATTTATGTTTTAAACTTTAATATTTGATCAGACTTAATTTTCACTTTCGTAGTATTTAATAACTCAAGGACAATATTTATTATGTTCTCTAAAATTGCTATTTTAAATAGGATTAACAAATTTGAAATTTAATAATAAGAATGCTAGGAAAATCATTTTTTTGAACAAATCTATTTATTAAATTCATTGTTTTTTTACAATTTTCAAATTTGCAATTTTACAATTATGTCATTACAAAATTACTTATGAAGAAGTTGGAAAAAACATGCGTCAAATTACACAGTACTAAAATTAAAGATCTCAAATTTTAAAAAATGATAAAAAATGAATGGAATCTTAAAACAAAAGAAAATACCTAAGGCATGTATAATCAGATACTCATATTGATTTCTTTACTCCTTTCTTTATAGTATTTCAAGTATATATTTATGTCGTTAATAGCTAGAATCAGATATATTAGAATACACTTTCAGTTTTAAATTTATCATCTTGAGAAGTATTGGAAAAATATAAGAAGTTAAAAAATCAAAGATAGTCAAATGATAACTTTTAATAGCTAAGTAGTATATCTGTTGGTACTTATTAAAAAAATAACATTTCTTTACTATGTAAATATCAAAGCTAAGCCAACGTATTTATATCATGAAAAAGGCAAAATTACAGGAAACTGAATATTAATTAATATTCTAAAACGAGCTCCAGTTTCTGTGTTGATACAAGAGAAGATTTAATAAATAATTTTGTGCCTTCATCCCGTTGAAATTTTTTTTATATTTACCACATAATAAAACAAATGTTTTGTCTTTTTTTTTAAACTTCTTTATTGAGTCCTTGTTTATTTTTGAAACCTAGACAGAGCAACCCAAATTAAAGTAGCATCATTTTGGCGAACTTGTTGCTATCGTACTGTTTTGATGTTTAAGAACGAAACGTAATTATACTGGATTCTATTTCAAAGAAAAAATTACATTTTGTAATTTTCATGCTTATATACATGGCTATATAAATCCATTATATGTGTGTTTCTATTGACATACATATATACATATGTGCAGTTTTAAGTTAAAAAACAAACAAAAAAAAACGTATTAGGCGTTTAAACAAAGCGCACCTAAAAAACAATTCATTGAATAAAGTTATATTTTCAACTTCAATATTTGATCAGAATTATTTGCACTTTCCTGACACTCTAATAATTTACAGCCCTTATTTATTTTAAGTTTTCCGAATTTTCTATTTTAAACAGGTTTATCAAATTTGTAATTTAATAATAAGAATCCTAAGAAAATCAAGTTTTCGAACAAATCCATTTATTAAATTGATTACTTTTTTTAGTTTTCAAATACAATTATGTGATAACAAACTTACGTATGTTTGAAGACGTTGGGAAATGCATTAAACTGCACAGTACTAATATTACTAGAATCTCAAATTTAAAAAAAAATGATAAAAAATGAGTTAAAATCTTAAAACAATAGAAAATTCCTCAGGGTTGTATAATAAGATACTCATATCAATTTTCTCTGCACTTTTCTTTATAATATTTCAAGCACATATTTATGTCGTTAATAAGATATTATTAGAATATGCTTTCAGTTTTAAATTTTTATGTTGAAAAGTACTGGAAAAATCTAAGAAGTCAATAAATCAAAGATAGTCAAATGATAATTTTTAATCGATAAATATTATATCTGCTAGTTTTAACTAAATAATTAACATATCTTTATTATATAAATATCAAAAGCAAAGTACAATGAATTTATATCATGAAAAAGGGGAAATTACAGAAAACAGAAGTTGAAATAATATTCACAAGCGAACTCCAGTTTCTGTGTTAAGACAAGAGAAGATTTAATAAAAAATTTTGTGTATTAATCAGGCCAACACTTTTTATATATTTACTATATTATGAAACAATGGTTTGGTCTTTAACTTCTTTATTGATTCATTGTTTATTGTCTAAACATATGCGGAGAGACCCAAATTAAAGTAGCATCATTTTTGTGAAATTGTAGCTAATGTATTGTTTTGCTGTTTAAGAACGAAACTTAATTATACTGGATTCTATTTCAAAGAAAAAGTTATAAAACCATGCTTAAATATGTTGTTACATATTTAAGCATTTAGTTACATATTTAAGCATTATTTAAATCCATTATATGTGTATTTCTATTCACATACATATATAAACGTATGTGCAGGTATAAGTTCTAAGATGAAATATTAGGTGTTTAAACAAAGCGCGCCTTATTAAATAAAAACAGTTCGTTGAATATCATACAGTTATATTTTTAACTTCAATATTTGATCAGAATTATTTGCAATTTCCCAGCACTTTATTAACTGACATCCCATATTAATTTTAAGATTTCCAAATTTTCTACTTGAGAAGTTTATCAAATATGTAATTTAATAGTAAAAAGCTTAAGAAATCAAGTTTTCGAACAAATCTATTTATTAAATTCATTGTTTTTTATAATTTTCAAAAACAATTGTGTGATAACATAATTACGTATCTTTGAAGACGTTGGAAAATGCATTAAATTGCAAAATACTAATATTACCAGGATCTCAAATTTTGAACAAATGGTGAAAGAAAAATGAATTAAAGCCCTTAAAAAATAGAAAAATTCCTCAGGCATATATAATACGATACTCATATTAATTTTTTTACTATTTTCTTAAAACTTTTTCAAGCACATATTTATGTCGTTAATACCTAAAATAAGATATATTAGAATATGGTTTCAGTTCTAAATTTTTCATGTTGAAAAGTACTGGAAAAATATAAGAAGTTAATAAATCAAAGATAGTCAAATGATAATTTTTAATTGATAAATAGTATATCTGCTAGTCTTAACCAAAAATTAACATTTCTTTATTATATAAATATCAAAACAAAGAAATTAGAAGTTTAATTAATATTCGCAAACGAGTTCCAGTTTCTGTGTTGGCACAAGGAAAGATTTAATAAATAATTTTGTGTTTTAATCCCGTTAACAATTTTTATATATTTACCATATTATGAGACAATGGTTTTGTCTAGTTTTTTAAACTTCTTTATTGATTCATTGTTTATTGTTCAAACATATGAGGAGAGACCCAAATTAAAGTAGCATCATTTTTGCGAACTTGTAGCTATTGTACTGTTTTGCTGTTTAATAACGAAACTTAATTATAATAGATTCTATTTCAAAGAAAAATTTATATATCCATGCTTAAATACGTAACTATATAAATCCATTATATGTGTATTTCTATTGACATACATATATATACGTATGTGCAGGTTTAAGTTCAAAATTGAAAAAAAAAAGTATTAGTTGTTTAAACAAAGCGCGCCTTATTAAATAAAAACAGTTCGTTGAATATCATACAGTTATATTTTAAACTTCAATATTTGATCAGAATTATTTTCAATTTCCCAACACTTTAATACATACAGCTCATATTTATTTTAAGTTTTACGAATTTTCTGCTTTAAAAAGGTTTATCAAATGGAATTTAATAATAAGAATGCTAAGAAAATCAAGTTTTCAAATAAATCTATTTATTAAATTGATTGTTTTTTATAATTTTCAAATACAACTATGTGATAAAAAAATTACGTATCTTTGAAGACGTTGGAAAATTATTAAATTACACAATATTAATAATACCAGGATCTCAAATTTTGAAAAAATGATCACAGAAAAATGAAAGCCATTAAAAAATAGAAAAAATTCCTCAGGCATATATAATAAGATACTCTAATTAATTTTTTTTTTACTATATTCTTAAAACTTTTCCAAGCACATATTTATGCACATATTATGTGTGTTCTTTACTGAGTCCTTGTTTGTTTTTGAAACCTAGACAGAGCTACCCAAATTAAAGAAGCATCATTTTGGCGAACTTGTTGGTATCATACTGATTTAATATTCAAGGATGAAACGTAATTATACTCGATTCTATTTCAAAGAAAAAAATTACATTTTGTAATTTTCACTGTATTTATAACACGGAAAAAGTCAAAATTATAGAAAACATAATTTTAATTAGTATTCACAAACGAGCTCCAGTTTCTGTGTTGGGACAAGAGAAGATTTAACAAATAGTTTTGTGTCTTAATCCAGTTAACAATTTTTATATATTTACCATACTATGAAACAATGGTTTTGTCTTGTTTTTTAACTTCTTTACTTTCCTGGCACTCTAATAATTTACAGCCCTTATTTATTTTAAGTTTTCCGAATTTTCTATTATAAACAGGTTTATTAAATTTGTAATTTAATAATAAGAATGCTAAGAAAATCAAGTTTTCGAACAAATCCATTTATTAAATTGATTACTTTTTTCAGTTTTCAAATACAATTATGGGATACCAAAATTACGTATGTTTGAAGACGTTGGGAAATGCATTAAACTGCACAGTACTAATATTACTAGAATCTCAAATTTTGAAAAAAAAATGATAAAAATAATGAGTTACAATCTTAAAACAATAGAAAATTCCCCAGGGTTGTATAATAAGATACTCATATCAATTTTCTCTGCACTTTTCTTTATAATATTTCAAGCACATATTTATGTCGGTAATAGCTAGAATAAGATATATTAGAATATGCTTTCAGTTTTAAATTTTCATGTTGAAAAGTACTGGAATTACCTAAGAAGTCACTAAATCAAAGATAGTCAAATGATAATTTTTAATCGATAATATTATATCTGCTAGTTTTAACTAAAAAATTAACATATCTTTATTATATAAATATCAAAAGCAAAGTACAACGCATTTATATCATGAAAAAGGGGAAATTACAGAAAACAGAAGTTTAATTAATATTCACAAGCGAGCTCCAGTTTCTGTGTTAAGACAAGAGAAGATTTAATAAATAATTTTGTGTATTAATCCCACTAACACTTTTTATATATTTACCATATTATGAAACAATGGTTTTGTTTTATTTTTTAACTTCTTACTTGATGCATTGTTTATCGTCTAAACATATGCGGAGAGACCCAAATTAAAGTAGAATCATTTTTGTGAAATTGTAGCTATTGTATTGTTTTGCTGTTTAAGAACGAAATTTAATTATACTGGATTCTATTTCAAAGAAAAAGTTATAAAACCATGCTTAAATACGTAACTATTAAAATCCATTATATGTGTATTTCTATTCACATACATATATATACGTATGGCCAGGTATAAGTTCTAAAATGAAATATTAGGTGTTTAAATAAAGCTCGCCTTTTTAAATAAAAACAGTTATACAGTTATTATTGAATATTATACAGGTATATTTTTAACTTCAATATTTGATCAGAATTATTTGCAGTTTCACAGCACTTTATTAACTGACAGCCCATATTTATTTTAAGATTTCCAAATTTTCTACTCGAGAAGCTTATCAAATATGTAATTTAATAATAAAAATGCTTAAGAAAATCAAGTTTTTGAACAAATCTATTTATTAAATTCATTGTTTTTTATAATTTTCAAACACAATTGTGTGATAACAAAATGACGTATCTTTGAAGACGTTGGAAAATGCATTAAATTGCACAATACTAATATTACCAGGATCTCAAATTTTGATAAAAAATGATCAAAGAAAAATGTATTAAAGTCCTTAAAGTATTAGAAAATTCCTCAGGCATATATAATAAGATACTCATATTATTTGTTTTTACTATTTTCTTAAAACTTTTTAATGCACATATTTATGTCGTTAATATCTAGAATAAATTATATTAGAATATGCTTTCAGTTCTAACTTTTTCATGTTGAAAAGTACTGGAAAAACCTAAGAAGTTAATAAATCAAAGGTAGTCAAATGATAATTTTTAATCAATAAGTAGTATATCTGCTAGTCTTAGCTAAAGTTTAACATTTCTTTATTACATAAATATCAAAACAATGTTAGCGTATTTATAGCATTGAAAAAGTCAAAATTACAGAAAACAGAAGTTTAATTAATATTCACAAACGAGTTCCAGTTTCTGTGTTGCGACAAAAGAAGATTTAATAAATAATTTTGTGTCTTAATACCGTTAACAATTTTTATATATATTTACCATATAATGAAACAATTGTTTTGTCTTCTTTTTTAACTTCTTTATTAATTCATTGTTTATTGTTGAAACATATACGGAGGGACCCAATTTACTGTAGATCAGAGGTATCAAAATTATATCTCTTTAATAAAGGGATGAATTATGGTAACTAT
>CM063501.1:76686685-76709185 GCA_032207245.1 Pardosa pseudoannulata | reverse complement strand
ATATACTGGGTGTCCCAGCAAGACAGGATAAACTTTCCACAGCCATATTCGTTGTTTCAAATACATAAACAATGCCCAAAGAACTGTACCTCTACGACCCACAGTTTCGAGAAAAATGAGGGAGAAAATGTATGATGTTATATCCGGTTTAGGAGAAAAACCTTTCTTAGAAACATGAAAATCAGTAATTGCATAATTTTAAATAAATAAGAAGATGTTCGAAATGTACATTGCGCAAATGGAGGTATGTATACGCGCGTAGTGGAATGGTTGACTATACACGTTTTAGTATCGTAGTGTCTACAAAAGTAAACGCACTGTCGAGACGAGTAACTAAGTCCATATCTAAAGTGACTGGGTCTACACCACGGAGAAATATCAAGTGCGAATGTCCCGTGAGCCATTCAGGTAGCAGATATGGTCCAATTAATAGTTCGCCAAGAATGCCGGCCTACATATTTACAAACCAGCGATTTTGGTGTCTCTTCGGGAGGATTGCATGATGATTAAAATCGGACCACGTATGGCTGTTGTAACTTTTGAAGACACTCATCACGTGTGACTCTTTCTTCATCCATTCACAAGATACGTTCAATTCATTATCGGCTTCATGTTATTGCAATAAATTAAAAAAAGTCAGTGCTTCGGGAAAAATCACCTATATGTTGACCTTTAAAGTTTCTGTAGAAATATGGACATATAGCCCCTCTGCCCGTAATAGCCTGTGTTCATTACTGCGACTCATATTCATCCTCGCGGTTAGTGCGGGTGTATTCAACTCGGGAGATTCTTCCACCCACTGAAGTATTGCATCTTTCTGTGCTGACGCAAGAGCACGGTGGGTTCTTCCATCAACGTCGAGCAGACTGTTTGTCAGGAACACGCTTCCAGTACTTCGCAGTCTGTTGTCGAACCTGCGGATCACGTTGGCTTTAGGAGAACCACTTGATGGATAACGACGAGAATACTCCCTAACAGCTCGTAATACAATACTATTACATTCACGATGATTAAGTACATATCATACTATTCTCGAGAGGAATACAATATCTCAAGAAGATTACTGGTAGCTATTACATGCAGCCTTAGTGACTTTTAGTGACTTCACTCTTCACCTTCTTTACCTCGTTAATGTTATATATGACGGATATTTATATGTGTAACTATAAACAACTTATTTTCATTTTGTTTAGAAAACAGGGATTTTATTTTATGCTACACAATGTTTAATAAGATCAAGATCATTGTTCAAAGCTGATTTGAGCATGTTAGAAAAAATGTAACAATATTTTACACTAATCATATCTTGAAAAAGATAGGTAATATTAAAGAAACTGTCTGTACTACAATTTCCAAATTGGTTGCAAGTGGAATGGAAATAGTATTTGGGCATAATCTACTTTCGTTGGCCTTGGTTTATTTACTATTTCTCTAAATAATCAGCATAAATATTACAGTTAATTTGTTTTTCATTTTTAAGAAAATTCTTTACTGAGTAGTAATTGTACTTATTTTTACTTCTAATTCCCTTTAATTTATTGATAGCATTCAAACATTTTTCTCTCTTAATTATGAGTGCACCATATAGATAGGTTTAATTTGTACCCTATAAATGGGTCATACACCGAAGATTAATCGGCAATTCAACACAAATCTATCGGCTGGAAATACGATACATAGGCAAATGACATAAACTTTGCAAAAGCATCTACTTATTATCATAATTATATAGCTATGCATCATCCCTAAATTTAAACTGCACCAAAGTAATCACAAAATCAATTTAATATTGGCTTTAAAAACTATGATTCTTTAAAGAGTAAATAAACTTTTCATATATGATGATTAAGTTGTAATAAATTCGTATATTTCCCTAATGAATAATTTCCTTTTAAACATATATGGAATTTTATAATCTGAGAAGAGATCGAAAGTAATTATAATTGCTAATTTCTAAATTACTACTCTAAACTCAAAATGATTCAGCAGTAACTTTTTAAATTGTTTTTTTTTAATTCTTCGTGAGATTGGTAGAGGAATATGAATTCCGTTTTACAGCTTAAAGTGTGATTTACAAATTAAAAATGCACAAATCTTACTGAAACGGGAGCGAAAAAAATCAAATAGTTGATATTTTTTTTAACTTTTCCTAAAAATTATTCTGTAATGAAAATTAGAAAATATCAAATCGAAAACATCTGTCGCATTAACATAAGTTTAAGTGAGACATTTTAAATTAAAATATTTCTTCAGCCTGTTTTACTTTTATTTTAATGAAAAATGCATCTTATAAAACTTCTTCGGAGTTAATAAAAACAGATTACGGTTATGGATATACAACTACATTATCATTATCTCATATTAGTTGTTAGATTTGTCAAGTTAGTAAGAGTGTATCTATTAAGGAAAATATATAATGTGTACACCATATGACTTGTTAGTACGTATATTATGTAACACATCTTTCAATTTTGAATGATGTTACATAATAATTTTCACAATATCTTAGAATAAAATAGATTGTTTCTCATGGCAGCAGTGTTGTAAACAGATATCACATACTTGGTTATGATCGTGTTGTTGTTCGATGAAATGGATCCTTAAGGTCACCCTACTAAGTGTGTTACCCCGAGCGATTGGATAAGCCTTCTCTCGTTCAGACAACACAACCTACCTGCCACTAGATAATTCGATCACGTATGGCCAATTGTCCTATGATATTGTGATTTTTCTGGAATAGTATGATCGCTGATGATCGTATGAAGTTGACAGAGAAAGCCTTGGCCTCCAGTAGGCTGTAGTGCTGCTGCAGAAGAGTAAGAAGTATGATCGCTTAACTGTAGCATGCGGTCAGAAAGTACCACATGGGACATATGTAGCCCTAAATCATCTGCTCCTCAGATTGACTCAGATATTCTCTAATGTGCCAATGGTAGCCCGACGAACATTCTTTTCTCTGAATCCTACCTAGGAGTTGTCTGTGATCTCTCCGAAGACCTATACGGGTTATTTACTATATACTCAACCAAGCTGTAATAAACAATACAGAATTCAAATTTTTGAACAATTTGTAAATTGTTATATTTTTTTCTAAAAAGTATGCTTTAAAGCGTTATCCCATCTGTTTAAAATTCATTGTTGCAAATGGATATGGACCGCAGATCTATCTACATTGTTGCAGATCGATACTGATAATAGACGTTATTCGTCAATTGCGTGTCAATTTTAGCTAATTATTCTGCTTAATACAAAATTTCTTAATATTGGATATTTTAGATTTCAGTCAAAAATGGTGATCCACAACTGGTTGATATAATAGTCCTAAATGCAAAATTTCTAAATTTTACAGCTAATTGATATTAAGTTACTCCTTTACAATCAAATAATTCAATACAGCTTCAGATTTCAATTTTTGTGTGTATTTTGTTATGCAGAGAATCTAAAAAGGAATAGAAAGGAAGCTGTTGCATTAATACTAAACATTAAATTTCAACATTCTACCTCTAATCGTTTTTAATTTATGCCAATACAGCACTAATATACGTTATATTAAACATTTTCGCTATATAGAAATCACAATCTAAAGAGTAGAAACAGAGCTAGATTTATTTTAGAATTAAATACAAAATATCGATTACCAACGGCTAATAGATTTTTTAACGCCCATAGCGTTAATATACGTTATATTGAATTTTTTTGTTACAGATCATTCAGATAACAATCAAATATATATATAAATATATATATATATATATATATATATATATATATATATATATATACAGAGAGAGAGATAACTAGGTATTATAACTGTCTTAAATACAAAATTTCAACAGTTTACATATACCATTTTTCAGTTATCGATTTACAAAGCAAAATTTGAATGTAACGTATATAATTACATGTTATATTCAAGTTTCCGTTTTAAAGATTTTAAATTACAATGAAAAGTAAAAGCATAGTAAAATTTAGTCAATACACAATTTAAACAATAGTCTTAAACACAAATTTGAGTTTTTTATAGCTAACCGTTTTTTAGTTGTCTACACAAAGGAAAATTTTAGTATAACGTATATCATTGCCCGTTATATTGAAATATTTCATATATTGAGTACAGATTGAAATTGAAAGTGGAGAAGAATAATAAGGTGTTATGATCAACCTAATTACTAAATTTCAACATTTTACCGCTCATCGTTTTTAAGTTAAGCCCACAGAACATTAATGTACGTCATATTGGCATTTTTTATTTATAGCAATAAAATTACACTGATATACCCATTATACGCATTAGATATGAGTTTCAACTTATATTAAACGTTACCATAGTCTCAAATAGAAGGTTTTAGCATACTACAAGGATTAATATTAATACATTTAAAAATAAAATTCATTTTATGATTTAACTGTAAATACATTATTTACTGTAAAAGTCATTGCAGGTTAATACATGGTTGAGTTTACGTCAGATAAACGTAACGTAAGACAAAATAAAAATACTTTATTAAAGTTAGTTACTTAAAGAATTAAATGTACTATCAAATATAGTGATATAGACACACTTCTTTGTAAATATATTAACAGCCCTAGAACGAGGTCTTTAAATATACCTATTCCTAAAAATAAATTTAACAGATCCCATTGATATAGGGAAAAAGCGAGTAGCAATAGGTCCTAGGGACAACAAGTTCACCTAATTTTTGAAAAAACACTTTCACCTTTAAACATTTTTCTCTTTATCATATTTTAAATAATTTTTGAACAATTTTTATGTTTTACTAGAAAACATTTTAATGAATGAAATAAGTGTAAACTATCTCTATCAAATAATTGTTTTACGTCACTGACAGCAATGTTTATGTCAAGTTTTGCTATTCATATGCAAATACTGCAAAAATTAATATCTAGATGAATCTCAAAATCTTAATATGTGATAGCCGTAAAATATTTCTATCATCCTAAATCTCTATACATAAAAACATTTCAATATATGCATATTCGTAGGTGTATGTGTATATATGTTCATTATGCATTTCAAAACCACTGGACCGATCTTAATAGAATAATGTAAGATGAGTCATGTAAACCCTGTTGTCTCCAGGTTTTGGGGCCTCAATATCAAAAAGGACTGGTTTGTTGCATGAATGTAAGGTTTGTTATTTAATTTGCTTTGTCTAGGCTGTAGAGATAAGAATACTTTTTTAAAAATATATATTGCATTTAGCGGATATATTTTTCGCATTTTGCAATATTTTCCCCTTGACGTGTAAAATAATTAAAATATTTTAAACTAATTCATCTAATAGACTTTAAAATGTGTTTATAACGATAAGTGTCAGAAAACCCTTCTCTGCTTTTTGATAATATTTACTAGACTTATTTAATTTTATCACTTTTAATATCGTATATTTCTTTCATTTTAATTTCATTTGCACTATTTTTTTTATCCAATTTGTAGACGCCATTCCTTATCTACCTACAGCAATGTTATGAAGTAAAAAATATTTAACATTTATTTTCAAGCGAGTAAAAAATTTATTTGTCGGTACATTTAAATGATCTGGCAAAAATATTGTTGCTTTTTGTTAGTCCGGCTCTAAAAAACGCCAAATATATATGTTTTCAATTTTTTACATTACATTTCGGGATGAAACTTGTTTTAAATTGAAATGATTGAGCACTTAGTTTTATGACAATAGCTGATTTGAAATTTGAAATTTCTTATATTGTAGCTTAATATAATCCAAAAACTAATTTTATTTTATAAACATATATAACCTTTATTTACGAACGTCAGTTATCGAGCCTGAAATGTAGGCGAATTCGGGGCAATTTTTTATTTATGAAACAAAAGCTGTTAACAATAAAACTTTTGTTTGTTTATATTCTTAGTGTAATAATAAAACATAATTTGAATTTTAAAGAAATATAATCTTTATATGAAAACTTAGATTATCCAAATCGAAGAAAGGCACAAAGCATTTAGTTTATTTTACAGGAAAAAAATTAACAATAATAACTAATATTAAAAAAGCTACTTGCAGAAATTGTGTATACTATACGCAATGAACTATTCTCAAATTTAATATGTAATATGTAATGTGACTAAGGAATAATAATTTATCTGTATAAGTCCAATAAATATATACACCGGGAGAAAGAGAGATGAAGAAAAATTACTACACTTTAGTTCTGAAGGTCCTTTAGGTTCAGAGTAATCTTTTGGTTATAAGAAATGCTTCCAATTAAGACTATGCTACGAGAAAGCAAGGATATAAAGTTCATATGAATCATTTGCTGAATGATGATAAATTACTGGTACAGTTACTAAAGATTGTTTCCAATCCAACGACTAAAGTGTCTATTTCTGTTATTATTTCCTTATAATAACAGAAACCCGAAACATTCCTTTATCTACTATTAAGTTGATTATACGGAAAACCTTTTTATTATTGATATTTGAGGACTTGCTAAAATGAACATACATTTCTTCTAGTAAATTTTTATTAATGTTATTTATATAGTTAAGGGTAAGGTGAACATTACAAACTAATTTAACAACCTATTAATTTATTGTTACGAATATTTAAGTACACATAGGCGTACATTGAAGAATAAACAAATTAACCCTCAAAACTGTTTCGTAAAATTAATTCACTTTTTGAGAAATTATTTTTATTGGCAGTTTGTTAATTTATAAAATGTTTTTTGCTATTTAATTTTTCATCGATTTCTACACATTTTTTAGCATAAAATCCTAATCCACAGCAAAAAGATACTGGGGTGTCCGGTTCAAATATAGATTTTATTTCCATTATCAAATTCAATTTACGATAAGAAAATCCGATTTTATTGTGAAATTTCTATGTAATGTCATAAAAATATTTTGTTTGATTTAAACTTTCAACCTACCTAAAAATTAATACTAAATATGTTCAAAAGATATTTTAAGTCATATTAAGGCAAAACTTTAAAAAATAATCATAAAATGAAATATTTTACATTCAACAAAATATTTTAAAAAATTGAACTTTTAGAATTCATTTTCTGCATTTTATAATTATTTTCAAAATTTTTGTGTAGTTTTTTTTTTCAATTTATATGTGTAAAAGTTTCAAAATTTTAAGTCAATAATTGTAGGTCCACAATTTTCTTTAGGATAATATAATGCAGGAGCTTTCTGCATATACATTCATGGACTAAACTCTTCAAAAATTATATGGGTTATCGATATATTAGTATGAATATAAAGAATAAAATTTAACTTCACTTTTGATGTTTGTAATACATAAAATTTTATTAGAAATTATTTCAAGAGAAAGGTTTGTAATTATTTTTTATAAGTAAACACTAAAATCGCAACGCTATTTTTTCAGAAATTTGTTGTTTCTAACTGTGTCCATAACGAACGGGTATGTTCATACAGTAGATAAAACTCTATAAAATAATGCAATACGTATTATGGATTACGGATGAAATATTCACACCATACGTTTAATCTGTACTGCAATAACAATATGAAATTTTCGATGTTACAGTTATGGTTTATGGAGACTACCTGCACAAATAAATCAATGCAGTCACTTCGTTTAAACTTGCTAATCTTTTTTAAATTATAGGCGACACGTATGTATATACAACAAGTCGAAACTAATAAAAATTCATTCACAGGCCTTGGTGTAACTATATACATAAAATGAAAGTATTCAAAACAGATTGACGAATGATACACATATTTATTTTTTTATAACAATCTAAATATTAGTATTTTTCGTGAAAACAATACTTCTTTTATTTTTCAAAAAAGAGTAAAAATTCATGATTTTTTAATGTTTTGCTATAATCTCTTTCATTTCGATCCATTTATGAAAATTATAGAATCAGATATTCTTCCCTTCGTTGAGTTATATTTTTTTTATTTAGATGAATAATTCATTGATTTATATTTAAGATTGTTCTTAAATCGATTAAGTATGGATACACCGGAACAAAATATTATCTTTTACTCCAAAAATATATATATGAAATATCAAATTTAATCCTACAAAATCAAAACTGAACTTATTTTCAGAATTTCTACAACTTTATGTTCTTTACCATATAACTTAAAAAACTGCAAGGATCATATATACAGATAGTTTATTCCCAAGAAATTGTAGGTAGATAAAGTAAATCGAGTTTTGTATTAAAGAGAAAAATAGGAAACGACTGAAAAATTCATTTTCATATCCCAGTTCATTTCAGAGACTGTCACAATAGAAATTGAATATGAAATATTTAGCAAGAGATTTCAAAGCAAAGAAGCATAGACTGAAATCGCTAAATATTAATGCTACAATGTTACACTTTCACTTTTTTTTATATAGTAAATGCAAAGAACATAATATGCTAGTTTGGATACAAATGTTGCTAAGATATCCAACTGTAATAGTTATATATTTTAAACAAAATAACTCGCATTAATCTAAAGTTTTACCCGAAATATATTTTTACTAGCAATTTATTACACATGTATTAATATCAAAACATATTAAGGTAAGCTACACTCTTAACCAATTCTGTAATATAGGATTATTTTCACAAACAAGATTAAGAATTTGAAATACATTCATTTTATAAAGTCTTATTGAAACTACTTAAAATGTGTATTTTTAATTGAATGAGACTGCATTCATATCTATTTGTTGCATTATTATAGAGTTAAAGCACTGACAAATGGCAGAGAACGGTAGCATTAATATACGTTATATTAGGATTCTTCGCTAGAATAGGTGTTTTTGCAATAAAAATGGGAGAGGCACAACTACAGGTAACAGAAAACTTAAATATAAAATTTGAATTTTCTATTGCTAAATTTTTATAAACCATGGGCAACTGCTATGTAAATACAGCACATGAAACTAATCAAAATACATTTAGATACCTTGGCGTAAGAACTGTCATAAAGCCTGATGTATCCAAAACATATTTATGCATGATACAAATGTGTGTCTTTTGTTGTAAATCTAAAAATTCATATTTTTCGTGAAAACAATACTTCTTTTATTTGACCAAAGGGAGTTAAGACTTATGATTTTATAATTTTTTGTTGTAATCTCTTTCATTTTGACCTTCTTATAAGCATTATATAATTAAAATAATCTTCTATTCATTGAACTATATTATTTTTTAATTTAGATGAATAATGGATTCATTTATATTTAAAGTCTCTTAAATCGATTAAGCATGGAAACACCGGGGCAAAATATTATCTTTTTCTTCAAAAATATATATGCAATATATATAATTTAATCCTACAAAATGAAAACCAAACTTATTTTCAGAATTTGCAGAAGTTTATCTTCTTTACCATATAGCATATAAAACTGCAAGGATCATATATACAGATAGTTTATTCCTGAGAAACTGCAGGTAGATAAACTAAACCGAGTTTTGCCTTAAAGAGAAAAATAGGAAACGACTGAAAAATTCATTTTCATATCCCAGTTCATTTCAGAGACTGTCACAATAGAAATTGAATATGAAATATTTAGCAAGAGATTTCGAAGCATAGAACTGCAGGAAAGTATTAGTATAGTCTGAAATCGCTAAATATTAATGATACAGTGTTACACTTTCCCTTCTTTTATGTAGCAAATGGAAAGAATATATTATGCTAGTTATGATACAAATGTTACTGAGATATCTAATTGTAATAGTTATATATTTTAAGAAATATAACTCACATTTATCTAAAGTTTTATCTCAACTATATTTTTACTAACAATTTATTACAGATGTATTAATATCAATGAAAACATATTAAGGTAAGCTACACTGTTAAAAAATTTTGTAATATAAATATATTTTCATAAACAAGATTGACAATTTGAAATACATTTATTATATAAAGTCTTATTGAAATTGCTTAAATTCAGTATTTTTAACTGACTATGACTACATTCATATCTCTTTGTTGCATTATTATAGAGTTAAAGCACTGACAAATGGCAGAGAGCGGTAGCATTAATAAACGTTATATTAGGAGTCTTCGCTAGATTAGGTGTTTTTGCAATAAAAATGGGAGTGGCTCAACTACAGGTAACAGCAAACTTATATATAAAATTTGAATTTTCTATTGCTAACCTTTTTCAAATCTTGGGAGACACCTATGGAAAGACAACAGATTGGAACTAATCAAAATTCATACAGATACCTTGGCGTAAGAATTGTCATAAAGCCTGATGTATCCAAAACATATTTATGCATGATACAAATGTGTGTCTTTTGTTGTAAATCTAAAAATTCCTATTTTTCGTGAAAACAATGCTTATTTTATTTGACCAAAAGGAGTTAAGACTTATGATTTTATAATTTTTTTGTTGTAATCTATTTCATTTTGACCTTCTGATAAGTATTATAGAATTAAGATAGTCTTCTATTCATTGAACTATATATATATATATATATATATATATATATATATATATATATTTATATATATATATATATATATATATATATATATATATTATATATATATATATATATATATATATATATATATATATATATATATATAATTTAGATGAATAATGGATTCATTTATATTTAAGCTGTCTTAAATTGATTAAGCCTTGAAAGACCGCAAAAAATATTATCTTTTATTCAAGAATACATATGCAATATATCAAATTTAATCCTACAAAATCAAAACCGAACTTAAATTCAGAATTTGTAGAACTTTATCTTCTTTACCATATAACTTAAAAAACTGCAAGGATCATATATACAGATAGTTTATTCCCAAGAAATTTTAGGTAGGTAAAGTAAATCGTGTTTTGTATTAAAGAGAAAAATAGGAAACCACTGAAAAATTCATTTTCATATCCCAGTTCATTTCAGAGACTGTCACAATAGAAATTGAATATGAAATATTTAGCAAGAGATTTCAATGCAAAGAACTGCAGGAAAGTATTAGTATAGACTGAAATCGCTAAATATTAATGCTACAGTGTTACACTTTCCCTTCTTTTATGTAGTGAATGGGAAGAACATATTACGCTAGTTAGGATACAAATGTTACTGAGATATCTAATTGTAATAGTCATATATTTTAAATAATATAACTTACATTTATCTAAATTTTTACCCTAACTATATTTTTATTAACAATTTATTACAGATGTATTAACATCAATGAAAACATATTAAGGTAAGCTACATTGCTAAATAAATCTGTAATACTAGCATATATCCCGTCATATGACGGGATCAGTAAAATTTTTAATTTTCCACAATTATAAAGTTCCCTATGAAGCAGATAAAAAAAATGGTTTGTTTTTTGGCTGAGATTTATCTTGTATAAGCTCAATAATTTGTTCATCTTTTTACTTTTCAAAAGTCTCCAGATACTGTGAATGTAGTTTAGAATCATGTTAAATTCATTTAGAAAGATAATTCAAAGTTTCCTTAGCTAAGTAAAAATTATCGTTAATTTCTTCCCATTTTTTTTTGGCCACAGTATTTAATGGAAGTAAAGGAATGAAACTGTCATTTCCACTACGCCCTGGAAGCAAATACAATTTGTTGTTAATACCGGTGATTAAATTTTCATTGCAACAAGAAATAAGCTATGATTAAATTTAAAATTATCACATATGTACCTAATGTATTATTTAAGCCAAATATAAAAAACATATTTACGTAATATGTAATTCCAATAATAAAACGTATGAAAATAATACAGACGATATTTAAATAATTTAAAATTAGAAATGATTAAATGAGATGATTAAAGTAATGACGTTATAATGCTAGAAAAAATTATTATTTTTACCGATTTATTATTTGACAAATTAATAAATTTAATCACCTACTCGTAATCGGAGAATATAGAATTTGAAATAATGACATTAAATTCTAGAAAATGGAGGAAGGGGTGGATTTCGAACGTTGCTAACCCTAACTCATCAAAAATCCAATATGTTTACCTCTATCCATTCCATGTACAACTGTTTCATAAATTCGAGGACAGGCGGATAGATAATTCAGGATATTATTATATAGGGGATGTATCTATTTTCATAAAAAAATTTCAGCATTTGAAGTGCATTTACTTTATAAAGATTACGTATTTTTGAGCTTTCTTTTACAGTCTTTTTTCATTTACTATATTTTTTAAAAAATTGAATGTTTTTCCATGGACTATAATAAACACCTCATAAAAGAAAAAGTTTCATATAAATAAGATATTTAGAAGATTATGATGACATTCGCTGCATAAATTGTAGCATTTTATTAGGAAAAATGGCAAACGAGAAATAATTCATAATTAATCAAAAATCTAATATGGATGCCTCTATCCATTCCAGGTACAACCGATTCATAAGTTCGAGGAAAGACGGACATATAACTTAGGCTATTATTATATAGGGGATGTATATATTTTCATAAACAACATTCAGCATTTGAAGTGCATTTAATTTATAACTCTGCTTTTGAAGATTACGCATTTTTGAGCTTTACAGTGTTTTTAAAAATTGAAAGATTTTTCCATCAGCTATAATAAACACTTCATAAAAGAAAAAAAATCATATAAATAGGATATTTAGAAGAATATAATCGCTTTCATTAAATAAATTGTAGCATTTTATTAGGAAAAATGGCAAACGTGAATTAATTCTTAACGGAATAATTATGAGTGAAATCTGAAATGGAATCTATTTTAATCCTTGATTCGAAGGGATAGAATTGGGTGCCATTTCTGATTAAATTGAAACTAAGTAAAAGAATCACGTAAGGACAATAAAAATTCTAATTTGATTTCTAGTTTCCTGGGGGATATTTGAGAAAACAAATAGATGTTACAGAAAAATTTTTGAAGAATTTTTTGAAAGAATTCTTTTTGAGCAATTGTAACTTCCCGAACACGAATTTCAATGAACTATTAGGGCTCAAAGTTCTATGAATTATTTGCATTCACCTTTTTCTAAAAGAGTTTTAAAATAATGTCCTCATTTTTTTTGCATTAATTCTTATATTATAATCGTTAACCTAAATGGATTTTCAAATTTTGTTTGTGGATTACGATCATTTTGCAGTCAAGGTACATTTTTAGCTTTAAAATTACTTTAATTTTTTGATATTGTAATCACATTTGGAAATCAGAAACTGTAATTTAACTCAAACTGTAAATTAACTTATATAAGTGAAATTTCAATTAAATTGTTTTATGCATATTCTGTGGATGAATATAATCAGAATGATAGTATGTACATGTGTTGAATTATTCGGTTAAGAAACTGTAATTTAACACTAGTTTAATTTTAACTAAATTGTTTTATGTCTATTTTGCAGATGAATAAAATCAGAAAATTAGTATGCACATGTGTTGAATTATTCTGTTCAGAAACTCTGATTTAACTTTAGTTTAATTTCATCTAAATTGTTTTATGTATATTCTGTAGATGAATATAATCAGAAAGATAGTATGCACATGTGTCGAATTATTCTGTTCAGAAACTGTAATTTAACCCTAAAGTTTAATTTCAACTAAATTGTTTTATGTATATTCTGTAGATGAATATAATCAGAATAATATTATGCACAAGTGTTGGATTATTTTGTTAAATACTCATTTAACCCCTTGACGATTACATATTTATTTTAAGAAAACGGTGATAAATTTGCCTATTTTATATTCAAGAAAATTATATAAAACTATGTGTATGTGTAATATACGCATTCACTTTAAATTTTGGGTTCGTTTTGAGCTTAAAATATATAAAATCAACTTTTATATATATTAATCCTGTCTATAAATACCTATCAGCTGTCTATAAATACCTATCAGTACGACGTGATGAAAACATAATTTTGGAAGTTATCCTAGATAAGCTCAATAATGTTCATGTTTGGGGATTTTAGTGGCCAGTGGAAGTGTTTAAAGTCAGAAGAGTGTACCTCAAACCCCTTTGTAGCAAATTTCAGTATGTGGAATGTCGCATCGTCTCGCTGAAATTTCCCTGGTCTATTGGAGTGCACAGTCGATATGAATGGGTGAAGGCGATAGGACATGATGCTTACGTACGGGCCAGGTGTCAGAGTCGTTATCTAGACGTATCAGAGGTCCCATATCGCTACAACTGCACACGCACCATACCATCACATTGCCTCCACTATCTCCAACAGTTCCTTGTTGACATGCATGGTCCATGAATTCATGACGTTGTCTCCATACCCATGCAAGTCCTTTCACTCGATAGAATTTGAAACGAGACTCGTCAGATTAGCAAAGTATTTCCATTCATCAACAGACTAATGTTAGTATTGACCGGCCTAGGTGAGGCGTAAAGCTTTTTGTCATGCAGTCATCAAGGATACACGAGTGGGACTTCGGCTCCGAATGCCCATATCGATGATGTCTCGTGAAATCTTTCGTAGGTTGACATTTGTTGATGGAATAGCATTGAATCTGCCTCACTTTGAAGAAGCGTTGCCCTTCTGACAAGTTTAATGATTCTCCTGATCGATTCGTCGTTGATATCGTTCTTCGTTGATTTTTTTCTAGATGAAGCGATGTCGGATATTAGATGTTTTACTATATTCCCGATATTCACGGTACACTCGAGAAATGGTCATACAGAAAATCCAAATTTCCTCGCTACCGAGCAGATTCTATGTCCCATCTTACGTACGCCGTCTAAAACACCAAGTTCAAACTCACATTAATCTTGATAAATTGCCATTTTAGTTGAAGAAACACCGATGTAATAACTGAGCTTTACACTTGTTGTCTTATATAGGCGTTGCCGACCACGGCGCTCTATTCTGATTGGTTCCTTATCACTTTATTTACATATGCATATTTCTACGAGTTGTTTGGGTTCTTCCTTTTATATATTTTAAAATAGAATGATATTATTTTAAAATTTATTCTAAACAAATAAATAAATGATGTTTTATAAAAAAATATATATATTTTTACCGATACATGTGCAAATAATACTTTCATGAACTTTCCATATCGAAATAACAGTTAGAAATTATAGGTTATTTAATAAAACGTGTTTTATTTTTTATTAATTTAGCTGTAAAATGAAACTATTATATATTGTCATGAAACAAATATAATTTGTTTATACATACATATACGTACATATACGTATATACATATATATATATATATATATATATATATATATATATATATATATATATATATATATATATATATATATATATATATATATATATATATATATATATATATATATATATATATATATATATATATATATATATATATATATATATATATATATATATATATATATATATATATATATATATATATATATATATATATATATATATATATATATATATATATATATATATATATATATATATATATATATATATATATATATATATATATATATATATATATATATATATATATATATATATATATATATATATATATATATTTATATATATATATATATATATATATATATACATATATATATATATATATATAGTATATATATATATATATATATATATATATATATATATATATATAATATATTTATATATATATATATATAAGTATTTATAAGGCCGCATAAATTTGAAAAATGGTGTTTTATTAGTAGTAATGATATGTGTATATTAAAAAATACGCTAAATTTATCTTTCGGGTCTTTATCTATAAAATGTATTTACTCTATCATATGAGAAAAATAAACTTTCCTAATTCCCTTAATACAACATACAGTTAATAAATTATTATATTAAACGCATTTTTATCCTCTTTATCTTCTACATCCTCTGCATGATATAAAATAATCCACATTAGGAAATTTTATGAAGCATGTCATACCTACTTAGACACTGAGAAATTCCTTTCGCGATGATAGTATAGAGCTTTACAAAATGCTTCATTCTAAGAACTTTTTATTTTATTCCTAAAACTTCTACAGACAAAATATTTATTCATTTATTTTATGTCTGCATATTAAAGAAAGGTTGTATCTCTTTTATTTTTAACGATGAAGATTTCGTTATTAACTCAAACTATTTATACCATATTTTACCTTTTTTTTTCTTTTATCAACTCTTCTAGTACTTAATAATTTTCAAAAGATGTAGTCGAGGAAAATTTTAAGTTTAGTGAAATATTAAATAGACTGCACCGAATTCCTTTGTCTTGGTTTTTCCAGAAGTTATAAATTAATCTATGCTAGATATTTTTAAGGCATGTTTACAAATGAGTGACGGTGTTTGTAAACTTTGGCTAAATTTTTCTTTATTGGATATTTTAACAGATATTATCTCATTATTGACTGTCAATAGCTTCACTAAATGATATAACAGGAAGAACTTGCTGTAGCTCAATATTGTTTGATTTTGACTTAGCAGTATAGACAGGTGAAAATAAACAAAAAACCTAGAAAATTTGTTTCTCATGCCAATTTGACAAACCAAGAAAGATTAAGTCTGCAAGCTCTCGTATTAAGACCAAAGGGTGAACTTTTCGTTTTAATGAGACCCATTAAGGTGAAAGAACGACTTCGCTTAAGCAGGTCCTCTTAATATGGAAGCAGGGACCAAGCAGTAGACCCACAGATTTTGTCTGCCACTCCCAGTGGTATTGATTGACAACTTAAAGGACATAGTGACCATGAACATATTTTACGTATCCCAGTCACCTTTTAATGAACACGGCGAATCTTAAGGCGGTTCGTGTTCCAAATCCGCAACCTTTCAAGTTTGAGATCGTTGTCTTTGCCGACTAAGCTACCTCGGTACAGGAGATTTGTAGTAGAATTTATATGTGAATGAAATTAAGAGGGTGAAAATCTCTAAACAGGTCTCAAACAGTATGATAGGGTATAGCGATTGCGAATGAATAATTATAGAAAATACTTTTTGGAGGCATAGATGCAACACAGCTTCTAATGCACCGAAAATGAGATTTCTCTTTTAGGAGTTGTTTAGAGTGTCGGCAGAAGTCATTTTATTGAGCGCAACGAGGTAGGAAGGATAGGTGGATGGGTTCGAAGTTTTAATTTACTTGTTGCTCTTCTCTAGTAAAAAAATAGACTGTAGCACACCAAAGGAATTCAAATCTATAATTCTCCTTCTCATAACATTCCCTTGGTTACAATATAAGTTGTACTAATTTAAAGCACATTGGATAATTCTAAAAACATATTTATATGGATGCAAATTTACTTTGCTTTATTTTATTTTATGTTATAACTTAATGTAAAATTATCTCCTTATAAACTATCATTAACTTCAATTATTACAGCTGAAGGATTAGTCATTGTTAGGTGATATATTAAGCCCAATGATAATTCAAGATGATAGGAGACATCAAGATAAAATATAAATGGAACAAGTTCGAAAATAAAATTAACTGCATGGAAATTACATAAATTTGCTCGAAAGTGTTGTGTAGAATAGATAACATTAAAGAATACAAACAAAAACATATTTCTTTGACAGCATGCATACAACACCCTATTTTATGTATATAAGAAAACTTAATTTTATTTCTGCAGCTTCAGAAAGTGTTAGCAGACATCAGAATTTAATCATAACTCAGTACTTCCAACTTTTTATTTTTTGTTGTTGTTGTTATACCTTTGAATATCCATTACCAAATTTTCTGGCGCTTTCAGTATTGTTGATATTAGAATTCAATTGGAATTGGAACAGTACTTAATTAGCATTTATATTCACAAAATTTATTTAGTCGTTGTAAAATTATGCTCTAATTCATTCCACTACATTTAGCATTAAATAACACAAAATTCCAGTCAGGATTTAATCCCAAATTTTTTAATCATTTACTTCCATTCACCTAAATAAAATATATTAGCATCATCATAATTTTTTACAGTTCTCTTTATAGTACAGTTAAAGTAGAAGTAATTATTATCATGAATCTAAATGAACAGTAATCACCCTGTGTTAAGAATTTATATGTGCTCTAGATTAAAAATCTCGTTTGATTGTATCCTAAGGGGGTGATATAAAATAAAGTCTATTTCAATTTTTAAAGCAAATAAACGAATCATTAACAATCGAAAAAAATATCTCTATAAAAATTACAACTATTTACTTAGATGGAAATTTCTCCAGTTTATTAAAAAAAAAAATTTCATTCATTACAATTACTTTTACTATTACCATTTCTTGCTATTCCCGTAAACTTAATTACCATTGTTAAGATCTAATCAACAACAATCTCCCAGTATTGAGGAAATTAGCTATGTTCCGGATTGAAAATATCTCTCGTTTACGTCCTATTTAAAATAAAAGCTATAGCAGACTTTTAAACAAATAAGCGAACCGTTTAAAGCGAAAACAAAATTCTTTCATAAAAATTTCAACTGTTTACTTAGCTGAAAGGAGCTTTTATTTTATCTTCATTGCTTCCTTGAATCTAGCTAGTTTCCGCTCAGAAAATAAAAACAAAACCTAGCGAATCAAAGCGTTAATGTCAATGCGTTCAAAGGATTTTTATTTAAAATTAATTTATTTCAAATATTCATTCGGAGACCAAAATTTGTTTCTATCCCGAGGGAAGACGCTTACGTTTATATTGTCTCTTCCTTTTCAACTATAGATCATTGATCAGTGAAATAGGTAGAGATGAAAGAAGATTCTTTAATTCTATTTCCTAAACGAGGTCTTTAAATTGTAAAAATTTAAAAACTCGTTGCGACTGTATTCATTTTTATTCTGTATGTTGTAAAACGATGACATATATAAAATACTATTATATTGCAGATTTGTTATAATTTATTTAGAACTTAAAACGGAAATATTTTAAACGAGAAAGTATCATATGAAAAAGATTTTACCTTATAAGCATAAAATTCTTTTAATTCTTAAAACATTAAATTATTTTTGTTTTCGATAATATTTAATACGATAGCTAAAATTAACTTTAATAATCTCCAAAAATCAATCTATACTGATAAATTTGTGTTTAGCAGTTATTATACTCATTAAAGAAGTTCTTTTTTAAATATTAAATTTAATTTTATTAACAAAAAATCGTTGCTACTGTATTAATTTTTATTCTGTATGTTGTAAAACGATGACATATATAAAATACTATTATATTGCAGATTTGATATAATTTATTTAGAACTTAAAACGGTAATATTTTAAACGAGAAAGTATCGTATGAAAATGATTTTACCTTATAAGCATAAAATTCTTTTAATTCTTAAAACATTAAATTCTTTTTGATTTCGATAATATTTAATACGATAGCCAAATTTAACTTTAATAATCTCCTAAAATCAATCTATACCGATAAATTTGTGTTTTGCAGTTATTATACTCATTAAAGAAATTCTTTTTTTAAAATCAAATTTAATTTTATTAACAAAAAACCGTTGCGACTGTATTAATGTTTATCCTGTATGTTGTAAAACGATGATATATATAAAATACTATTATATTGCATATTTATTATAATTTATTTAGAATTTAAAACGGAAATATTTTAAATGAGAAAGTATCATATGAAAATGCTTTTACCTTATATGCATAAAATTCGTTTAATTCTTAAAACATTAAATTCTTTTTAATTTTGATAATATTTAATACGATAGCTAAAATTAACTTTAATAATCTCCTAAAATCCATCAATACTAATAAATTACTATCAACACATCAATACTAATAATACATATATTAATAATATTATACTCAGTAAAGAAATTTGGTACTACTGAAGAATAGGGTACCCCTTGGCAATTTTGGTGAAATTATTGGCGATGTCTACTAAAACGTAAAGGTATTTCATCCGAATAACATTGTATCCCTTGCTACTTGGGCGACTTTAATTAGTGTAGATTGAGCCATTGTAACATAATTATATGCATTTTCTTAACTAACCAAAACCACTGAGAAAGCAGGCATTTACATTTATGAGCAATTAATTCATTAACAGTTTACAAAGTCAACAGCTCCAAATTATTAAAATTAGCCATAGTGAACCTTTATTGATTTATTATATGTAATATTTTTAAGCATTATGCGAGTTTAATATACAAAAAATCGGTTACACAAGACAAGCTGGATACAAATATAATATAAATTTAAATATAGATACAGATTGTTTGGATACGGCGAGATCATGATATAATGTAAGGTTACCATGTTCAGAGCTTTATCGCCAAGTTGGCGGAGGCACCCTGTTTTTCAACCAATACCGATTTTTTTTTAAATCAAATTTATTTTTATTAACAAAATATGTGCAACATTTTTCCAATGTTACACATTTTTCCAAACATTTGTACGTTCCGTAAATGAGTATAAAACTGTGTTTCCTCCTTATTACATTTAAATAATATCTGTTGACATATACTTAAAGGATTTATCAGATTACCTGAATTTGCAAATCGTTTATCAAATGTGGGAATATAATTCTACATATAACTTTGATGTATTTTAGAGTTATAAGTTTTGTTACTTACAGGGTGTTTAAAAAATGACTGGTATATTTGAAAAATCAATAAAAACTAAATTTTTAGGCAGACAAACTTTCAAAATTAATTACAATGTTCCACAACATATGACACTGCACTCTGGAAAAATCTAAACTACGATATTTTCCAGATATCCACCATGCGAAGCAATAATATGGAGTATTATCAGAACGAAATTATCAGAAACCAGTGTAAATGTCTCAGGAGGGAGGGCTTCACATGCAGAACAGATGTACTGTTCCAGTTATTCAATTGTTTCTGGATAGTGGCGGTACACCTGGTCTTTTAAGAGTCCCCACAAATATCATAGTTTAGAAATTTCTAGACTGCAACGCCATCTGTTGTGGAATATTATAACTAATTTTAAAGTTTGCATGCCTGAAAATTTACTATTGTCCCAAGCATAATGCAATAAACTGTGAATTTCTATCACTGTCCGTATAGTTTGTATTGAATTTTCAAATATAGCGGTCATTTCTGAAACACCCTGTAACATCAATAATTTAATATCCTATGTTATAGATCTAGTTATACAAACCTTATAACTTTTTGTATTATTCATAGACGCTAATTTCATATCATCTATTGAATGTTTTATCAAGCAACTTTTTGAAGTCCACAATTTGCAATGAATGTCCAAATTGCATTCCGATTTTCGACAGGATGTTCGCTCACAGCTAAATTAAGTTATACTCTTCCAGTAACCCCTTTGTATTTATATTATTCAGTAATAAATAGTCTCCAATTAACCGATTACAATCCCAGTAATTTAATTTTTGTTAAAATGTTAGTGCATATGGATTGATTGTGTTTCTGAAGGAATGGCATTACCTTAAAAATTGGAAATTGTTTATTTTTTTCATCAAATAATTTAGAAAATAATTAAGACAATTAAAATATTAAGTATTCATACTTAAGAAGTGACATGGACTAAAACCATATATTCCAAATGTTATAGTGCAAAGATAACAAACAGTAGATTAAGACAACGTTGGGTGTTGGCTAATATTATTTTGCCGATTACCTGAAAAGCAGTTGATAGACGAAATACAATCCATCACTGTCTAATGAAATGAGTCTAATTTTTTGTTATGCATTTTTGTATATGGAGTATAGAGAATTCATAAGAATATTCAATATTAAAGTTTTAGAGATCTCTAAATAATAGAATGAAATTACGCTCTGTGGGCTTAGGAAATGGCGTAATTAATGAAAAACAGGATATCGAGAATGACTTTAGCTTGAGACGATATGAAACGTCATTGCTATACCATGAATCCTAGAAATATTTCAGTTCATGTAACTCCCTATAAGTTCTAACACCACTTTATATTATCACAGTAATTACTTTAGTGAAATAACCATAGTTGTCGGTTGGTTGCAGAGAGTATATAACTTATGTGCAGAATTTCATTTGGATGTCGATAGCTGACTCAATAAAAATTGTGTTCTAGTGAAAGTAATCCCCTTAAGTGTACTTAAAAGTGACAGCTTTGGAAGAAACCATATGAAATGTAATGAAGAATATTATAAATCATTACTTCTAAAAGCATCTATAACAAAGAGTTACACTAATACAACGCCAGCGAGAGAGACTAACCTAATGGCAAAAGTGACATCCAATTCGATCCATTTGGATCCCTTCGATCCAATTGGACAAGAGGGGTTGCTAACTGTGGAGTAGCTGTCTTCGACCCAGATAACTGTCCAACGAACTTTTTCGAGAGATCTGTGAACCCCCATGGAAAGAGGGCAAGGAAGCAGAAGGTATGTGCAGCTAAAAATCTTCTACGACATTTTTCTTACAATTTTTCCTTTTGTAAGACCAGGTCACCACGTTGGAAAGTTCTTCACTCAAGTATGGTCCCTCTGGGATAGCATTGTTATTTCTTATTCTCTCCTTTATATTTAAAATAAAAAAGATTCAGCAGAAGGAATTACTTTTCATTCAAATTTGTGATTTCTCACGAGAACTACACTTATACGTACGGCT
>CM063501.1:76669185-76681685 GCA_032207245.1 Pardosa pseudoannulata | reverse complement strand
TATATATATATATATATATATATATATATATATATATATATATATATATATATATATATATATATATATATATATCAGTAATTTAATGTACCGCACATAGTTGCTCTTGAAATAGTACATTTGAGAGAAAAAAGTTATTGATTCAGTTTCTTTCATTTTACTCTAGAATAAATTTAAGATATCTTATATGTACAGTTTCATTAAATTTCATTTATTTAAGTTTATTAACACAAGTATGGTAATTTAAACTATTACCAAAGATGCATTGAAATATTTACATTTACAGGTTAATAATGCATAAAATAATTAGTGCATGAAATGTAAATTTTTAAAAGAGTTTATTTAAAAAGAGATAATGAAAACTAATGGGAAACAGAATTTAGAAACTTAATTTAAAATTTAAAGTTATGAGATGGTTAAAATGTTTTTAAATTTAAGTTTACTTTAGTAATAAATCAAGAATTAATAATTACTTCTGGAAAATATTAATTGTACCAGGACAAGAAGAAAAGTACCTCAACCACTAATAAAATTATCCATGCGGAATTAAAATATATATGTGGCTTTATTTTCCATTATTTGTAGAGTTCACGCTGTCTATATTCGATACGGAAAAACTTGAGTCTTTCCACGCATGAATCACACTATTTAACTTCCTTAAATTGTTAAAGGTATTCTTCAGTGTTTCTTTCTGTACTTTAAAATTAACAGAGCGTTTTTTAGAGAAGAAAGGAATTGAGTGGAATCAACACGTGGAGTTCAAACATAAAATAAGAAAATCAGAGAAAACAATTAAAATGAGGCTGAACAAGAGTCTTCTTTTATAAAAAGAGAAGAAAACAATTAGCAAAACTGAAAACTTGTAAAATAAAGTACCTTAATTCTTACAGTTCATGCCAGATATTTGGATTTTTTAAGATGGTTTCTGGATTTATTTCACTGTTGAGAAAATTTGTTAAGGTTAATGGAATTAATGATATGTAGTAAACCATATAAACATTTTAAATCTTTTGTTTATGATAATATAAAGTTTACATGTATAGAAATTATTAATATAGATATGTACACAATATTTTCCATTTAATTACTGAGGTTAATTTCCAAATTTGCAAGAACATGGTAAGCAATTCACCGTCGTGGTACTATTAAATGGATACAATTATCACAGATCATGTAGATCCATACATTGCATGGAAAATTTTAAAAGACATTTATATTATATAATTTGTTTTGATCTGTGATATTAAATTATCTAGTTCAGGAGTTCTGAATACTTCTATGAATGAACGTATATGATATTGAAATCGAAATTAGGGTGGACAATCGAATTTGATTAAGAGATGATTTCTTTACATAAGAAACATCTTACAATGCATAAGCATATAAAATCCTTTTGCATTATATATGTACTATAAAATATTAAATTTTTGATCTGAATTTTGACTTGGTACTGAAAACATAACACATTTCGACCACATATACAATAACATAATATTAATACCATACTACTTCTATGTTAGAAACACAAATGGTGCCATAATTTCAATAGATGACAAACAACAATCAGTGTGGTTAATTTATTTCGAGAAAATGTTTATAACTCGATGTGAACACCGCGTGACTTCCTTGTATGACTATTCAAGCAAATATTCTATTGCAAGTAACTGTTGTATGCGAGTTGAATTAATATTTGTAAAGTGAATTTAGGCTTATTTTTAAAAATGTCAGAAATTAAAAGTTGTTAATTTGAAAATTAAAAAAATTCCAGAAGTGGCATAGAAAAAATATATATTGATTTTGGAAAACAGAAAACAGTTGCGTAAATCTCAGAAAAATATTAGTTTGATCATTCGTGTGAAATATTAATAATTTTTTAATAAAAATCTAATTTTTCGAAACATTTAAAATACTTTGTTTCCAACTGAAAAGTTTTAGATATTTTCAATGCACATTATTAAAAATAAAAGAATTGAAAATAGTAATTTCGAAAATCTGTAAACTGCTATAGAAATTACGTATGGAGTAACTAAATATTTTCTATAATCTCATATGTATTAGCTATGTAAACTATACTGTATGGTGATAAAAGTATGTAATGAATTAAAGTTATTATGTGCTCATTATTAAAAATAAAATAATTGAAACTAGTAATTTCGAAAGTCTGTAAACTGTTATAGAAATTATGTATGGAGTAAATAAATATTTTCATTAGTCTCATTGTTTATATGTATTAGCTATGTAAGCTATACTGTAAGGTGATAAAAGTATGTAATGAAATAAAGTGATTATGTGCTCATTATTAAAAATAAAATTATTGAAATTAGTAATTTCTAAAATCTGTAAACTGTTATAGAAATTACGTATGGAGTAAATAAATATTTTCTATAGTCTCTTATGTATTTGCTATGTAAGCTATACTGTAAGGTGATAAAAGTATGTAATGAATTAAAGTTATTATGTGCTCATAATTAAAAATAAAATAATTGAAATTAGTAATTTCGAAAATCTGTAAACTGTTATAGAAATTATGTATGGAGTAAATAAATATTTTCTATAGTCTATTTTTATATGTATTAGCTATGTAAGCTATACTGTAAGGTGATATAATTATGTAATGCATTAAAGTGATTATGTGCTCATTATTAAAAATAAAATTATTGAAATTAGTAATTTCGAAAATCTGTAAACTGTTATAGAAATTACGTATGGAGTAAATAAATATTTTCTATAGTCTCGTATGTATTTGCTATTTAAGCTATACTCTAAGGTGATAAATGTATGTAATGAATTAAAGTTATGTGCTCATTAGTAAAAATAAAATAATTGAAATTAGTAATTTCGAAAATCTGTAAACTGTTATAGAAATTATGTATGGAGTAAATAAATATTTTCTATAGTCTATTTTTTATATGTATTAGCTATGTAAGTTATACTGTAAGGTGATAAAAGTATTAATTAAATAAAGTGATTATGTGCTCATTATTAAAAATAAAATTATTGAAATTAATAATTTCGAAAATCTGTAAACTGTTATAGAAATTACGTATGGAGTAAATAAATATTTTCTATAGTCTCGTATGTATTTGCTATGTAAGCTATACTCTAAGGTCATAAATGTATGTAATGAATTAAAGTTATGTGCTCATTAGTAAAAATAAAATAATTGAAATTAGTAATTTCGAAAATCTGTAAACTGTTATAGAAATTATGATGGAGTAAAAAAATATTTTCTATACTCTCATATGTATTAACTGTGTAAGCTATACTGTAAGGTGATAAAAGTATGTAATGAATTAAAGTGATCATGTGCTCATTATTAAAAATAAAATAATTGAAATTAGTAATTACAAAATATGCAAACTGTTATAGAAATTTTGTATGGAATACATAAATATTTTGAATAGTCCCAATTTTTATGTATATTAGCTATGTAAGCTATACTGTACTGTGATAAAAATATATAATTAATTAAAATGATTATGTGATATTCGTAAAACTATGGATTGTTTTGTACAAACACATTTTTAAAATATAATATGTAATGAGAGTATAAAAATTTATCACTTTCCTTTACATCTTTATTTATCTTTATTATTTTACTATAAACCTTGAACTACTGTTATACAAATGTATTTCTAATGATTTATTAATCTTTGAAGAATATGGATGAAAACTAAAAAATTATGATAGCATTAGAAGTTACTATTATAATTTTAGTAATCAATAAAACTTATGGTCTGATATTTAGAAGAAATAAAGGGTAAAATAAGTTGATCACACATTTCTAGGAACCAGATGCCCAGTTTCGTGAAGTCAAAAGAAAAGACGGTACTTCTCTTTAGATATGCAATGTTATATCGTTAACGATGGTAATTTTTCACTGATATACGCTCCAGCAAAAAAAATGTTCTTTCCCTTAAAGGTTTAGTATTACTTCCCGACTATGAGAAGCACGCAAATGTCTTTAACATCTGGTGGAATATCGTAGTTTTTATGACCGCATTTATAAACCATTAATATTATTTATCTTTTGTAAAAGATTTCTTTACCATATAAAAAGAAATTGTTTATATATAGCTCACAGTTGAAAACTACTTAGGAAAAATTAACTCTTCACAATTTAGAACAAAGGTGAAAATGATATATGGATTGTTCTATCTATTTTTATACTTTAAAAGTAATTCTATTCTTTTCCACTAGTGGGGTAATTAGAGGGAAAACTACATCTTAAGGACTCTCAAGGATATTAAAATTGAAAATCTGGAAAATATGATGAATTATTTTCTGCTATTAATTCTGAAAATAATTTATAAAAAAATGCGTTGAATAATTGTTTCAAATGCCTTATAAGTCTCCAATTATGCTACATCATTATCAACATTAACGAATGTAAAATACGTTTGTCAAAGACAATTGTCAAAGTAGCTATTAACACATTGCATGCGTGACACGTACTAGTAAGTTTTCTGACGATTGATACTTGTGCGCGGGTCACGTACTAGTACGGGTTAGTGTAACAACATGGTTTGTTTGTGGGTACAAAAATAACGGTATATACAGGAAAATGGAGCCGAATGTTCTTGTCTACTACATAGATTCTGGAAAAAATTAGACAAATAAAAATTACATAATTAGTTTTATGTTTGCCCTTTTCAAATTTTTACAATGTAAAAATGATTATATATAACATAATTTGAAAAAGTTAAAACTATATACTATTATTTCTATTTGATTTTTCATATTTACAATACTATTATAAATTTATCCACTAAGAATATATATTTGTTTTTACAAAAATCTTATGGTTGTAATTTATATATTTATATTTATATATCTGTTTATATATTTCAATATAAAGTACGAAAAGTTGGTTAAAAAATTGAATAATTTTCTATCTATTGCAATTTAACTGAATAACTAAATTTAAGCGTAAAACACCGGTACAATTCCGCTGCGAAATGTACCCGCATACAATATGTTAGGAGATTAGAAGTTTGGTTAAAAATAAAACTTATAGAAAAATTTAGGCTGAAAATAGGAGAATAATAGAGAATTAATGATTGATTTAGCGTTAATAATTATTTAAAAAATCTCGCTAAATTATATTCCATCAAAGCAAACTCGTGATTGTATTACAGTCATACGGGGGGATGTTTTTATTTAATTTCAAAATCTTAATACAATAAATGACATCCAAAAAATTAAGGGGTTTATAGTTTAGTCCACTGTTATATACGAAAGTTCGCGAGAAAGTCACGGCAACTATTTTTTTTTTCTTCAAGATACCAGTCCCGTTGGAAAGTGTGACATATACAGACGAAAGGACAAGGTGTTAACTACAAATGCAGACAATGAGTAGCACTGAACTATCGTAACACACTAATTTATTACGGTAATATACTGGGCAATATGGCCTTCACGGTGCAAAAGAACGACAACACAGTACACACGACAAACCTGGGCCTAAAGACCCTGAAAGTAGTATGCAAGTAGGGCATTATTTCCAAGGGCTTCCACTAATTCACTGTGATATTGGATTGCTTTTCTCACTCGGAGAACTGCTATTTTATTTATATGATCTTTTAAAGTATAAATAACACTTTTGTCCCTATATTCACAAAGTTTAAAGTTTTATAAATTCTACTAGTTTTTAAATTAAATTTTGCTTATATATTTACACACACACACACACACACACACACACACACACACAATATATATATATATATATAATATATATATATATTATATATATATATATATATATATATATATATATATTATATATATATGTATATATATATATGTATATATATAATATATATATAATATATATATATATATATATATATATATATATATATATATATATATATATATATATATATATATATATATATATATATATATATATATATATATATATATATATATATATATATATATATATATATATATATATATATATATATATATATATATATATATATATATATATATATATATATATATATATATATATATATATATATATATATATATATATATATATATATATATATATATATTTATATATATATATATATATATATATATATATATTATATATATATATATATATATATATATATATATATATATATATATATATATATATATACATATATATATATATATATATATATATATATATATATATATAATATATATATATATATATATATATATATATATATATATATATATATATATATATATATATATATATATATATATATATATATATATATATATATATATATATATATATATATATATATATATATATATATATATATATATATATATATATATATATATATATATATATATATATATATATATATATATATATATATATATATATATATATATATATATATATATACTATTTTAAAGGAAAAAAAACACATTTGTCACTATATTCGCATAGTTTTAAACTTTTATAAATCCTATTAGTTTTTAAATTCAATTTTCCCTATTTTTAAGTTTCAACTCTTCTGATGATACTTCCACTCGCTCTCTGATTTACAATGAAAATCAGCTTAAATAGTATTACGGACTGCATTTCCTCTTTTCTTTCTGTATAATCAGATGGAAAAATTCTTTTCAGGCATTACTTTTGATTGAGGCAAATGGGAAAAGATTTATCCTTTTAAAATTCGGTAACGTGATTTAGATTCCTTTTTTAAAAATGCATGTGTTGAGTATCGGGTAAGAAAACAATATGTATTTATTGTGTGGTTTTAGGTTTCAACCTAAAAATAAATAGAGTTTGTATCCTGTAACTTCCACAGATGAACAGAAAAGCCGGATAAAAGTTTTCTGTTCCCGTAATAGAAAAAGACTCTTACGCAGCAGAATTTTAAAACCAAATATTTCAGAAATGTAACACACACAAATATATATTGGATATATATTTCAAGGGTATTAATAAATCCGTGATAAAATAAGGCATTATTCTTAGTTTTCCATCAGTATTTCATTCTAGAAATATTTACTGAGTCTTACCAAATTCATAGCCATGAAAAATATACATTTTCATATCTATGTAAAAAGTAAAGGTATTGAGTATAATGAAGCGATATTTACTTCGAAAATTGGGGAATTGTAAAAAGTCTAGCTATATTACACTGATGTATATTATTTGGTAATTCCCATGGGAATTTAGTACTATTAGTGTTTTTTTGTATTTATTATTGTTCTTTATCTATATTATACAGATGTATATTATTTGGTAATTTCCATGGAAAAATGTGTTAAGTAAATCAATTTGCCGGGGTTAAATGAAAAAGGGAACTATATTAAAAATTCTAATGTCATTAGTCTACCTATTAGAAAATAAACTAGATTTTATCTTATATTAAATAATTATATAAAATCAAAGTAAATATTCTAGTTTACATATAAATTTATAATTTTAATTAATTTGCATATATTTACAAAATTACTTAGCACATATATAAATCTTTCAACATCAAATTCAGTACTATTATTGTTTTTTTGTATTTACTATTGTTCTTTATCTATATTACACATATATATATTATTTGGTAATTTCCATGGGAAAATTTATTAAGTACATCAATTTGCCTTAGTTAAATGAAAAAGAGAACTATATTAAAAATTATAATGTCATTAGTCTACCTATTAGAAAAAAAACTAGATTTTATCTTATATTAAATAATTATATAAAATCGAAGTAAATATTCTAGATTACATATAAATTTATAATATTAATTAATTGACATATATTTACAAAATTACTAAGCACATATATACATCTATCGACTTGAAATTGAGTACTATTATTGTTTTTTGTGTTTACTATTGTGCTTTAAAATACACTCCGAGGCACTAAGTTGTAGTGCAACCCCTTAACTTTCTGCGATGTTAAATAAAATATGTTGAGTAATTTTGCAGAAGAAATTAACAAAATTATAGATTTTTTATATTTATAAAATGCAATGTAAATGTTTCATAGCATGAAATTCTTGATGTAGATTCTTTTTTTTGTTATATCTTATGTTGGTAGATAACTAAGTAACTTTTCCAGCTCTTGCTTACTCTAGATGAGAATCTCATAGTTATAAAGTTCGTAGATAGGATGATTTGCTTATTGTTGTTCAAAATGTGTTTGTACAGATTTAGCTTCCTTAATTAACGCGTTGAATGCCAAGGCAATTTCCATAAATCTGGCATAAAATGACAGTTTCATTTAATCACATTATATTATTAAAACTCTAATTTGTTGACAGAAATTCAACTAAGTCCCGAATTATTTATTTCCCAAGAGCATTGATTTTTTGTGCCAGAAGCCATCTATCGATATTAGCACTGATATACTACGAGTTAATTCGTAGCTGCACAAAAATGACAAGTAAACACAATACGAGATAACTAGTAGTTTACGTCGTAGAAAAGAACGCAATCTGCCAGTTATCTCGTAGTTGGCAGTCAACGTGTTAAGCTTTGAAAATTGATATTGGTTCGAACTAACCATTTTGAACTAACAAATAAATAGATTTATATGTATGGTTTCATATGTCATTTCTGTGTAACTACGTTTAAAGCGGCAGAGCGATGGCAAAAAGATAGAAAACTGCTCTTAAATATAGTAGTTCGCTGCTTCGAATCACACTGATGGCGTATATGTAAAAAGATGTAGCTCCCGGTCTCCTTAGATCTCGTCAACAAAACGGTAGTCTACAGCTCTTCAGATTAAATCAAACCATTTAAAACATTTTTCATACAAATTTATGCTGAACATACAATATTTTAATGTATCTGAATATTTACGTTATTTATTGCAAAATTACCACTTTTATACAAAAAGGTCACACAAGTTCGTAGGAAACATTCTAAATACTTTGACAAAATATTTTCTATATATTATTAGTTAAAAGTTCGTCTTATAGAGAGAGAGTTTGTGCTTTCGTATCCGAGTTTTAACCCGAAGGGAATTTGGAAGTTTTCAAATTTCTTGGTCTCTCTTCTCTTCCTTTCAATAGAGAAAAAAAGGAAAAGAAACTTGAATTTAGTATGTGAACCGATTGATTTTCCTTAGCCTAGCTTATGGTTTAAAAAAACGTATTAGATGTTGGTGGTTTGTTCATAAGAGATTTTCAACGTACAGTAATGCTTTCTTCGAATGTCTTCTCGAATTTCTTATAGGAAATGGATTCTTTAAAACCAATGTACATGGAATGAAATGTTATAAAATTTTCTTAATATTTTAACGGATTATGAAGTTATATTTTCCTTATGACAATTTTAAACTGCTTAATAAAACATATAGTAAGAGCTAATATTTTCTATACAATATAGGGTCTTAAATAAAAGCAAAATTTGTGTACCATGTTTTATGTGCTATAATATTTTTAGATTGTTATATTAGAGGTTCTGTAATTTAATACAGATGTTGACAACTAGAAAAAGAAATGTATGTTTCAGTTGCTAATTATGATTTTAAATAGGGTATTTCCACATTAAAATATATGAAATCTTAAATATTAAGTATAATTACTTTTTATACATTTATGTGCGCTTTACTGACAAATAATCCAAGTATTGTGAACAGAAGGGGCTACTTATTTAACCCCCTCGGGTATGATTTAATAATGAAAAACTGTGCATGAAATAACCATTTAATTTTTATTTAAAAAACGTGTTTCATTTTACAATTCTTACATATTCTTAATTAAAATCCACTTTTTACATAGTGTTAAATAATATCAGAAACAGTAAAATTAAGAAAATATCAAAGCAAAACATTAATAAGGTATACAGATAATAGTCTTCAAGCTAGTGGTACTTTTCAAAACAAAGTGCAAAGGAATTCTCAATTGTTTACGCCGCCAAGTAGTCTCACTTTTAATTTGATTCTTGTAACACACACAGCATTTCTTAGTAGGTTTTCTTTTATTCTGACTCATTAATTTGGCAATGACTTGTACCAAGAAATTCTAAGTAAACAATATGCAATAGTGACTTGTGATTTTCACAAGTGATAAAAGTGTTGCCAAATTCAGTTCACTAGAAATTTTAAACTAAATTAATTATCATATTTAACAGTAACTTTAATCTCATGACGAGTGTAGCTCATCATTGTGCGGTATGGAATGAAAAACTAATGACGAGCTATACTCGTCATTTTACCGGAAGGGGTTGATAAAAAAGGCCTTTTTGTTGACTATAATAGCTTATATTATTACTGAAACCTACTCCTTTTGACCTAAATGTGCTACGGGATACCTACTGGAATCCTGCAAAACACTTAATGTGTGTATATGTGTAAGTATTTAAAATCCGTAAATTGCCTATCAGATGGATATTCTTTGAGCAACAAATAGATCTTAAGTGGAATTTATTTAGTGTTTGACGTTTTGAAAATAAATTTGTTTTAAATTATCTTACCATGAAAACGGTAAGCAAATCTATACCTTCTTTTTTCTTTTTATGGAAACATTAAATGTGCTCATTAATTTTGGAACAAACTGTATTTTGACGATGCCATCTGCATGAATTTTATTTATTGTGATCTCTCCTTTATACTGTAGACACATGCAGCATGTATTGATATACTAATTTATAGCTTTTAGAAATATTACGTAAAACTTTCGGTAACACATAATTATACCAGGCCTGTTGAGAGAAACGAAAGAACGAGACACCAGACACAAATGAGAGAAAAATTACCCTTTTGCTGAGTCTTTATTTACATTAGTGACATGGGTGAAGATGAATAATGATTATACTCTCAACATGGCTTCTCGATGTGACAAAGAAATGGTGAGAAGCAAATCCCTTCCTTAGATTATATGTTGCCCTCTCCGCCTTCTCCTGCACTCTCTAAAGGGGCCTTCTATGGTTTGAAAAAAAAAACTTGTTAGATGTTCGTGGTCTATTTATAAGAGATTTTCAACTTACAGCAATGCCTTTATTTGAATGTCTTCTCGAATTTATTATGGGAAATATAATCTATAAAACCAATGCAAATGAAATGAAATTCTATAAAATTTTCTAAAAGTTGAGTAATTTACAATAGTTGTAGTGTAACTAGTAGTTACACACACATTTACAACCTCAGATTAAATTAAGTAAATGTTGTTTACTTAAAGTTAAGTTTGCATTGTAACTATCATTTACATGACCCGAGCGGAAAAAGAACGGAAGGTGACCTTTCGCAGCTGACAATTATGGTTAGCGGTAAGTACACACGCGTGGTCAGGACAAAGCCATTTGTGTACTAACGTCTCCAACACAAACCAGAGGCAGTCGCTTAAGCACAGGTAAATTAAGCACTGTCAGTACTCCGGAGCCAGTGTGTCTACGCCTTTATGATGTCTACTGCCGTCAAAAGACCCGGATAATAACTATTAAATGAATTTAAGTTGTTTTGGTCGGTTGACTAAAAGACGACCTTTCGGCCACACATGGAAACGGATCAACTAATTCAGGCTGGTCTGTTGCCCAAAAGATTGCGTCAGCCTGGTTATGGAAGGTTCCGGAAGAATCACGAAAGAGGCAACCGGGACCCCTATAAAAGAAGATTGGCTGAGCCAAGAAGACGACTGTTTTTTTAGAGTTGATTTGGACGAGTTTGTTTTTGTGGAGCTCAAGAGGAGTTCACTTGTCTCTCCGATTGCCAGAGCTTTCTTTACTTTAAAGACCGCCAGAGTCTCTGCTTTCTGCTTAGAAGTCGACTTTTGAGTTTGGGATCTCATTGCCGTTATCTTTAATTTTTTTCTACTTCGTGCTTAGAAGTACGTCGCTGAGAGTGACAGTTACTCACATTTTGGATCGTCTTGCATACTTTGATTCTCAACGAAGTCCTGCGAAATACGCAATCTGAGCGTTTCGAGCGTTAGCGTGGAAGTCAACTGTACTGATCGTCAGCCCGGAAATTATACGTCAGCTTTCCGTACCGGCACTAATTAGAGAACTGTTCCTGTGTTCGAAAAGGACTACTTCATTGTACACACGTATTGTATTTGTATTAACTTTTATGTCAGTACGAGATCTCAGAAGAAGTGGAATTTACTGAAACCTGTACATATTGTACATAATTATTCCCATGAATAAAATATTTAATCTAGATTAAATAAATATCCAGCCTGTATCATTGACGGCTTTTCCTACCCTTACTCTAGTACGTCACAGCATAAACGAAATGACAACAGTAAAAAGTTTTATAACCTGAACTATAAATATTCAGTATAAAAATTGCTGGTAAAATATTCCTCAAATCTTCCGAAACAAACCAGCGTTGCCAGAACCAAGTCGGCTACTCATCATTAGCAACCCCTCTTGTCCAATTGGGTCGAAGGAGGGTTACTGATACCACACGTCCTTCGGTCAGTCTCTGCCCCTGGCGTTGACCTGTAGTGTACACACTGTTACACACACCCATTTACAACAGTCTAAATTAAGTAAATTTTGTTTACTAAAATTAAGTTTGC
>CM063501.1:76649185-76661685 GCA_032207245.1 Pardosa pseudoannulata | reverse complement strand
GTAGTACAGAATGACATTTATTTTATTTATTACAATGAAAAATGCTCGGACAGAAATAGTATGCTAATAAAATATCTAATTTAAGCATTTTCTAGATTAATATTAAGTTTTATAATACTAAATATGACATTACATAGGGTTTAATACTAAATAGGGCATTGCAAGTTTTGTATCTGAATTTGTATTTGTATTTGAATTATGTGTCTGAATCTCAAACGAAAGAGATGACTAGAAAAGTTTCTTTAAACAGTAGAAAAACATAAGCAAACATGCATATACGCAAGAGCACATATATACAAATATACAAATGGTTAATACCTACACATATGAAGCACGATTACAAATTTAGATTTACAAGAAATTCAAGCATATATTATTCATTTCCACATACTTATAAGTGTAGTACAGAATGACAATCATTTTATTTAATACAATGAATGATGTTCTGACAGAAATAGTATGCTGTCATTAAAAATATGCAATTTAAGAAAGTGTGTCGATTAATATTGTTATTAATACTAAACAAGGCACTGCATAGTTTTGCATTTTATAGTCATTTATAAATGTAAATTATAACATGATGTGTCTATTTATTCTTTTCAAACCTGACATGAATAATTTAAAATGTATGTAGATATACTACCTGTATTCTAAAGGAAGATATTTTAGTTGTTAAATCATTACTTACTTTTCTTAGGTATTTTAATACTACAACATACTATTTTAAAACTCACAGCTTTCTGTTAATTTAAAGTCTTATAGATTTTTAAAAAGTATTTCGCGTGTTCACGGTGTATTTTAAAAATAAAAACTTGCTTGGAAGAGGAATTTATCCGTAAGTTTTATAGAATCTTATAAAAGGATGTTAAACAACGTATTTAGTGGTTTAATGTTTGAGCATCTACCTTTATTAAAAATAATCTGAAAGGAAGATTTAAAATTTCTATCACTAAACATATAATCTCTTCAAATTTAGGTGATATCAATCTACTTGAGCGGAAATTATTTCCTGAAATGAATTTCTTGAATTATTGCGTAGTGTTTGTTATGTACTTTATAACAGTTCAAAAAGTAAAATATGTATTTAAAAAATTATTGTGTACAGGATAAGAATGTTTTATTTTATAAATAATTATCTATGTATTAAGAAAACATTTTACAAAAGTTGCTTTAAAAATCAGGCATTCATATTCATGAATTTCTGAATAGTGAGTGGATCAAATTACATATTTCATAGGAAATCTCAAAAGTGTTTTCACACCACAAAAAAGTAATTAAAAATAATGTATTGATTTTTTTTCTGTCCAGCTTCTTAAATTACTTTTTTGATTCAACACATAAAGTTTCATATTCAAAACATTTTATATAATCTGTCCCTTATATGGAAGGAGTATGGTGAGCGGTAATACAATCCAATGTTAAATTAGATTTTGGTTACAGTGAATGGCGCATTTTATACATCAGTACTAATTGTACGGATTTAATTACTACCAATGCTTTACAGCATGTTTGCTAATACCAGGGCTTCATACTGTAATGTATTTCATTCCGATTCAACTAAAATAAATGTAGGTATAGTTCCAGTTTTCGTTCAATAAATAAATAAATAAATAAATAAAAGGGTTTTGGGTTCAGTTTTAAATACATAATTTTATTTGATGTATATTCTTATTTGTACTGAAAATATAATTCATCATAAACAAAACATGAAATTCTATCAACATTTAGAAGATATTATTCTTATTAATTGATATATTATATGAATTGATACAATTAACTAGCATGTACAATGCGAGTGATGAGAAGAAAACAGTGAGCATTGACAATGTTATACATTATCAAAGACACAATTGACAAGTAAACATTCAGCAGAATTAAAATTGCTTCCTACAAGGGGTTTCATTTGAAACTAAAACGGAAAAGTATAAGGAAATTGAGAAGAAATGGACATGTAATGGCGATAATCATATGGTTGAAGTTAAAATAGGAAAAATACTGATAAGTTGTATACAGTAACAAAATAACTGATGATAGATCAAACCGAAATAAACGGATTTTTCCGGGTTAGTTCCGGCCAAAGTAACAGATTTTTCCACTTTTCGGTTTCCCGTTCAGCTCTGGTTTGAAGTATTAGCTAATAGGTTCACGATCTACTGGATAAAGCTAATACCATATAGCTCAGAATTCTCCTGTAAACAATAGAATTTGAATCCAATAACTATTGTGCCAAAAAGCAGTCCCTTATCATTATAAACATAATGCGTTTCCCTATTTATTCTTTCTCAGAGAAGCGCAATAATGACTAGATTTGAAGAGAAATACTTGGCAGTCAGTACAGAGCTGAAGCCCACAAAATAGTAACTTGTATTGCAAGATAACGTGAAGAATGAATCTGTGGATCTACATGTGCAATCGTTATATTTTGTCAGGTTGAAGGAGGAACAAAACAAGAACAAATTTTCCGACCTAAGTGTTACCAAAAGTGAGAGGAATCAGTGTCTCATCACTAGCAGACCGCAACGTGGTTTCGAAAGATTATTTATTACCTTTTATTTAAACTAAAAACATATACACTGTTTAGAAAGCAATTTACTTAATTGGGCAAAGTCCTTTTTCAGCAGAAATTTCTGAATAATAACTTATATGTGGAGTTCTGCTTTATATAAAATACATATTTTCCCATATCAGGATACAGAGATCTTCCTTCTTAAAAATTGGTTAAAGTTCCACATAAAATCATACATTCAGAGAATAATGTAATAAAATGTGTGCACCTGGTTAATAATTGATATCAACTTAATCGCAAAATTACTTTTAAAATTTGTATAATTAGAAGATTATTTTTATATCACAAACATTAATTGTGATTTTTTTTATTTTGTAAACATCAATTATATTGATTCAAAAGGTATATTTTATTTTCTAAAGAGTTTTTTTATTGTTAAGCCCAGTTTTATAAAGTTTTTTAGCATTTATACAGTTTCTAAAATTTTAAATTTTAGAATCCATTGAAAGATTTCATTTAGAAAATGAAACATTTATTTTTTATTAATTTAATGCAAAAATTTATACTATGCATAGCTTTTTCAGTTTTTTATATATATTTCAAAAGTTATCTTACGAATAGATGATTTTACTTTTTTATTGTTCTATGCTTATGTTTTACTATAATTAGTACACTGTTTAAAATGAGAAATCCAAATATTTTTTAAAGTAAGAAAAGTTGTATAACAACATTTGTTACAAACCTTGTAAATTATACATTTTAAAAGAAGCATGAATTTAAAAAATGATGAAAGATGAATCTATAAAAGGCTTCAGTGAAGATTTAAGGTCGAGAAAGGTTCATGTCTACTTAACCTATCTAAAGATGATAGCTATTTGTAGTATAATTATAACACATAATTTTATTATCAATAACAGAATATATTAAAATTAAAACAGAAAAAATAACAAGTAAAACTGAAAACATTGCCATTGTTCTATTTTCTCCTGTAATAGAATGTAGTAAAAATTTTGATAGTATTGTGGTATAGCACATTCTATTAAAAGATGCCAAATTCCGTTTCCTGATTATTTTATGTTTGAGAAATCATTAATTTTGTTTGAATTCCGTTTTTTTTTATCTTAAATTTCAGCTGAATTTGAGATAATATCCTAAGGCTGTTCTTCCTACTCTCGCTACGTTTTATTATTTTTCGAGAATTTTTCCACTTGATCGCTGTTGAGTCATCATTTTCTTAGAGATCCCCGCACTTAAAAAAAAGTTTTTTTTTTTAACCAATTTTTTTTTCCTAACTTACAATAGAAGTAAAAATTTCTGACAAACGTAAGTAATAAAAAATAATTTTTTATTATTAATAGGACTTTTTTCATTCATCAATAGCTATTTTCCTCTGTTATAAAATTCTGACTTAAATAGACATATTTTTTGAATAGTTAAAAGAACCAAAGAGTTAAGTTAAAGCAATGTAATAACTACAACATAACATCTCATAGTTCTACGATAATAACTACAAAAATAATACAACAAAAACAATATTTATTAAGTAACTACGTTTGGTCAGTACATTGTTGTGCGATACAAAATAAACTACTCTTTCGTTTACTGAGAAAATTATTATACGTTATTATTATAGGTTACTAAATGCGTCTAGTAGATGAGGATTAACACATGCATAAATTCAACAGCATATCGAGTAAATATAGTTTCGCTTAAAGTAGAAAGTGTAAAGTGTGTGGAATAGTTATTTATTTATTTTACAATATTGCCGATCAATTAGCACTTTAGCCATTAGTTCACGGGCTCTCTAATACTTTTAAACTATTCCCTAATACTGAGAAAGCATAACACAACTATTTAAATGTTCAAAATCCATTGGATTAGTAGAGTTACATAAAGCACAGTCCGGTCAATCCACCACATCAATTCTGTAGAGAGTGTCTTGTAAACAGTATATCAGACTGAGTCTTTCTCGAAACACTGGGAATAGCTCTCTCCTCCTCCAAATTCCTCTATTTCTTATTTGTGGAACACTGAAGCACATCTTGTTTGAGAGTTTTCATAAGAGTCAGATTAACACATTTAGTTGTAGGAAATGAAAGAGGGCGGTTAGTTATGTTTCGAATAGTAGTAAGAGACTAAGTTTTATTACAAAGGGGAAGCAGCAGTTACTTCCAACAAAAAGGCTAAAAAAGCTACAGTAAGCTAAGAAACCATTAGTCAAAATTTTCAACATTTTTCTCACTGCCGTAGCATTGTGACAATTGCATGGCTAAAAATCGTGCTGTCTTCATCTAAAAAACTTAAGTAGCACCGAGATTTTGTTTAATTCTTCTCATTACTATTATTATTATAACATAGAAATTAAAAGAAAGAAAGAACGAAAACATGTTAGTTTTCTCCTAGTGACATAATATTGAATTTAAATTGTAAAATTATGCATGGAATCATTAAGTAAAAACACTAACTATGAATTTGTTAGTCATTGTCGAATATAAATTAGGTCAAGTAAACATAGCTATGCAAATAAAGGAACATATAGATAAAAAGTGCAAAGTATGTGGACTTTAATGCGATCGAGAAACGTAATGCAACTGTAATGATGTGCTTTAATTTGTTAGGAATAAGTAAAAGAGTACTGTGAAAAAACACTAATAATATATTTGATGTTGTTATGTGTAAGTACTACTTCATTTCAATTGAATATCAGAAATAAATATTAACATGTCTATAACATTTCCAGAACATTTTGTGAAGAAATCTTACACTATTAGACCTCTATTATTAGTTTCTACTCCTAATCTGATTAATAATAATTATATTTGTAATTATATTTGCAATATACTTTACTGAATAAGTTCAGAAATTAAAAGTTTTTCACTAAACACCCATTTCTGAGTAAAGGTAAGAATTATTCATAAAATAATACATGGGTCAACGTAATTCATTCAGCTTATACGTGATTGTTTTTGAACAGTCTGGAAAAGTTAAATCATGATCTAATTTGATCTAAGCGACTAAGTAAAATACACGATAATTAAAAAAATGTAAGTACTATATTTTTTACTATACACTATAATTAATAAATGTAAGTAATTTTACAATACTTAGATCTCTATTATTTATTACTAACTCATAATGGGATTAATAATAATTATATTTGTAATTATATTTGCAATATGCTTTATTGCATACATTCAGAAATTAAAAGTTTTTCACTAAAAAACCATTTCTGGGTAAAGGTAAGAATTATCCATAAAACAATACTTGGGTCGACTTAATTCATTTAGCTTATACTTGATTGTTTCAATAGTGTAAGAAAGTTAAATCACGCTTTAATTTGATCTAAGCGACTAAGTAAAATATACCATAATTAGAAAATGTACGCAGTCTAATTAACGCTTTACAATATATAATATCACCGATCCCTAATATACATAAGAAACCACAGAAAATGACAGAGCATAACTGGGAAATAAGTAAACTTATCATATCTCTGAATGAATTGCTTTTATGTCACCAGAAACCTACGAAGGATTGCTTAGGAAATTTTTAGTCTTACTCCTAAAGCTAGAATCTACTAGTGGTCTTGACAATTCTCAGATTCCATAACCCAGTGGAGGAATAAAGAAAAAATATTCCTATAGAATAAAGGAATATCCGATTTCTGACTTGGATTGTAGGATTATTTCTATGATATCTTTACGTAAGGGAAAATTAATAAGGTAATATTTGTTGTTTAATCTCACATACTACCAGCAAAGTAACATGACTCAATATAGCTCATATATTTACTCTGATTATTTAGAAAAGTTACTCCCTTCCTTTGTATTATATATTATTTAAAATCATTTCTTGTATTCCGAAGTAATAATGGTAAAATTAAATTGGTATCATATAAAACTATTCCCTATACTTTTTTAAGGGAAGTAAAGTTACATTAGATAAAAATTTCGGCCTTCTCGATAATATCTTATAGTTTTAAACAAATATTTTTACAGAAATTTAATTCTGTTTTTCTTGATTACTCAAAATTCTCAAGAAAACAAATTCATATATAAATTTTCTTTCATATGGCTTGAAATAATGTCATGTAGCTCTTGTTTAAAATTAGGTATTTACCTATGATCAAATCTATAGTGGTTGTTTATTTCTTTTAGTTACAAAGACTAAATATTATTTGGGTTGCGTTGTGTAGATATTTTAAGTTTAAATTCAACTACATGCTCTGAGAGACATAAAATAAAAATAAACTAATACGGTAAATGAAGAACGACTGAAAACAGCTTTAAAGTAAAAATAAGTCAATTTATTACAACTATATATACACTATTAATTTACAAGATTCAGATTAAGTTTTGTCTCCTCGACTCGACTGCTCTGCTCCCTTCTATTCGACTCCACTCTCGAACCTCCCCTTTTCTTTCTCGACTTTTCTTATTTTATATTAATTTCTCCTTTGTCCCCTCTTCCTTATTTTCGCTCAATCAAATATTTTTAAATTTCTAATTGGTCTCTTTAACCCAGCCTTGAAACCGCCAAAGTGAAAAACCTTGCCACTTCAAATTGGGCACTGTCCCTTAGGGACTCGTAAATACATTTAAGGTACATTTATAAGGTACATTTTTATTTAGTGTCATGTACGGAGACTTGATTCTGATCTGCGACTGAGATCAGAACCCTGTCCGAGAATACCGCACACGATGAAAAAATCCGTTGAAATAACTTTCATTGTCCTCTCCCCTTTACAAAAGATGTAATGAGGTCTGATTTAGATCCCAAGCATTTTACTTTTCGTATGAATTAATCAATTATATTATTGATCTAAACATATCTCATCACAAATAATAAGTAAAACTTATGTATTTCCAAAAACAAGGGATTTTAACATTGCTTATATAAATGATAATTTAAAGTATCTTTTAGTAAATTTGCTATTTTAATCTATATCAGTTACTGATTTTTATGCTTTTTTTTAAAGATTTACTTCCCCTACTATCTCTAAAAAATCTTTCTTTGAAACAACAGATTTAACATTTAACTAACAGCTATTCTGGTTTTTGATTTAGTGTTTTTTAAACTTTTTTAAATTAACTCCTTTTTTAATAGATTTTAAATAAAATCTGAAATTATAATAATAAGAAAAAACTTATTTAAAACATACTTACGAAAAGATACTTTTTTTTTAAAATATATTTTAGTATTACACTAAAATGCTATTTTTAAGCAAAATAATGTTATATAAATGTGTTTTCATGGAGATATAGTATCTTTTGAACTGAAAAACATTGATTACAATAAGTCAATTTTCAGCATATTATAATATAAAAAATTCTTCTCTGTTTGAAATAAAATATTTTTATATCATTATTAAAGGTTCTAAGCTGTAAAATATTAAATTATTTTGTTAAATCATAGTTTGAAAAATATCATAGGAGTAAATTCTATTTTTTTTTTAAATTATTTATAGTTTTAAAGCAGTTCTAATAATGGAATTATTGAAAAATCTAATCGTTCACGGATCTAATCTTTTAAGAATGCATATGTTTTTATAATATACATACAAATGATATAAAATCCAAACGCTCGGATGCACTAACTAGTATTTATTTTCAAAGGAATCTCTACTTACACAGGAAGACTCGTGTTTCTCAATTTTTCTTCTAGGGTGACATCTTTCAATGACACTGATTTATTGATGTATTAGGATAATTTCTTTATGTAGTAAAATTCAGAAACGAAGGAAAATAATTTAACTTAAAAAAATCTGTTTAAGTAATTCATTTTTAATCACTAATGATATTTATTTTTGGAAATAAAATTTCCTCATTAGTTCATATTTTAGTATAGAACTTTAGGAAAAGAGAAATTTAGATTGAAAAAATATTTATGAACATTAAAGAGTGTACTCAAACTATGTTACAAAATTAGGAAACATAAAAAATAATTAACCATAATCAATACTAAATTTAAAAATAAGAAAAATCTGTTTAAGTAATTCATTTTCAATCACTAATGATATTTATTTTTGGAAATAAAATTTACTCATTAGTTCATATTTTAATTTAGAACTTTAGGATGGGACAAATTTAGATAAAAAAATTATATATGAACAGTAAAGAGTGAGCTCAAACTATGTTACAAAATTAGAACACTTCAAAAATAATTTAATAGCCGTAATCAATACTAAATTTAATAATAAGAAAAATTTGTATAAGTAATTCATTTTCAATCACTAATGATATTTATTTTTGGAAATAAAATATCCTCATTAGTTTATATTTTTGTTTAGAACTTTAGGAAAGGACAAATTTACATTTAAAAATTATTTATGAACAGTGAAGAGTGAACTCAAACTATGTTACAAAATTAGGAAACATAAAAAATAATTAAATATCTATACTCAATAATAAATTTAACGATTAGAGAAACAGAAGACAATTAGAATTTTGCAGCAGCATATATTTTATATTATCAATCGGTACCATTCTACCTGGAAAAAAGATTAGTAAGAATATTAATATGTATTCTTTTGCAATTTGAAGATTTGACCTCCTGCTTTTGTAAAACCCTTGATAACGAGGACATACATGCTATACGAGTCAAACATTGTAAAAACCGTTAGCGTTTAACGCCATCTAGTAATTAAATCTAGCATTTAAAAATTCAAATAAAACGTTCCAATCCAAGATTACGCATACGCGACGCTAGAATCTCAATATCAACTGGTGCTCTTCGCGTGGAGACGACGCTGGGCTGGTAAGAGTTGAATCGTACATAGATTCCCCGAGATGTTGTTCGAGAACGGGTTAAACAGTAAAAGTTTAAATATTTTCCCTCATAAGTTCTTCAAGATGTACTAATGTGAAAAGAACTCTTTAACAAATCTAAACTTCTCGCCCAACAAGCTAAGAATACAGTTGACAATACTAAATGAGCTATTTAACGGGCAGATTGAACATGATAAAAATTTACACGTAAGTAAAAATAGGCTAACAAAGAGTGGTATAACCAGTAGAGTAGGAAATATTTCATAATTTAAATCCATTATGGCAATATACTAGAAGTATGATCTAAACTTAACTTCAAGGTGAAAAGGTGAAAGTTGAGAGTAAGGTTTTTTTATTTCTTATTGTTATTGATATTGAAGATATTAATTTGTAAAATTTAAAAGAAAGCCGAGAGAGAAGTCCAAGGTGGAAATTTATGTAGCTCTCACTTTAATTAGACATGACCCCCTCTATTTCATTAGCTTCGAGAACATCATATTGCTAGTGATAATTGGAATCCTACAAAACAAAATGCCAGTTGCTACAGACATGACGTCCCTTCTTTCTCCTTTACCATATGGTGAACGTTTGTATTTTTCGTATTCACATAAAAATTATTGAAAGCCTCATTGTCTTCTTATAGTATTTAATTCAAAGATAGATTTGCATACTTACTTCATGAAAGCTCCAACTATCGCTAATTTTGGAAACCATTATTAATTGTTATTAAAGAAGAATAATGACTCTATTCTAGCTAACATTACTTTATATTAATTGCTAATCTTAAATAAGTTTTGAAAACATTAGTGAACATTTGTCGAACCCAGAATATAGGCAGTAAAATCTGTCATTTATTTAAATTTAGAGGTTAATGCGCTATGTTACTTGAAATGAACGCATATTACTATGTTAATTCAAAATATAAAAAAAATGTTATTATAGTTACTACTAAAACTATTTCTTCCATTTAATACATTGAAAGAGGGTTTTATTAGTTTAATGACAAATTTCATTCTGTAGAAAAAAAATTTAAATTTTTATACCGAAACTTTCAAGTTAGAAAATTAAATAACTTCAATCTAATTGTCATTATTTTTTTTGTTTACAATTTTTTATATTATTTGCAAGTTTTAAACTCTACAGTTACATTAGCTTTACCCTTTATATAAAAACAGATCAAATCTTAAAATTAGAATCTAATTTTAGGTAAATACAATAAAAGCAAATTTTAATTTTTTTATTCCCTAAATATTAATGCATTTTAGGTGGATATTCTATTTCTTACACGCATAGTACTTTTTTAAATAAATATTATAACTCCCAGTCACATTAATGGGAGTTTAATATGCTACGTGAAAAATGTTACCAGTACACCCATTATCTTTAATGCATCAACTGAAGCTGGTGTTTTCTATTGATTTTACATTTATAACTATTTCTATAAAAAAGTTTTACATTAGTATGACAAAATTATTTTTTTAACTTTATACATTTAAATCTTAGGTAAATATAATATGTTATCAGCAGAAGGTAAGTGAGTTAAATTTTATTACTGATCCCAAGTTGACACCTTCTAGAATGAGAAATGATGTTAATTATGTTTACTTTCACAGGAAATAAACTTAATGAGTTTAAAAGATTATTTTGATATATTTACATAATAATTTATAATATTTATGTTTTTCTGTGTTTAGAGTGAAATTTATTTAAAGCAAGCGTAGACTATGAATGGGTAGACCTGAAAATACGATATGTTTTATCTCATCAAAATGTGAAAGATAACAAAGAATGAAAATCGAACATATTCAAACTCCCTTTAATGAATGACAAAGAAATTAGAATACATTTACTACCACAAAATACTGTATAATTGTTACCAGTAATAATTGTTGCTTTTGATTTATTCATCTAACATCTGTGCCAGAGATTTGTTGTCTTATATAGTCGTTGCCAATTGAATCAAGTTACTCTGATTGGTTTCTTAACTCTTTATTTGCACAACGCATGTCTATACCAAATTTTTGTTTCTCTCTATTATTATATTATATATATATATATATATTATATATATATATATATATATACAATATATATATACTATATTTACTGACTATATATATATATGGATATACCATCATATATATATATATATATATATATATATATATATATATATATATATATATATATATATATATATATATATATATATATATATATATATATATATATATATATATATTATATATATATATATATATATATATATATATATATATATATACATATATATATATATATATATATATATATATATATATTATATATATATATATATATATATATATATATATATATATATATATATATATATATATATATATATATATATATATATATATATATATATATATATATATATATATATATATATATATATATATATATATATATATATATATATAAATATATATATATATATATATATATATATATATATATATAAATATATATATATATATATATATATATATATATATATATATATATATATATATATATATTATATATATATATATATATATATATATATATATATATATATATATATATATATATATATATATATATATATATATATATATATATATATATATATATATATATATATATATATATATATATATATATATATATATATATATATATATATATATATATATATATATATATATATATATATATATATATATATATATATATATATATATATATATATATACATATATATATATATTAATATATATTTATATATATATATATATATATATACATATATATATATATATATATATATATATATATATATATATATATATATATATATATATATATATATATATATATATATATTATATATATATATATATATATATATATATATATATATATTATATATATATATATATATATATATATATATATATATATATATATATATGTATATATATGCATATATATATTTATATATTATATATATATATATATATATATATATATATATATATACATACATATGTGTTCCTATATGCATACATACACACACACAGGTAGTTAATGAATAACTCTAATGGGATGAAATATAAATATGCCTGAAATATTTTGTATTTCGTTCTTAAACCAAATGAGTTATATTGAACAAATGTTACAATTTTACAATGAACATA
>CM063501.1:76641685-76644185 GCA_032207245.1 Pardosa pseudoannulata | reverse complement strand
TAGAATTACCATTGTATAACTTACGCCAGTTCAAAATTTTTTATATTTTTTTTAATTACAGAGTAAAATTATTTTTTACTTTTTACTTCTGAAAAAATTGAATTGAAAAAAAAAAAATTAAATTACTTTTTATATTTGTAATATAAAGTAGTTTATTTTTTTTACATTTAGCAGAATGATTTTATTAAACAGTCTACAAGCAGGATGATGAAATATATTTTCAATTCTAGAAATTTTTTCTAAATTTTTTCCTATTAGATAATTCTTGACTTGTTTACAATTATTTATGCATTTTACGTGGTTTTGTTGTCTGTGACTAAGTGAGGTACCTCTTATTTTCACTGTGACGCAGATTTCATTATGGTTACTTCAGATTCTTTTACTCCAGGTTACTTTTATATGATTGATGCCCTTTTTTTCTGATAAATAACTGCAGAAAAACATTTAAATGTTTGAGTAAGTACTATTAGAAAATGTAGCTGTGGTTTGCATTTCATTTTAGATTAGGACTTTTTTGATACAAGGTATGGATTTGTATGAATTTGAAATATCACCTTTTTCTCATATTTTTTAATCACCCCTTAGGCGTGTTAAAGTCTTATAAATATTCTTCATTTACAAAAACTTCATTTATCACCTTAAGTCTAATATGGACTTTTATCTGGGTGGTTTTTTTCTGACTAAGTGAGGTACCTCTTATTTTCACTGTGAAGCAGATTTCATTACGGTTACTTCTGATCTTTTTACTCCAGGTTACATTTATATGATTGATGCGCTTTTTCTTTTGATAAATAACTGCAGAAAAACATTTAAATGTTTGAGTAAATACTATTTGAAAATGTAGCTGTGGTTTGCATTTCATTTTAGATTAGGACTTTTTTGGTACAAGGTATGGATTTGTATGGATTTGAAATATCACCTTTTTCTCATATTTTTAATCACCCCTTAGATCTGTTAAAGTCTTATAAATATTCTTCATTTACAAAATCTTCATTTATCACTTTAAGTCTAACATGGACTTTTATCTAAGTGGTTTTTTTCTGACAATTTCGCAATTCTTTATAAATTTTATTCAGTTAAAACATAAAACAAAGATAAAAAGGAAAAACATTAAATATTCACTTGAAAAATATATTTGTTACTAAAATGAAATTGTTACTAATATTAATTTAATGGAGTTTCCGCAACTAAGTTTATATTTTTAAATGTTTTGAACAATGAAATTGATTTTATAATTATTGTATACTTTTGAAATTTCCCAACTATTTAATTTATATGAAATATAATAAAAATTAGTTACAATTTTATGATCAGAAAAGCATAATTTACTGTAATTTGCATAGCTGTATTTATAGTACAGACAAAATGATCCCTTTTTAATTAGAATTTCTTTACTAATAAAAGTCTTCGGAAATGCTTACTATAAGAAGTAAGTCTTATTCTAAAGCTTAAACAGAATCGTATAAATAAAAATGGACCCACTGTGCTTAAGGATTATTTTCAGTGACCCAAATTTTCAGTAATTAATTATTATGGAATCAAAAATTAATTTTTATTTGTAATGCTAATTTATTTTCTGAAGTTGTATTCATAAGGACATATTTAAATTAAGTAGTATTAAATACAGATTGTACACAACAAAAAGTTGATATTGGGCTTAATTTATTCTAGTTATCTATATTTCTATTATCTTATACTAGTCGATATTTGGCTTAGGAGGTTTTTAACTAATTTTCATAAAGTATTAGAGCATAAAGTTTTAAAATATCATATTTATTAATAACTTACATAGTATTGCGTCAACATTTATCTTCCAATTTACTACAGCAGTCTGATTTATTTTTATAATTAAATGTAACTCTTCATAATTTCACATAACTGACTGGTTTTATAGTTAAGAAATAGTTCATTTTGGTGCAATTTATCATTTGTGTATTTTCATATTCTTTAACAAGAAAAACGATATCTAAAAGATGCTTCGAAATTGAATTACTCAGTTTTCAGAGAATTTAATTTGCAGTTTGTAAAGTGAAGAATAAACTTAATTCGTTATTTTAATATGTCGGAAACGTTTCAGTTAGAAATAGAAGATAAAATATGCAATAATTGGGCAAGTTCTGTAAAATGAAATATTAAATTTTTTTCCAGCTTGAAGCATTCATATCGTAAACGACGACTATATGGAAATTAACTTTTTTTCATTTTTGCATCCCGCATAATTTTGTTACATTTTATGGGTGAATAGATTTAAGAGAAAATTAAATATAATTAAGTGAATTTTTTAAACATGGATATTAAATTAATGCATGGAAATTCCTATGTCAAAAAACAAAACAAAAAAATACAATGATATATTACTTTTAGTTAAAAGAAATATACACCTAGAATTTTTGTTTCAGATTAATTTATGAATGCTAAGAATATAATTCCTAATTAATCATTTGAATAAGAAGGATCATACGTTAAATTTTGGTAGTAGAAAAAAGAATAAAACAATGAA
>CM063501.1:76631685-76636685 GCA_032207245.1 Pardosa pseudoannulata | reverse complement strand
AAAAGTTGTCATAACATTCGTAGCCACAATTTAATACTGCATTTTTGTAAGGATTTTCAAAAAATTTTATTTGAAGATTTTAAATGAATACTAGGGTTAATAAGTTACCTGTTGACCAACGTGTAACCATTTTTAACATATACCTTCCTTGAATTCAAAAACAACATTTTTTTCTTTCTGGGACTCTATGTTATCTCTGAGTGTGTCAGTTGGCGATATGAACGTGATTTATTACTTATTAATTTTTATAGAAAGTTAATTTGGGTTGTAAATGGTTGATTAAAAATTTATGTTTGAAGGCATGTATGTAACGTCTATGCAAATTAGGGAGTATTTTAGATATAAATACGCTGGCATCAATACAAATTATCCTCTTGTTTGCTTCACGGAAAACATTATTTTTTGTTTTGTTTTATAGATGTTAGTTTGTTTTTCTTTGTTGACCAATGTGTAACCATTTTTTGCATATACCGTCCTTGAGTTCATAAACAACATTTTTTTCTTTCTGGGACTATATGTTATCTCTGAGTGTGGTAGTTGGCGATATGAAAGTGATTTATTGATTAGTAATTTTTATAGAAAGTTAATTTGGGTTGAAGATGGGTGATTAAAAAGTTTATGTTTGAAGGCATGTATGTAACGTCTATGCAAATTAGGGAATATTTTAGATATAAATACGCTGGCATCAATGCAGAGCATCCTCTTGTTTGATTCACTGAAAACATTATTTTTTGTTTTATTTTTAATAGATGTTTGTTTTTTTTTCCTTAGTGTCTTCATAAACTATCTAATCCCTTATTGGTAATAAATTACTCTGTGGATCAATGAATGGATGGAGTTTGCCATAATGATAACATTTTTATGTCTCTTGTTTTAACAAAGTGTAGCAACTAGATCTTTGTGTTTTAGAAATTTCGTGTCATATAACTTCTTTAAAACTTTCATTGACTTTTAAATTTTTTTCCTGCCTATACTAAACAATATTATTACAGATTGTTACACATGGAAGCAATAAGATGATATAAAAAAATAATATAATTCACAAGCATTTTAAATACTTTCAACCAGTATACAAAACCAAAGATATAGAACAGGTATGCAGAGAAAAGTACAAAATGTATTCTCTGATATCAGTGACAAAGCTTGAAATTTAAAAGGACATAAGACGAAAATATATTAAAATTACATATGACGTAGTATAATGGCGAATCAATTCCGCTGTAATTTATATAGTTATTAGTCTATAAGTGTTTTAATATTAAACTCCATTTACATTATTACAACAAACTCATTATTATGCATTATTAAATCAAAATGTTTGTATCAGACAACAGCCAAAACAAAATAATTTAAACGTTTGATTTAGTCGAAATGTGTTTAAAAAATAGTGTGTGTTTTTGTGGGATTTTGCGTATTTTTTTTTTTCATTTGTGTTCAAGTCAAGATCAGACGAGAGCATGCGACATTACACTTCGACACCTTCTAAAAATGTATGAACCCTAGGAGAGATTCAGAATAAAAATAGTGTTTTTATTTTAATGGTTTTATTAAATATTTATTTCATCATTTTTAAAAAAAAGGTGAAATAAAAAAGTGTGCTTTTATTCTATGTGTTATCATACCAGACGAAATTAACAAAATCTGCTTCATATAGTTGCCCTCATTTAAAATTAGATTTTATAAACTTGTTCGTCTTTTCAGTTTAAATTAACCCCATTTAACCTTTCTAATTAAGTTTTTTTTAATTTACAAATTTTCCATTTTTGAAGGTGGATATTTTGAACAAAGTTTGTGTCTTATCTTACCGACTTAAAACTATCGATACCTTACTATGATAAATTGTACTATTTCATTCCTAAATATACTTAGTTTCTTTAAAGTTCATTTTTTAAAAGTTATTCTGTTGAATATAACATTTTAATCTTCCATTCCTAAACACCACGATTTTATACTACATATACCATCCACTTTGCTGTCGTAAAATATCGATGAAATAATGTGATAAATTATACTATTAAATTCATAAATATACTTTGCTTTCTATAAAATAATTTTATAATTTTTTTGCCAGTCATAACATTTTAAGTTTCCCATTGTGATGTATAAATATGTTCAGTTACATTTTAAAATTTTTTTAGCAATTTGTTTGTCTTGCTTAGCTTTCTAAACTTCCATTTCTCTAAAAGGCAACATTTTTCACAAAATAGGGTTTTTATTATGAACTGTTATAAAATAGATAAATCAAAATGATAAATTTTAGTATTACATTTATATACATGCTTAATTAACTTTAAAACTATTTTTTATAAATTTGTTTATTGTGTGCTACTGCTCACTTTTTTCCTTTCAAAACGTCAATATTTTGCTCTCTTAAGAAATTCATTGTTTTTTTCATTTGAATTTGCCTCTAGGGGAAAATTTAATGGATGGTTTTCAGCAGTAAAATGTAAAGCTCATTAGTAAAAATCATGACATGATTTTAAAAAAGTTAAGTCGTAACACATTTTCTGTCTAATAACAAGGTCTGAATGGAATGTTTTAACGAATTTATCAAATTAAATACATTTCATAACTCTAAAGTTTTAAGAAATGAGTATGGTACACAATTATACTTCAGAAATATTTTTCGAACTTTTTTTAATTAGACGTGATGGAAATGTTTTTAATTCTCTCACACATTAAAAACTTTTCACAAAAACATCATTGTTTTAATTTGTGTCGTTTTAAATATTTGATTTTTTTCTTTTTATATCCAGGTTGATTAACCTGAAAGTTTAAAAAAATTTTATATTTTTTATCTAGTTAATGTTGTAAATACTATTTATAATATATAAAATCTAATTTATAAAATACATAATGAGGGAGTTACTAATGAAGTTCAAATTTGAAAACAAATTGATATTGTCCACAAAAACTTTTTATATAAAATACGTAACAGGGATATAACAAAGTAAGACAATTAAAATTACATGCGATTACAAATATATTAACATATTTCTTCTGTACTTTTATGGCACATTAATACTGCATATTACAATTCAAACTATTCAGTGGGTTATATGTAGAAATGTTTTTGCTAATTTACATTTCTTATAATGCCTAACTAATCCGTTTTATCGAACAATTTGCAACATATGCATAATTTGTTTCGGTATTTGGTCTGTAGGTTTGAAATTTCATGATCTTATTGTTAATTCTTTATTTTTGTGACTAAATAGAATGTTATAGTCTATTTCAAATTCATTTATTAATTATTTAAATCTAAAACGCGTTTATCATAAAAAGTAGAAAACATGATAGCTTAAAGATTGAAGCAACAAACGTTTCCTGGCCTTTATATATCTTATTCATAAAATGTTATTTTAGCTAAAGATCACGAAATATTTCTTAACTGTATTGGTAGATACTACAATACTACATTACAGAGGTGCAAGTGACCAAATCAACAGATACTGAGTCCAAGGTCACAGGAAATAGTTCTTTCAGTAAAAAACTAATAAAAACAAAACAAAAAAAAACTAATAAAACAAATAACAACAAATCTTCGGTAAAAACAAATTCATTTATTAATTATTTAAATCTAAAACGCGTTTAGCATAAAAAGTTGAAAACATGATAGCATAAAGATTGAAGCAACGAAAGTTTCCTGGCTTTTATATATCTTATTCATAAAATGTTATTTAAGTTAAAGATCACGAAATATTTAACTGTATTGGTAGACACTACAATACTGAATTACAGAGGTGAAAGTTACCAAATCAACAGATACTGAGTCAAGGTCACAGGAAATAGTTCTTTCGGTAAAAAACTAATAATAAAAAAAACTAATAAAAACAAATAACAGCAAATCTTCGGTAAAAACAAATTCATTTATTAATTATTTAAATCTAAAACGCGTTTATCATAAAAAGTCGAAAACATGATAGCATAAAGATTGAAGCAACGGACGTTTCCTGGCGTTTATATATCATATTCATAAAATGTTATTTAAGCTAAAGATCCCGAAATATTTCTTAACTTTATTGGTAGACACTACAATAATGCATTACATAGGTGCAAGTGACCAAATCAACAGATACTGACTCCAAGGTCACAGGAAATAGTGTTTTCGGTAAAAAAAACTAACATATTGACAGATGTATATTTCACAGATCAGCATGCCAAATCGAGTGTTAATTTTGTCTTGAAACTAGATTATAAAATACTGAAAAATCTTAAAAGGAAAAGAAATACAAAAAGTTTTAGTTAAAATAGGGTACAAATTCCATACATAGTCCTTTAAATTATGAATATTAGTTTAAGTAATAACTAAAGACTATACAGTTTGTGAGATGTTAAGAATTGGTGGAAATGTATAACTAAATATATAAACTAAAATAAAGACTTTGTGATTGAGAAATGACCAAAGGAAAGTGATTTGCTAACAGTTTATTGTTTATTCGAATTTGATATTATAAAGCAAATATATTACTATTAATAGAGAATTAATGACTACTAACATTTAAGATTTTAACACAGTACAATAGATAAGAATAATATGAACGAGGGGGATACAAAATACATAAACACAATCAAATAGAATTAAATGTATATGGATTGGATCAGCGTTGGGAAAATGAAAACCCAATAAGATTCATGATTAAAGGAATTGAGAATTTACTTACTACAATGAATTTGAATATTTTCATTTCAAACGTCGTCCAAACCAGCCACTTTATAAAACCAAGAAAAAACATAATATATAGCCGATTTAATGCCCTCGCTCCGCGCTCTCAGTGAACACTATTGTATTATTTTTTTTAATGGCGCTACACTCAACGGTAACAAAATAAATACAGTTTACAAAACTATTAAACAATTGCTGTCGCATCATGGCTGTTGGACGGAACACAGTTCCATAATATTCTGGTGAAGCAATTGAAATGCAATTGTTTTCCTTTATACATGTGAAAACTTTACTGTGGATATACCCTTGTGATACATCTGTATCAATCATATGC
>CM063501.1:76621685-76626685 GCA_032207245.1 Pardosa pseudoannulata | reverse complement strand
AATTCTTATAATGAGCCTTAACAATACTGATACATGAATCATTTCATGTACTATATTATATTATAAAATCAATGTTTGATTTTGTAGATTTTTGAAACATTTTTTGTAAACTTCTATTGTTTTTAAAAAGCTTGAATTAGACAATACTCAGTCGAATGTATATATTTAATATATTCTAAAAAGTACAGCAAAAGGCAAAGCTTATTGTTTTGGAATTTTTATTTGGATATCCATAATAGCAGCGTTAATCGAACACGCATACTCCAGTTTTGATGTCGAGTAGGAAAATGTAGACTGCAGTTTTACAAGGCAAACCTGGTTAGATAAAGACCTACTACTCAGATCTGAATTCCATCTTCTCTGGATATCAATACCAGCAACGTAAATCAAACCCTCAGGCTCAAGTTCTGATCTCGTGTAGGAGAAATATACACTGCAGTTTGCCATACTGCTTAGATCGGTACCTACTACTCAAACCGATATCTGAGAGACTTTGGATAGTCGTACCAGCAACGTAAATGGAAACGCAGACTCTAGTCTTGATCAGGTGTAGAACAAATGTAGACTTCAGCTTTAAAAGCCAAACCGGCTTAGATCTAGACTTACTACTGAAATCTGAATCTGAGCATCTCTGGACATCCATAAAAGCAACGTAAATCGAACCCGAAGACTCCAGTTTTGATCTGGTGTAGGACAAATGTAAACTTAAGTTTTACAACCCAATCCTGCTTAGTTCGAGACCTACTACTTAAATCCGAATTTGAGCTCTCTAGATATCCGTACCAGCAAAGTAAATCGAACCCGCAGACTCCAATTTTTATCTCGTGTAGGAGAAATGTAGACTTTAGCTTTCCAATCCAAACCAAACCAAACCAGTACTATCAGCTATCGTTTATCATTAATTGAGTATCAGGTTTGGTTTAGTTTGTTTCACAGCTTTGTGGCCTTATGCTTTGCTACACGAGGACTAATGAGGCCTCCTTGCCGCCAATTCTGAACAGCTACAAATATTCACGCTTATAATGATAGTGGAAAAAAAAACCTTTACCGAAGATCAGCACCCTACTCATTCTGCTATCGTTTAACAATCAGTATATTGGAATAGTGAAAATCCCAAATTATACAATATTTATAGCTAATACACAACCTTGAAAATTATAGTAGAAATTCAAAAATAATTTTAAAAGCAGGATGCACCAAATATTATTTGAATAACTTTTATATTCTAAATTATCGATAAAGAAAAATACTCCGAAAACATTAACCTTTTTTAAAAACTTTAACCGTAGGAAAATCCCTGTAACAATCTTGTGATCACAGCATTCTACTTAAAAAATGGAATCTCATTAGGGTCCTGGACAAAGAATCTCTCGCAAATAGACTTCAATTAGAAAGTTTTATAAGAACTAACAATGTATAAAGGAAAAAAATCCCGTCAATAGAAAATCGATTCTTCTAAATTTTATTTTGATGAATAATTCATATCACAGTAGGTTAATCAAAGTTTAAGGGAAAAACTCTGATTCACGGAAACTCAACTGCTTTTCTTCGCCTCAATGATTATCGCTAAAATCTAGAATAAGTTAAACTGCACTTCATGCGAAATGTTTTATTTATCCTTTCAAATTCAAGCTGCCTAAAATCCGATTGAAATTAATAATTGAATCTACCTTGCGTCTGTCCTATAATTCAATAAATTCCAACGCATTACGATAAATTCTTGAGAATTTGAAATTTCCAGCTTTTCTACGACTTTAAGCCAGGAAAACCTTATAATGATTTTTTTTTCATTTATGCACAGTATAGAAATTAAGGTACATGAAACATTTTTGTAAAAGAAATGTAATAAAAAAACTTTTAAAATGTGTCTTTTTTTCTTTCTTTTGCACGTGGGGAGAATTTTTTGGTTTAGTATAACGCGTTTTTTATGTGTTATCTTACTTGGAAATCTTATTGTGCGGTTTCCCTCTGGCATGATCTATTATATAATTCAAAGAGTAGAGATAATGAAACGAAAGAAATATTTCTTCGTCTTTCATATACTTACTTCTTTTACTTCTTTTATATAATTCAAAAAATTTAAAATGACTTTAATTAAAAAGGATAAAAAATTATTTAAAAACCTAACCACAGTAAAAGAATGTATATATATATATATATATATAATATATATATATATATATATATATATATATATATATATATATATATATATATATATATATATATATATATATATATTTATATATAATAATATATATAAAATATATATATATATATATATTATATATATATATATATATATATATATATACACACACACACATATATATATATATATATATATATATATATATATATATATATATATATATATATATATATATATATATATATATATATATATATATATATATAGTATTACCTGCAATTTGCTATTTACACCAATTACATAGCAATTTATTCAATTAATAAATTTTATACAATACACCATCACTGATGTCAAAAATTGCCTTGCCAAAATAACTGAGTGACGAAAAATAGGATATACAACTATATGTTCAGTTGCCATGTTCAGTTCCAATTACAGAACATCCTATGTTAACTACAACGTATACATCAATAACACTCATATACCTTGGTTTTATACTGTTAAATATTTAGGAATAACTTTAGATAAAAACTTAAATTTGAAAACACATTTTAATTATATTAAAAATGTATATTTATAAAAAGCTCGAAATGTTTGAAAAGTATCTCGAAACCTGCTCGAAAAGTTTTCGAAAAATCAAAATGAGTATTAAAAACAATTTGGTCGTTTAAAAACAATGTGCATATTTAGATATATTACTATCGAATCTTGGTATTTTAGAAATAATAAAACTCGCGAAAAACTAAAAATCTTTATTCTATAAAATCTTATATCTATAAAAAGTCTTATTCCAATTTTTCTTCATAATCCTCTCACTTAATTTTATAATAAAATTAACAAGGATTTAATTAATATTCCTGTCCTTTACGACCCACTGATTTTCCAAATAAAAAAAGCATTCCACCATTTTAGCTAATGTCTTTAACTTTGTGTCTTTGTCATTTGAAAAAAACAATATAAAAGAATAAAAATCCATACGCATTTTTTTATAAAACGTAAAAAGAAAAATATATTCAACGGCCGTCCCTTAACAAAAATATTTTGTGATTTTACTATCAACATCTCTGAAGTTAAATTGTGTTCGAACTCAGGAATCCACTCTTCTATCCTTTCAACTCTTAGTTATAAGCTTTTAGCTTGTTATCTATTTTGTGAAAAATGTCAGGATTAGAGGGCTAAGGGCAGAAAATTCTGTTGAACAACGCCATGCGGGCATGACACTGAAATCAGTTCTTTGGTGGCTAAGATTTATGAGGTTACAAATTTCAGGATTTGAGGACCAAAAAAATCCTGTTAAACAACGCCATAAAGGCCATGAAGAATGAGAGGCAGAACGACTGAAAATAGCTCATCGGTGTCAGAGATTTCTGAGGCTAAAAATATTAGGATTAGTAGGCCGAGACCAGAAAAACCTGGTGATTAAAACCATGAAGGCCATAAAGAATGAGAGGCAAACCAATTGAAAAGAAATCTCAGGATTAGAAGGCTGAGTCAAGAAAATCCTGTTAAACAACTCTATGAAATCCATGAAGGATGAGAGGCAGAACAATTGAAATCAGTTCAATGGTGACTCTTTGTCAAAGAATTGTTCTTTGCCTGGTGATTTGGCACAACGTCATACATCATATTTGAAAATCCTTAAAAACCTTTAATTATATCAAGCCATTTTATAAGTATAAGACAAACATAAACACAATAATAACAAAATTACACACAATAAAGAAAAAATCTATATATAAATAATATATATATATAAAATATATACATATTCTATATATATATATATATATATACATATATATAACATATATATATAATATATATATATATATATATATATATATATATATATATATTATATATATATTATATATAAAATTTATATAATTATATAAATAATATATATATTTTATATATATATACATATATATAATTCATTATATAATATTTATACATATATATATATACATATATATATATATATATATATATATATATATATATATATATATATATATATATATATATATATATATATATATATATATATATATATATATATATATATATATATATATATATATATTAAATGTTTCTGAATAATACTTTGAATATTTTATTTCTTTGAATTCTTTGAAGATTAAATTCTCTTTTGAATTCTTTGTTATAAAAAAAGAGTTTTCTCCCTTTAAATGAAATTCTTTACAAAAATTAAAGGATGAATTTTTATGTATTTAATAAAGAATTAAAAATTAAAATTTAAGAAATATACTTAACATATTACTATGAAACTTAGAGAATCACTATAGTGTTTGGTAAAAATATTTGAAAAGAAATCATTATATAATTTAAGAAATTACCATTGATACGCCCCAGGGAAAATGTGATTATTCTAATACGAAGTGTTTTTACAGAGTAAGAAATATTCTTTAACCTTAGAAAATGCAACTATGTAATTCATAAGTTATAAAGCTAATAAAGACGTTTTTATTTCTTTATATTTGAATTTATAACATACAGTTATCAGTTTAAAATTAATGCAATTTGATATCAAAAGTATAATATATAATTTTATTAATATATTAAAGACATGTTTTTTCAAATTTTTACTTTACATAGAATATGCTACTAAATATTTAACGAAATAAATATTTGATTCTCAGAAAAATACTTTTTAAACTGCTAACTAATTAGGAAACCTCAATATTTCATTAAATGTTCCTAACGGAATTACTAGAAAGAATAATTTTATATATTTTAAAACAAAGTACAATGTTTGTAAAATATATAAATATTAAATATAGTGTCAAAGTAATACAATTTATTTCAATAAAATATGTATTCATAT
>CM063501.1:76599185-76616685 GCA_032207245.1 Pardosa pseudoannulata | reverse complement strand
TTCTTGGTTCTGACCCAGGTTTGGTTTGGAGTGCTACGGTCTACTTTCTGAAACACGAGGGCTAAAGTTCTGCACGAGGAATCACGAAAATATCAGAAAGTGAATTGGGATGATTTAGGCATATGAAGGAGAATGAAAGAAAACCTAAAATATTAACTCGATTTCCATGCACACCATTGATGAAATGTATAAATTTGGTAACCTGGTGAAATTCTACCAACATATGCTGCCGGGTATAACTAAAAAAAGATTTGAAAATCTTTAAATTTAGAATGTAAAACTGTTGTAACTGTCGTGTAGCTCTCCAAAGATAAAAAATATTTTCGTAGAAATCATATAGTTGTACCTGAGTTTTTCTGATTTTGCTGTGTTAATATTTAGAGGATGACCTCTAATCCAAACTCTGGGAAATTACAAACCCTTTTGCAGGCTACCAAATCTGGTTTACTATTTACCGAATTTCTAACTTACTCTTTACTATTATTAAGGACACATTCACTAAATAAGATGCACAAACAAAATTAATTTGGCTTTAAATTATTAAAGCACTATATTTATATTTATAAAATTTATCAGTTTTATAATTACTACTCAAATTATCTATAATTTACATTTATAGCATATTAGGATTAAATATAATGTTTCTACACATAAAAATATAAAGGGGACCTAATTCTAAATTTAATGTTAAGATTTGGTACATTTGTGGGTTGGCAATGTAGGCACATCAGTATCATTTATGGTCGAGGGTTTCAAAGACTTGGGGAGCAGCCGTAATGTTGAGGCATGGATTCGATGATATGGACTGAAAGTTCAGACTTCTTCGTAGATATCGTACAATTGAATACGTGTTGGAGCAAAGACTAGTTCAGGAAGTATTCTAATGGGTACATACATTAGTGTCTATGTCAGATCAAACATTCTCAACTTGGCCCTAAGAATCTCGACTACAGTACCTCTTCTTCTAATTTTTACTCTTCTCTTCTTTTTGTTTGTTTCCATCACATATAAATCCTTCACTTTTGATCCTCTTCTGCTTTCATGATTCCAATCAGCTTAGCTGAACCTTTTGATTCGCTCCCTCTTCCTTTGTCATTCCTAGACCTCGAAACTGCAACAGGGGGATAACTTCACCGCTTCAAACTGGCCACTCCTGACTCCTCCAAGCCACCAAATTGGTCCCGTATGCACTATTCTTATGCAATGTTAAGAAGGGAGAGACACCTCTAATCTTCAAATAACACACATGATGATTTTTCATAAAACTCTTAATCAATTTTTCTAAGTCCTCTCTTCTTTATAACAAAGATCGGATTAAGATCTGAAGTTTTCCAGCTACCCGTTTGTTTCATATTAATTCCAACAGTTAAAAAAGGATCTAAATCACCTCACCAGAGTAATATCTAATTGTCAAATCCAATTTTCGGAAAAAATTTACTCCATGTGACGAGTCCATCTCTATATAACGAAAAGTAAAAATGAAACAAATATTGACAAATAGTATTCATATATAAAAATACAGCAAAGAGATATCAATGTACCTACATGCGATTGAAACAATTATTTTTATAAACGATAAGAGGAAATGATTTTCAAGAACATTTAAAAGATTTTATTATAAAAAGTTAAACATTGTTGAGAGCAATTTTGAATTACTAGTTATTTTACTTCTTTTTCCAAAGCAAAAGAAATGTTGTGATCTTGAAAATGATAATATCTGAGAAAATATCTGTGTAAAACAAAAATAAAAAATAAAACTTGAGGGATATTATCGTTACTGATTTTCACCAGATGGCAGTCCATGAGCTCTATTCAAGCTTTAACTTTATTTAAGAAACGATACATATTTTGATCCTTTAAAGGAATATTGAAATGTTAATATTGAAAAAAAACTTTTAAAATGGGATTTCTTTATGTGTATAATTTGAGAGGTGTACGAGTAAGTCACTTATTACCCGCATCAGATAATTTCTCTATACGACGAATGCTGATAAAATTTAAACATTTAAAAAAAATTTAAGATCTCTTGTCTTCGTAACTGACTTATTTTCATATCCCCCGTATTATCTAAAGCAAGGATATCTGTTCTTATTTAATGACATAAACAAATACATATTATATATATATATATATATATATATATATATATATATATATATATATATATATATATATATATAGTATATATATATATATATATATATATATATATATATATATATATATATATATATATATATATATATATTAATATTTGTAGATAAATTATTTCCCCAAATTCATGATAAATATACTTATAGAGCAAATGGAAAATTTAGTAACATATTATACATTTTTTGCAATAATATTTAATCAAGAGCTCTTATTCAATAAAAATCATATACCAGTCTCATCGCCTGTTTAAATAACATATAACGGAAATAAGATATGTAAATTTGTTTAACTCGACAGATAAATCTGTTAATGTAGTTTCCTTAAGATAATTTTATTTTTATTTTTACAAAAGAAGAACACAAATTCCTTTTTTTTCAATAAGATGAATATGTTTCAACAAGATTTACGAATACCTCTTGTTTTTGAAAAATAATCTCCTCTTTGAAAAAGCTGTCTCTAAACGTAATGTGATCGGAATATATTATCAAAATTACAGATTAGAATAGTTATTATCTTGATTGCGAGAATAATCTTTTATATCAGATAATTTTTGTTTTATTAACAATTTTATGAAGAACTTAAAAATTTGCTTTAAAAATTTAAATATTCATGAACTAAGGATAAAGAAGCAGAGCATTTCATTAAAGATTTTTAACTATGGTAAAATAAAAGTTATTTTTTTAAGTTTTTAATACATTTTGTCGTAAAGTATTTTCTTTAATAAAGCTTGGCTGGTTAGTAAGGAGGACACATATTGTTTGAAAATTTCTGTAGACTAATATTGCACTTAGTTATAATTAATGATATGTAGATTGACGAGATTATTATGAGACGAAATTCATTAATGAGAAAATAATACAATTCTTATCATAATTCTTGATGTAATAGTTTATACGAAATACTCTCAACTAGATATTTAATGTCTAACACTGACCTAACACTAATATTTTGTTGGTTTGTTCCTATACAGAAAATTTGCTTGTTGATTTAAGGGTAAATGCTCTTCCAGACTTAAAACTTAAATTATAATATTTTTCGACTATTCATAAAGTAAAACTTTCTGCTTGTTTTAATATAAATTATTTTACAAATTCTTTAATTACATTTTATTTTAAAAAGTTATTTATTTTTACAACTCCAAGTAGTATATTTTAATGACATAAAATGTATGTTTCCAATTAAAAAATAAATTTACTTACTCGCAAGGTAACTGATCAAGGAAATGTAATATAAAATAAAAGTAAAATATCTGTTTATTTTTGTAAAACTTTTTTTGAGTCTGATGATTAAAAATTTAACAAACAACAAAAAGTTTTGAGAAAAATAAACTAAAATATAACCTTTCGTATGCTATAAACTAAAACATATTTTTATGTTAATATTATTGAGATTCATAAATAAAATAGTAATTAATTCTATTTGCTATTAATTTCTTATTTTATTAAAAATTCAAATTTAATTTTCGGGTAGGTAGAGTTCACTTTATTAAAGTTAGAGGAAAAATTTTATTCTAACTAAACACAACTTTTTTTTATTGAACCAAAAATAAACTAATATTAATACAGATATTTCAATTCGAAAGATACTATGTCTCGATAAATTTATTTTTATCCGCTTTATATTTAGATTAATGTTATAAACTTAAATATTATAAAATGTATCATGAATAGGAGATTGATTTTCTACGGCAAGAAATTGTTTTTATGGGTAAATTAGGCAAATAAAATTCTCCCTAAAAGATGCGGAAATCAATATTGTACATATTCTGGAAGCAGTTGCTTCAGCTAAAAGACGCAAAATATTTAGTTTAGTTGCTTTTTAGAAATTAAAAATATTTTTTAAAGGCGCATAGTAAAGCAAAATTAAAATTTTACTATATTTATGTCTTAGTGTATGGTATAAGGAGAGATATCTTTTACATAAAAGGTATATTTATCTAGGATATTGAAGTTACTTCTAAATAATGTAAATTAACTTTTTTCTAATGTGGTGGGTATGACAAAATCATATGCTAGATGAGACGATAAAACAACTTGAATTATTGGTAACTTGTACACATGCCAACTGAATGTGGTATTTCATTATTAGTACAGATAAACAAAATATTGAAACTAAATGTATATAATACTCCAAAACCATTATTATTTAAAGTATATTTAATATTAAGTTAATATTTAAATTAATATTTAAATTTAATATTTTTAAAGAATAAGATTTTTCGACTAATCAAAAACGAAAACTTTCTTCTTGTTTAAAAAGTCTTTTTTTAACAAATTCTTTAATTACATTTTATTTTAAAAAATCATTTAGTTTTGCAATTCCAAGTAGTATATTTTAATAACATAAAATATTTGCTTCAAATAAAAATATGAAATTTACTCACTCGCAAGGTAACTCATCAAGGAAATGTATTAAAAATAAAAGAAAAATATCTGTTTGATTTTGTAAATCAATTTTTTTTAGCCTGATGATTTAAAATTTAAAAAACAACAAAAACTGTTGAGGAAAATAAACAAAAATATAACCTTTCGTATGCTAAAAACTAAAATATATTTTTATGTTAATGTTATTGAGATTCATAAATAAAAAATTCTAATTAACTTCTGTTTGCTAATTATTTATTGTCTAATGAAAAAATTCAAATTTAATTTGCGGGTAGGTTGATTTTTACTTCGTTTTGTTTGGTGCATATATATATGTATATATATGCACCAAACCATATATATATATATATATATATATATATATATATATATATATATATATATATATATATACAGAGAGAGAGAGAAATAATAAATGTTCAACATACCAAAAATGAATAATTTTAGTAAAATAACATTTTAAAGATTTTACTTTATTAAAGTTAGAGGAAAAATTTTATTCTAACTAAACACAACATTTTTTTTTCATTGAATCAAAAATAAACTAATATTAATACAGATATTTCCATTTGAAAAATACTGTCTGGATAAATTTATTTTTTTGTGCTTTATATTTAGATTAATGTTATAAACTTAAATATTATAAAATGTATCATCAACAGAAGATTGATTTTCTAAATTAAGAAATTGTTTTAATGGGTAAGTTAGGCAAATAAAATTCTTCCTAAAATATGCAGAAATGAATACAATTTCTAAAAGATGCGGAAATCAATGATGTACATATACTGGAAAAGGTTGATTCAACTAATAAAAACAAAATATTAAATTTAGTTGGTTTGTTGAAATTAAAGCTAATTTTTTAAAGGTGCATAGTAAAGCAAAATTAAAATTCTACTATATTTAGATTTTAGTATATAGTAACATAAGGAGAGAAGTTATAAATAAAAGGTCATTTTAACTAGGCGATTGAAATTACTGCTAAAAAAATTAACTTCTTTCTCATGTCCGGATAGAACATGCTAGATTAGAGGATATAACATATTGAGTTATTGGTAACTTGTACAGATGCCAACTCAAAGTGGTATTTCATTAATAGTACAGATACAAAAAATATTGAAACTGAATCTATATAATACTCCAAAACCATTAATAAAATATATTTATTATTTTAAAGTTAATATTTAAGTATAATATTTTTAAAATTTAAAGTATAATATTTTTCGACTAATGATGAAGTAAAATTTTTTACTCGTTTAAAAATGAATTAATTTACAAATTCTGTAATTAAATTTTATTTTTCAAAGACATTTAGTTTTGCAGTTCCAAGTAGTATATTTTTAATAACATAAAATATATGTTTCAAATAAAAAGATGAAATTTACTTACTCGGAAAGTAACTGATCAAGGAAATGTATTAAAAAAATAAAAGTAAAACATATGTTTGATTTTGTAAATTCAATTTTTTGAGTTTGATGATTCAAAATTTGAAAAACTACAAAAACTGTTCAGGAAAATAAACTAAAATATAACATTTCGTATGCTATAAACTAAAACATATTCTCATGTTAATATTATTGAGATTCATAAATAAAAAGTGTAATTAACTACTACTTGCTATTAATTTATTGTCTAATTAAAAGATTCATATTAAATTTGCGGGTGAGTAGATTTTAACTTCGTTTTATTTGGTGCATATATATTTGGTATATATATATATATATATATATATATATATATATATATATATATATATATATATATATATATATATATATATATATATATTCATATATATATATATATATATATTATATATGTATATATATATGTATATATATATGTATATATATATGTATATATATATATATATATATATATATATATATATATATATATATATATATATATATATATATATATATATATATATTATATATATATAATATATATATATATATATATAATATAATATATATATATATATATATATATATATATATATATATATATATATATATATATATATGTATATATATATGTATATATATATATATATATATATATGTATATATATATATATATATATATATATATATATATATATATATATATATATATATATATATATATATATATATTTAGAGAGAGAGAGAGAGAGAGACAGAGATAGATATATATAGAGAGAGAAATAAAAAATATTCAACATACCAAAAATAAATAACTTTAGTAAGATAATATTTTAAAGATCTTACTTTATTAAAGTTATAGGAAAAAAAATATTATAACTAAACACAACTTTTTTTCACTGAATAAGAAAAAAAACTAATAATAATACAGATATTTTCATTCGAAAGATAGTATATCTCGATAAATTTATTTTTATGCCTTTTATATTTAGATTAATGTTACAAACTTAAATAATATAAAATGTATCATGAACAGAAGATTGATATCCTACGACAAGAGACTGCCTTTATGGGTAAATTAGGCAAATAAATTTCTAAAAGATGCGGAAATCAATGATGTACATATACTGGAAGAGGTTGATTCAACTAATAAAAACAAAATATTAAGTTTAGTTGGATTGTTGAAATTAAAGCTAATTTTTTAAAGGTGCATAGTAAAGCAAAATTAAAATTCTACTATATTTATATGTTAGTATATAGTAACATAAGGAGAGAGAAGTTATAAATAAAAGTTCATTTTAACTAGGGGATTGAAATTACTGTTAAATAAAATAAATTAACTTCCTTCTCAAGGGGCTGATAGAACAAGCTAGATGAGAGGATATAACAACTTGAATTATTGGTAACTTGTACAGATGCCAACTGAAAGTGGTATTTCATTAATAGTACAGATACAAAAAATATTGAAATTGAATCTATATAATACTCCAAAACCATTAATAAAATATATATTATATTTTAATATTAATATTTAAGTTTAAAAATTTAAAGTATATTTTTCGACTAATCATAATGTAAAACTTTCTGCTTGTTTTAAAATGAATTATTTTACAAATTCTTTAATTACATTTTATTTTAAAAAATCATTTAGTTTTGCAATTCCAAGTAGTATATTTTTAATAACATAAAATATTTGCTTCAAATAAAACGATGAAATTTACTTACTCGCAAAGTAACTGATCAAGGAAATGTATTAAAAAAATAAAAGTAAAATATATGTTTGATTTTGTAAATGAATTTTTTGTGCCTGATGATTTAAAATTTAAAAAACTCTTGAGAAAAATAAATTCAAAAATAACCTTTCTTATGCTATAAACTAAAACATATTTTCATGGTAATATTATTGAGATTCATGAATAAAAATTGTTATTAAGTTCTACTTGTTATTAATTTATTGTCTAATTAAAAAACTCAAATTAAATTTGCGGGTAGGTAGATTTTTACTTATTTTTCGTTTTATTTGGTGCATATATATATATATATATATATATATATATATATATATAGAGAGAGAGAGAGAGAGAGAGAGAGAGATAGATAGAAAAATAAAAAATATTCAACATACCAAAAATAAATAACTTTAGTAAGATAATATTTTAAAGATTTTACTTTATTAAAGTTATAGGAAAAAATTTATTCTAACTAAACAGAACTTTTTTTTCATTGAATAAAAAATAGACTAATATTTATACAGATATTTTCATTCGAAAGATACTATGTCTCGATAAATTTATTTTTATGCGCTTTATATTTAGATTAATGTTACAAATTTAAATATTATAAAATGTATAATGAACAGAAGATTGATATTCTACGACAAGAGGCTGTCTTTATGGGTAACTTAGGCAAATGAAATTTTTCATAAAACATGCGGAAATCAATAATGTACATATAATGGAATTAGTTGATTCAGCGAATAGATACAAAATATTAAGTTTAATTGCTTTATAGAAATTAAAACTAATTTTTTAAAGGCACATAGTAAAGAAAAATTAAAATTCCACTATATATAGATATTAGTATATGGTAACATAAGGATAGATAATTTATAAACAAAAGGTTTTTTAACAAGACAACTAAAGTTACTACTAAATAAAGTAAAATAACTTCCTTCTAATGTGGTGGGTAGAACAAGTTCATATGTTAGATGACAGGATATAGCAAATTGAATTATTGGAACTTGTAGAGATGCCAACTGAAATTATTTCCTCAATAGTACAGATACAAAACAATATTGAAATTGAATGTATATAATACTCTAAAACCATTAATAAAACATATTTAACATTTTAAAATCAGAAAATCTCAATAAAAAATATATTTATTTTCTGTTAAGTAAGAGAAATGGTAAATTAACTCTAAAATATATTTTTATGACGTGAGTTATCGACAATCAAAACGTAATGTTTTTCTACTTCCGAAGTTGTCATTATATTGATGTGACATTTTGACAGAAAATCAGTAATGGTTTTTGAAATCAGTGATGCTTTACCGAAACTTTGCCATTCTAGGAGAAACTGTATTTAATTCCCTATCGTTTACTTACTATATCCGAAAACATGTTATTTTTTTATAGAATGTATCTCGTTTGGTAAAGATTTGATGTCTCGTTGAGTATCAATTTTCATACACTGAACTATAAGTAACTTCAATTTATTCAAATGATTCTACTTATCAAATGATCGAAATCTATCAAATGATTTATTAAATAAATAGCTTAAAGAAGACGACGAATAGATGAAAATGTGTGATATGCAGCGAAACCATCTCTGGTGTGATATGTTGAGGACACAATTTATTGCTCTGGTGTTTGTTCAGATTGACTGGATCTCTAATTTCATTTGCTACTCTAAGTAGTTTACTGAAACAGACAAAATCCATGTGAAAAATATAAGAAGTTGTGAGTCATATATCGGATCTAAGCCCACAGAATTGAAATAAGAAACAAGCGTTTTAACTATTCCAACGATCACGTTTGACAAGATAAGCTTTACAGGAATATTTGAAAATGCCACATAAAGAAAACTATATCTTAGTAAGAAACAAAATTCTTAAATTTATTTCATTAAAGGAATAGTCTGCAGAATAGAATATAAAAATAAGAAAATATAAAATTGGGAAATCTAGTTTTAATTTTATCCGGTTCAGTATTCTAAACATACTCGGGAAAAATCTCTATATACCACTGTGTTCAAGAAATAATTAAAAAAAATTATTAATTGATGGTACACTGAAGATAATATGATTGTTTGCAAAGCATAAGAGTTAAAAAAGTAAGTTCTTTAGTCACACGGGATACGAGATTTGACAAGTGAAATTGGGGAATATAGAGACCGAGGAAAGGAACCTAGAAACACTAGGACTAGGTGATCTAAAACTAATATATTTTCAAGCAAAAATATTTTTAGAAGAAACAATGTTCAACTTAGTATTGTGTACATTTTATCATGAACAAAAGATTATACTTTTTAATTTATTATTTATGAGATAAAGTTAGAAATTAACTATTAAATATTATGAATCAATTTTTTTTGTGGATGGCTCCGTCGACAACTTGCGAGATGGTTCCTAATTTTTTAGCGTCGCCACTGTTTTTGACTGTAAAGAAAAGAGTCAGGATTAGGAAGAGGAGTCAGAAAAGGATAGAGAAGAAGTCCAAATTAGGAATATTAATGGAGTGCATTGACATGTTCTGAAGTGAACCAGAATGAGGATTAAAAACTTAATGCATACCTTTTTTATTTTTAAATATGGCTCCTTTGACAACTTGAGAGAAGGCTCCCAATTTTTTAGCATCGCCACTGTTTTTGACTGTAAAGAAAAGAGTCAGGATTAGGAAGGGAAGTCAAAGAGGGATAGAGAAGAAGAAGTCCAAATTAGGAATATTTATATAGAGATGAATATTTATGCAGAGCATTGAAATTTTCTGAAGTGAACCAGTATGAGAATTAAAATCTTAATACATCCTCTTTTTATTTTTAAGGATGGCTCCGTCGACAACCTGCGAGAAGGTTTCCAGTTTTTTAGCATCGCCACTGTTTTTGACTCTAAGGACAAGAGTCACGATTAGGAAGAGAAGTTAGAAAGGGATAGAGGAGAAGAAGTCAAAGTTAGGAATATTTATGTAGACAGGAATATTTATGCAGAGCACTGACATTTTCTGAAGTGAACCAGAATGAGAATTAAAATCTTGATGCTTCCTTTTTTTAATTATGGCTCCTTCAACAATCTGCTAGAAGGTTCCCAGTTTTTTAGCATCACCACTGTTTTTGACTCTAAAGACAAGAGTCAGGATTAGGAAGAGAAGTCAAAAAGCGATAGAGGAGAAGAAGTCAAAGTTTAGAATATTTATGTAGAGAGGAATATTTATGCAGAGCACTGACATTTTCTGAAGTGAACCAGAATGCAAATTTAAATCTTAATGCATCATTTGTTTTAAGGATGGCTAAGTCGACAACGTGCGAGAGGGTTCCCAATATTTTAGCGTCGTCACTATTTTTGACTCTAAAGACAAGAGTCAGGATTAAGAAGAGAAGAAGTCAGAAAGTGATAGAGAAGAAATAGTGAAGATAGAAGAAGTCAAGATTAGGAATATTTATGTAGAGAGGAATATTTATGCAAACCATTGATATTTTCTCAAGTGAACCAGATTGAGTTTATATTTAATAGTTTAGGTTAATATAATGACGGAAAAAAATTAATGGTCTCAACACAAAAAATGAGACACGAAAGAAAAGCATGTTATCTGCAAGAATACCTCTCTAGAGATCCTGTATTAATAGAGAATAAACATTTAATTTTTTATTGAAGGGAATTCCCATGGAAGTAAAATCATGACATTCCCTTACCTTAGAATCTTACTAAATCGAATTCAATCTATTGAAAACTATTACTAAACAAATCAGTTTTATACAATGGAAAATTAACGGTATAGCATATACGAAAAGCATTATGGAAATAAACTTAGTAGCAAAGTTAATACCCTCAAAACATCGAAAAAAGACTTTTTAAAATGTCATTTTTTCCTCCTTCTTCAATATTTGCACATTAGGAACATTAGATGTTTATCTTTTGAATATACTGTATATAATAAATATATATTCTCAAACTTTTTTATTTTGTTTTTAAAGTTTTATTGATTTTTGCAAAAATATGCATTGGGAATTTCTAAGATTCATGCATAATTCATGAGTTGTCCGGAAATGCATGTTGCAAATGATTTGAATAGGTTTGCGGAAGCTTCGGATAGACGATTAGTTCTCTGTTCATTCAGCTACATTGGAAATTACTGTCTACGCATTTCTGCTTATATTGAGAATGTAAAGCTGTCGACGAGAATGTACAGATATATGTCGGCAGTGTTTAAGAGGGGTTCGTGTTTACGCGTGTGATTGGTTCACTCTCTGTATATTAGGGCGGTAAAGATAATCTATAAGTTGTAGAATCTTACCAAAAGTATGAATTTTCTTCTGTCTTCAAATTGTGTAGATACATCTTACACTTTCATAATGAAGTCAAATAGGAATTTTTTCCATTAAATATGTTTTAATTTTAATTCTGCAGTTGAAAATTTAAACATACTTTTTTCATTTGAAATTTTCCAATTTATAGGTATCTTTAAAAAAGTTTTAACTGCAGTTTTTTATCAGAATTGCTTTAATGTTTTGCATATTGTACATTAAATGTAATACAAATATTATGAGTATTTGTGCAAGGAAGCCAAACTCTTGCTAACATGTTACTGCTTGAATTTAAGTAAGTGATACTCATTATTACAAAAATAAAATAATTTCCTAAATTTACTCTTATTAGGATCTTCAAATTTTGCCGATGGGATAGGATATTTGACCCCGATGTCTGCCATCGTAAAATCTTCTTCTATAAATTGTGGCACATTTATTAAGTGTTTAGTCATTTATTACATTAAAATAGAGCAAAATGGAAAAGACACTTTTTTTAACAACAGAGGGATTTACATACTGCGGTAAAAAATTTGCATGAACATGTTAGCAAAATTTAAAGTTTAGAATTATTAGTAGAACGTTCAATGTATTCAAGGACTAGCCGAGTTGAAATACTTCTTTTGTTTCCGAGAAAGTTTCAAATATGGTTTAAAAATCTGCCAGGTAAATCCACAATATTAATGTAGTTTATTAAATTCAAGTGAACGGAAAGAGTAGTGAATTTAAAGAGGTCACTTGAGAGTGTGTCATGATATCATTAATGCTATTATGGAAAATATACAATGAAATTCATAAAGAAATCCATACTACAACTGTCTCTCATATTGCCTAATTATGTGCAACATAGGATAGTGCAGAAGGTCAATTATTCAAAGTCTTACAAATTGCAAAATATGTTAATCTCATTTACCGGCTAAAATGCAAAAGTTGTTGCTGATGTTTTAAGTCAGAGTAATTGGCCGTAGCGGACCCAAATCTTGGCTTCCAAGATTTCTGCACATGAAGCTTTGATACTGATTTTGGGATCATGTTAAAACACTCATTTCTGATGATAAAACTAGTATAATTATGTTCCTCTCATTTGCCAGGTCAAATACAAAAGTTATTGCTGATGTTTTGGTATGAGATTAATTGGCCGCAGAGGAACCAAATCTTGGCCACAAATCTTGCACCTGACGTTTTGCTACTATTGACTGTGGGGTCATAGTAAAATTTTTATTTTCCTTAAATAGAAATAAGGAAAAAAATTGTGCATTATTAAATTTTACTGAAATTTCTATGTTGCTTAGTGTGATTTTTCTCAATATGAAATATTTGTTCTCACATCTCGAAAAGTTTGAATGCTCATACGTCCTCCGAGAGCATTCACATTTCTGTTGATTTCATACTACATAATACACCGCGTATATTTGCTTTAATATAATTTAGATGATTTTATGTTAATCCAAATATATAGCATATACAAGGTACGAATATTAATTTCCAGGACTGTGGTAACTGTAGGAGAACGAAAAGCCGGAAGATGGTGCTAACGATTGCATATTGAAGAACATTTTTTGCTCATGGGCAGTGCAATCGGTGCCATTCTGAAGCAAGTGGGGCTCATGGAAAGGTGCATTAAAATGTAGCTCTTAAATTCCTATTGTTGCTGTGAAAATGGAGCAAAGAATTAACATTAAATTTTGCTTCAAATTGGCAAGGCAGCATCGGAAACCTACGAAATGTTAAAACAAATTTACGTCGAGGAAGTATTATTCCACTCAAGAACTTTTGAATGGTTTAAACGCTTTCAGGACAAATGCGAAAGCGTCGAAAATGATCCCCACATAGGTCGGACACAGTCCATATGCCCGCTGGAAGCAACTGTAAACTGTAAAGTCACTATTAAAGAGCATTCCAAAAGAGGACTTTAAAACTTTTTTTTTTTAAATTTGTACCGCCGAGTCCAGATGTACATTACGGCTGATGGGGATTACTTCGAATTATATTAAATGGCTATGTGTTTAACTTTGTTTTCTTCTGAGTTACTCCATGAGTACTGGAAATTAATAACGTGGAATTTAATAAGCAACTTAAAACATCTGAAAATTAGTTTTAAACATGAATTGAGGTCTGAGACATTCATTATTCTATTGTGAATCTAATGTAGGAAATGAGTGATATTACTATCAATAATTCTATATACATAAGAGATATTAATTAGACAGTATGGGACGTAGGAATGAGTTTCCAATATGTAACTATTTCGGTTAGTCGTTAATATCTAACTTAGTCAGTTTAATATGTTTTGTCTGTATTCGATGGCTTAGTCTATAGTAGGATTTTGATGTGTTAAATTAATATCTGTTTAAAACACAATATACTAAACACACTCATAATTATCTCATATTTTACGTTTAACGTATATAGTAAAATCTTTTGTTTATAGTGGAAATTCAATTATTTAGTTAATGTCATGTGTAAAACGAGTAGTTTTTATCAACATTCTTGCATATGTAATACTTTTTTTAATTAATCTTTGGGATGTAATATTAAGAAAAATAATTAATGTACTATTAAATAATACCTTAATAAATATATTTCTTTCTTAATTGATTAAACAAATAAATATACCAAGATATTGTAATTCAAGATGTTTATTTATAAATATATATTAATTTCTTTGCATGTGGAAAACAGTTAATTTCTTATAGCAAAGGTAATTTACTTATTTATAATTTTTCATGCCCTTACTAGTTCCATAACATTTTTTGTAATATTCTTACAAATTGTAGCGCCGTAATTCAGAGTGGACTGAATGAAAAAATCAACACGAAAAATTAATTCCATTAGAGAACATTTATTAAGAGTACGCCATGCACACACTACATTAACGTTTGAAGTTCACATGAACACTGGTCTTTTTCCTTTCAAGTGCAACCCCGACAACAGGTCACGCGACAACAAAAATTAGAAATGCCGGTTGCCAAGAAGGGAGAAATTCGCTGAGATTCAACTCAGGAGTCACGACAAAACACAAATGGAATGTCTTTTAAAGAGTTTTTGTTGTTGTCTTCTGCCACTTGGTCAAATCAAACACCAAGGGTGAAAAGTGCTATTTGTGCTGAAGTGGATCCTTGTAGGTTTGAAGCAAGGACCAAGAAGAAGACTCCCAGGGTTGGTCTACCACCCCAGAGGTATTGATTGAGAACTTGGAGGACATTGTGATCACTGTTAGATATGCAAATTTAAATGCATCACAACTTTGGAACCAATGTTGTAAACTGGGAGACTGTATGGCTGCTGAACTACTGGATGTAGTATTAAAGACGGGCGAAGGCTAAATCTCAGACTGGCTTTTTGGTTATTTCGTTTCGCCTCTCCCCTGACTTTCAGGAAGTTCCGACAAAATTGTTACCTCCTCCTCGTCGATAGTTAAATATGAATTTGTTGAGCTAAACACATATGTGCATGTATAAGTTACTGTGAATTATTCTTTAGGTTTTATTATGTTGTGCAAAGAGCGTCATCTATGAAATTCTTCCTAATTTATTTATTGTTTATTTTATCATTTTACTTTTGCACCTACTTGTGTTTTAGTTAAATAGATATACTGTTTACTTTAGAACGAATGTATTTTTTGACATACATGATGATAGGTTGTTTTTAAATAGTTAATGGACTATGACTCCACTTCACAACCCACTCATGGTCATATTATAAAATATTATAATCCAACAATCACGAACATATTTTAAGTGTCCCCACATTTAAAGAGTGATATACACTGAAGTAGTTTCGTTGAAGTAACTCCATATTTTCAGTCATTCAGTTCAGTCCATTCTAAAAGGAGCTGTTTTTCAAAATTTCGTGCATTTACAGTAAACAACATGGACTAGAATAAATAATATTATATATCTGAAAAATATCTAAAACATACACTAATAAGAAAACTAATAAGAGAATAGCAATAAAGTGAGATGCTCATATTATTGAGTAAAACTTCACCTGTACGAAATCCACCTATATGAATCTGTCATTTGTAGAATGTACTCCTAATTCTTCAATGAATCACCATAAACCCGTATATTGTAAATATTTATATGAAGAGATCATATGTTGTTCGCAAACCCCCTATGCTTCGACCGCTGCAGATTCATTTCTGGTCATTTATTTTTCCCTCTGCATATGTATACTTCATTTTAGCTTCGATTCTTCATTTGATTCGTAGTATGTGTCTGGCTTTTATTTTCCCTTATTAATAAAGTAGATAGAGAAGAATAAGACAAGAAGTAAAGAAGCCTGTTTTCTACAGAATTTAAAATCAAACGTCTGGAAGATTTAGAGGTATTATTTTAAAATTAGATTTTTTCAATGACAAAAGAAATATTCGCAAGGCAAAAAAATTAAATATTGCATATTTAATTCTTACTATAAATGTGTGAAAGAGAGATGAAATCTAGAGAAATTAATAGGAGCTGAAACAAGCAGTTGTTATAGTTTCAATATATCAAGAAACTATTATTTAAATGTTTTATCTACGTATATTAAAAGTCTATGAAAACTAGTACACTAATGTTTCACTACTATTATATTACAAAAAAAAACACTTCTTAGTACATAAAGAAATAATTTTTCGTTTCCCATTGTCTTGGTATAAAAGTTTTTTCACTGTATGTTAGGATATACATGATAAAAAAAATACTAAAAAACTAATATAAAAAATATGTTTAGTGAAAAGTAAGAAAATTAATTTCCACTGTTTTTGAGACTAATGAATTTGAGACTAATTTTGAGACTGCTTTTGAGATTAATTAATGCACTGTACCGGATAAAATTCTTATTTGATTAAACCCATTTTGTAATATTGTAAAGTCAGTATCAAGCTTTTAACTCTTATATACAATTGTTACTATTTTAAATTTAAACAGAAATTTAATCAAGATGGAATAAGATAACAGGAAATATCTGTAAGTCTTTTATGTGTAACTCTTAAATTTTATTGTAAGTGAAATGGAAAGCACAGAATTATGCTATATGGATATTAATTATAAAAATAAACTTTCACAGACATTAGAGATTATTTAAAATTGTTATCTAAATTAAGTTCTTTGCAGACTTCCCCTTTCTCTGAATGAGGTTCATTTATTTTGATAGTATACAGATGTCGTATTTACATGATAGTCTATCATTGCATGATTTATAGGAAAGTAATTTAGTTTGGAGCTGTGGTCTACTCTTCTACTACATGAGGGAAAATGAGACAGAAGCTTACTGATTAAAGCTAGTTTTGAAATTATTTTTTATATTATGTTCTGAGAAATTTTCAAATGGCTGATGCTTATACATTTATTTTAATAGCGAGCATTACCCAACATATAAGCAAGACAACCAAGTAATGCACCTATCATTTGACAGTTGATTAGTTTTGACCGCTAGGGTCCACGTATCTGCTATAGCGAGGTAAATGAGACGGGAGCTCAGCAAGTTCAATGCACTTTCAATGTACATAGCTGATTCGAATCGACTGTGAACATCCATGCTTCCAGTGGTA
>CM063501.1:76589185-76591685 GCA_032207245.1 Pardosa pseudoannulata | reverse complement strand
ATACTTTAATATATATAGTTTTATTGATACTCCTTTATTATTTAAGATCTGTTAAAATATGTTTATCAGGGGTGGTAAATAGAGGAATTATTAATCGAAATGGATTTAGGGGATATATGATCATTTCATGGTATAACTTATGAGATATTCAGCAGTTGTAAGTTAATCATTATTGCATACATGGATAATGTAAGGTATTAATTTGGATATCGTTTTATATTGAAATCATGAAATTAATTTACTGGAAGATATATAGTTTTATTGATGTGTGTGGTACTCCTTTATTGTTTAAGCTCTGTTAAACCATGTTTATTAGGAGTGGTGAAAAGAGGAATTATTAATTGCAATGGATTTAGGGAATATATGATCATTTTATGGTATAACTTATGATATATTCAGCAGTTGCATGTTAATTATTATTGCATACATGGAGAATATGAGGTATTAATTTGGATATCATCTTATATTGGAATCATGAAATTAATTTACTGGAAGATATATAGCTTTATTGATGTGTGTAGTTTTCCTTTATTGTTAAGCTCTGTTAAAATACGTTTATTAGGGGTGGGGAATAGAGAAATTATTAATCCCAATGGATTTAGGGGATATATGCTTATTTTATGGTATAACTTATGATATATTCAGCAGTAGTATGTTAATCATTATTGCATACACGGAGAATATAAGGTTTAATTTGGATATCGTTTTATATTGAAATCATGAAATTAATTTACTGGAAGATATATAGTTTTACTGATGTGTGTGGTACTCCTTTATTGTTTAAGCTCTGATAAAACACGTTTATTAGGGGTGGTGAATAGAGGAATTATTAATCGCAATGGATGTAGGGGACATATAATCATTTTATGGTATAACTTATGATATATTCAGCAGTTGTATGTTAATCACTATTGCATACATGGAGAATATAAGGTATTAATTTGGATATTGTCTTAGATTGAAATCATGAAATTAATTTACTGGAAGATATATAGTACAGAGTTTACCTACTTTTAACATAAAATAATTGATTAAAAAATAAGTTTGTTAATATAATATATCCCGAAGAAATAGATTATTTTTCTTAGATGAGCCACTTAGATGGTAAATACATTTCCAATTCAGGGCAATAAAATAAAATATTTCTTTAGGGTTTTCTCAAATCACAAATCCCTTATATAATAATAGCCTAAGTTAAATGTCAGCCTGTCCTCGAATTTATAAAGATCTAAATATTATTAAACTTGATATTGTAGAATTAAATATATGGAGAAAATAGTTTTACAGCGGAGATTTAAAAATATTAAAATTTCAGTTTTGTATGATAACATTCGTGTAGTTTTTGCTGAATAGTTTTATCAAATAATAGTCGAAAATTTCTTAAAACAATTGTTTTAATATTATATTCTTCATAAGATTCAATTTACATTCCATATAATACAAGTTGTACTATATATAGAAAAAATATTTTTCGAACTAGTTGGTAGAGTTATCCAATAATATAAAATTTCCGGTAGAAAATATTCACATATACACTGTTTGAGTTTTAAATTACCTTCTTAGAGAGGTTCTTCACAAACTAAATCAATAGTGCTCTGAAATAGGAAGATAAAATAGAGTTATTTTACTTATTTAAGGTTATAATTCTTTCGCGACTGATGAAAAAGTGGTGTTTATGACATTTCGCCATAAGTTCGTTGGTTTTCATAAGATAATCATTTCTCCTAAACACCTGTTTGTAAATAAATAAACACCTATAAGAAATAATGAGAATGAAATGAAATTAAATAATCCAGTTGTATCAGAGCAAAAACAATTGTTATTGTTTTTGTTGAAAGTACCCACAATTCGTATCAAATTTGATTGCCATTGATAAGCAATTCTCAATTCCCTACATAATAATAGCCTATGTTATTTGTAGGTCAGTCCTCGAATTTATGCAGCGGTTTGGACATCGAATGCATAGGAGCATCCCATTGGATTCTTGATGAGTTAGCAAAATTCAAAGAAAGTCTTTAAAGCGTTCGAAATCCCCTCCCCCCCCTTTCTAAGTGTTTAATGCCATTATTTCAAACCCTATGGTTAAGAGCAGGCAATTAAGTTTATCACATAATAAATAGGTAAAAATAACATTTTTTTCTAGCATTATGAAGTCATTCCTTTAACCATCTCATTTAATCATTTCTTATTTTAAATTATTTAAATATTGTCTGCATTATTTTCATATGTTTTATCACTGAACTTAGATATTACTTAAATACTTTTCTTTTATATTTGGCATAAATAATAGATTAGGTACATATGTGATAATTTTAAATTTAATCATCGATTATTGTTTGTTGCAATGAAAATTTTATCACCGGTATTAACAACAAATTCTTTCCATAAAAGTCTAGGAGTCTATTTCACATACTAATAAATATCTCACTTTTAAGTTATATAAATTTTTGAAAACTAAGAAGTTTGTTCGTTGGTGTGTTTTTTTTTTCTGCATGACCAC
>CM063501.1:76571685-76584185 GCA_032207245.1 Pardosa pseudoannulata | reverse complement strand
AAATTTGGAAAAAGTTAACAATACAAAGTCACTTTCTATTCATTGAATGTTGTTTTTAAAGTTAAGAAAATAGAGTGATTGTTTATTTTCAGTTAATGACACAAAATGAATGAGAATTTCAAAATTATATATAAGCAAGTTAAAAATACATAATTTCTAGAGAAACATTAGACAAAATTTTCGTTTATAACTCTGCAAAGTGTGAATTGAATTGAATTCTTTGTAATAATTAAGAAACGATTATATGAAGATTTTTCTGAATGTGAAAGTGTGGAACATTTCACCTTTTAATTGATAGTACTGTTTCTATTACTAAATAATAATTTTCAAATGTAAAAGTTTGCGTATAATTATTAGATTCGTTCAGATGCAGCAGTTATCATTTAAGCGTTAATTCCTATTCTACATGTTATTAGAATTTGTACAACTTGTTGTGAATTATCTAATTAAATATAGGAACTTATAAGCTGATTCTGCTAAAAGTGTGTGCAAATGAATCCCTTTATTAAAAGATACAATTAATTTTATATTACATACATTTTTACAGAAGTAAGGTTTATACTAGTGATATTTATTACTACTATATGTATCTGTAGAAAATAAAATTAATTTCTGAGCAGGTTACTTATTGATGATATCTATATTTAACGAAACTATATTAATATAATATATTAATGAATTTGATTAACTTAATACATGCCATATACAAATATATCAAACACATATTCACAAATTTTATTAAAGTATAATTTAGGACTAGTATGCAGTAATTAAAATATGATATACGAGAAAAATAAAAGGAAAATTCATCTTTTCTTTATTAAAAATGCATAAAGTTCACTGTTAATTATATATATATATATATATATATATGCTTGTATATACCAATTTACAATTAATAGGTTGCATTAAATTAAAACTAATTAATATATTTTTATGCATAAAAAAGTAAAACGTATACCAAATATTAGATATCAATACACGTTCAATACTTTTGAAACTCATTTTTGTCTTTGCATAAAAATGAGAAAATTAATTTTCTAAGAATTTTTTTAATAAGTTTACTTAAAATAGATAGCTAATATATACAAGTTAGTTTCCAGTGGTTTAGATTACACCACTGAGAAGAGAATAGGATAAAGTACTGAATATTTATAAAAGACAAAACACTGAATATTTATGAGATGTTAGTTAACACAAAAAAGTAGCTTTGTTATATTTGCTCTCTAAATATGTAAAAAAATGGCGATGAACACTTTGTGCTCTTTACATTTAAATATGTGGATCTTATATAATATACAAAAATTTCGATATAAAAAACTGTATGAAAATATTAAGAAAATATTAACAAGCTGTATGTGTTAAGAAAATATTAAATTGCATGTTTACCATTTTAATTATTTATTATTTTGCGTTTGTATACCCGCTAAGCATTCAGTGATAACATTTTTCAATTTTTTAAATAAGTGCACATGAAGTTTTTTATCCGAGTATAATTAAATGCATCTACAGTAAGAAATATTTAAAAATCTGTAAGTAAATGTAAATCAAAGCAACTTTTTTCAAAAATCATATTTAATTTTTAAAAACATGAGAAAGTAAATAGTGTATTAAGGAGACTATATTTTTATCATTATTCTATTGAATAATATTACATTCTTCTATTGAATAAATATTGAAATTTGATCTTAAATAAATTTTGTCATTCACAATTTTGTCATAGTTAATTTTCACATTCAATATAGTATTAGTTAAAAAAATATTTGATTAATTATTAATCCAAGTTGTTGCCATATTCTCTGAACTTTTACAATTAGTAGATGAATATAAAACGAATAATATGTATAAAAATATAAGGAAATTTTGATAAAAAATATTCTAACTTAGTTTACAATGGCAACTTTTTAAATGATTCAGAATAAATGATTTAAATAAATTAAGGAACTTTTAGACTTGTATGACATAGCTCAACTTAATGGATTCACTAGAAACAATAAATGTGAATTTTTCCACACATTAATCAAGATATATATATGATATATCATATCTCTCTTGCTCGTATAAATTAAATAATTCAAGCAACAATTTTTTCAACAAAATGATAGTAAATATCTACGCATAATGCTTTAAAATTTGTAAAGATCGCCATATGATTTTATACAACTTGTTTGAAAAATTGATGTCACAGATTTGTTAGGAAGTGGATATTTAGACAAAACACTTATAATTCTCTATATAATAATAGCCTAACTTATCTATCCGCATGTCCTTGAATTTATGAAGCGGTTGGACTGGAATGAATAGAGAAATCCATATTTGATTCATGATGAGTTACGAATAGTAAAATTCAAATTGAGTAAAGTCTATTTTCTCCTAAACTGTCCATACGATTCTAAAGTAAGTTGGTATAATATGCTTCATATCACACAGAAAAATACTGTAGTCTTTAAACCGTTTGAAATCTACCCCTTCTCCACTTTTTGATCTTTTAATGCCATTATTTCAAACCCTTTCTTCCCCGGTTAAGAGCAGGCAATTAAATTTATCAATTTATCACATAAGTAATAGGTAAAAGTAACATTTTTTCTAACATTATGACGTCATTCCTTTAACCTACTCATTTAATCATTAATTTTAAATTATTTAAATATCGTCTGCATTATTTTCATACGTTTTATCGCTGAACTTAGACATTACGTAAATAATTTTCTTTTATATTTGGCTTAAGTAATAGATTAGGTATATATGAGAAAATTTTAAATTAATCATAGATTATTTTTTGTTGCAAGGTAATTCTCAGACAAAAAACAAACCATTTTTTTACCTGACTCATAGGGTATTTTACAATTCTGGAAAGTTAAAAATTTTAGTGATCCTGTCATATGATGGGTTATATTCTAGTCATCAAATAATTGTCACCTGACAATATACATACAATGTTAGAAAAATATTACAAATTTATTTGCAATTGAATTATACATAGTTTGTACTGTAAATGATTTGAAAAAAAACCAATAAAGCGTTTTAGGGTCATTAAGATACTATAAGACCTAAAGGTAACATTTTAATGAAAGTACTAACGAATTAGAAAGAAAGCTAATTTTTTCTGCTATGAATATTTAACTCAACTTTTCAGAAACACATGTAGGACATTATATTCTCCACATTCTCAGTTTCAAATTTTTGTTTAATAAACTCATAATTCTTTTAAATTTTGTAGAATAATAAAGCTTAACGATTATATTCACATTTAATGATTTGTAGAATTACTATAAATTGTACATAGCAGTGGCGTGCTGTCCATATGTGCAGGGTGTGCACTGCACACCCTGGCAAAATTATGGGACAATAATTTTCTGCACCTATGTCTACCTATCTTTATATGATATATAATAAATATTTATAATATATTCAAATATGTTGATTTGCCTGCTTGTATTCTCACAGTGCGTGCGGTACTAGGTGCTGCGCCACGTAGCGCTTCTGTAGAAGAACAGCATACTATGGCACTTAGGCAAGTGCAGCTATTTTTCTAGCATTTGGCATTTAGAATCATTAGAAGGTACGGTTTAATAAGCTTTGTATTAGAGCGCCATGTGGTGCTGCGTTTGCTGAACATATATAAGTTTTTCGACACAAATATGACGCCATAGAACAAAAGACATGATTTTTCTTCAGTACCAGTAGAATTCTCATAAGTTTAGCTGTTTCTATAGTTATAACTCGACTACTCGTAGGTAAATAGTTTATTTATTGTAATTTTATTCATAATAAATAACCCGTTTCAGACTGGAGAACTCAGATGTCTCAATAATTAAAGATTTATTGGAAAATCCATGTCCTCTGCACACCCTGCATGAAAACCTACCGCACGCCACTGATACATAGATTGAAACCGGCAAACCAAACCCGTGTATATGAAAGAAATGTTTTATTACGTTTTGATTTTGTCCTTAGGATTCTACTTATCATTCTACGTTATAGTACAACTTTTCTTTTCGGTTGAGATTATTAATCTATGGTAACTAAAATGAATTTTATGCTCTAGTGTTAATAATTCTGTATTAAGCAAGTTGACAGTAAGTACTGCTAAAGTGTGGTAATGACCACATTGTTTAGAATAAAATTTATTGATATGTAATTATCTGTATATCTAGGCATAATATACAAATCTGGTAATATACTTAGGTTATACAGTTAAGAAATTCAGATTAAAAAAATTATGATTACTTTGAAAATAAAAATTAGTTTTTTTAACTAATTTGTAATTATTATATAATTAATTATTAGAGTTACACTTAGATGATCCTGTTATTTGTAACTTTTGAAAATATTCAATGTTTTTGTAGAGTGGTCTTAAATTGTTTTAAACTATACCCCTATTGTAAGTATACGATCTTAGACGATAGTTTAATGATTATAGATTTCATACAAGTATATTTATTTCACGTGATAGCCATTTTATGTAGGTAATGATTGTAATAATGATAATTCTTAAGAAAGATGAAGCCGAATTTAAATTTTCCATAAAGTTATTTTATTTATCGCATTAAAAGTGAAAACTAGCAATTTTTTTTAGTTGTCTACATTTTTAAGAACTTTCACCTGGCAATGTGAGACATATTTGACTTTATACAAGACTTTTAATGTTGTTGGATGGTTAGTTGGCTGTTTGATACTTAACATTACTAAATCCACAAGGGACATATTATGCCAAAAATACATCATACAGTGTAAAGCTGTAGAGAAAATAAAACCAATAATAAAAGAAAAGAAGACAAGTTATTCACAATAGCTTATAAGAAATCGTATAAAAACAGGGAGGAGATTTAAACGAAAAAATGTATAAAAAAGTTGCTCATAAAAAAGCCAAAAAAAAAAACTTCTAAGGAACCAGTATTAACATAACTATTATAATATGGTAAATGGATAAAATTACCAGATCTCTGTTACTTAAGTTTCAAGCTTTTTTTTTAACCATTAAACAATCTATTATTTCAGTAGAAGAAAATTAATAGACAATTTAAATTCGTTAATTACAAAATGTTACAATTTTATTTTCTCTAAATTAATTAAACTAGGCTTATTAATAAACAGTGATGAATAGCAGAATCTCAACTGGAACTTACATATTAATCTATGTTTTTAAAAAATGCAACACCAAGAAGGAATGGTGCGTTTGAGCTGAAATTTTAGAAAATGCTACGTAGGGCTTGTTAAGAGAATATTCAACAGTTCAGTTTCTCTACGCATTCATGGACTGCGCAGAGTGCTCTGAACTATATTTAAAGCCACATTAAAAAGGGATGTAGCGGGATGTTGAAATAAGTTTATAGTTATCTGCTAGTGGTAAACGTGAGACGTAACTATGTCTCGTCGACGGAAGATAGCGACATCAATAATTTATAAAATTTCTACATAGGAAAATAATCAGCCTTAGAAGGAGGACTTTCGTATTATGCAATACCACCTCTTGTTCAGCGTAACAACAGCAAACTGATGTGAGTATAGAAGAAAAATTCAAAAGAGAATCAAACCAGTCGGTAAACCAAAAGTAGTCTCCAAAAGTGTTACGTTAGATCATGATCATACACACTTCGTGAACATGGCAAATGAGAACTGCATTTCTTCATATCCCAAATTGCGTTAACACATCGACGTCTGCTGGTATCATGGACTGCGGGCATGAATTATATTAAACAGAATCCCCTTCAAGCACAACCTGTGGCTGGATCGTGTCCTTTAATATAGTGACAGACATGTTAATTGACAACACCTGGTTATTTTAGACAAATACAATTCAATGTATGTCTTATGACTGCATTGAACCGATTAACCATAGCATGTTGGTGAACGCAACCCTCCTAAGAGCATTATTGTCATACTACTATAAACTTCCAAGGTTATTAACTGCAATGAGAATTGCGTATCATTGGCAATCAAATTTGATACGAATTATGGGTACTTTCAACAACAACAACAATTGTGATTGCGCCGATACAAATGGTTTCTTTAATTAATTTCATTTCATTTCTCTTTATTTCTTATAGGTGTTTTACATTAACAAACAGGTGTTTAGAAGAAATGATTATCTTAGAAAACCAATGAACTTATGGTGAAATATCATAAACCCCACTTTTTCATTTGTCGTGAAAGAGTTATCACTCTAAACAAGTAAAATAACTGTATTTTATCTTCATATTTTAGAGCACTATTGATTTATTTTGTGAAGTAGCTTCTTGAAGAAGGTAATTTAAAACTCAAAGAGTGTATTTGTGAATATTTTCTACCGGAAATTTATTTTATTGGATAACTCTACAAACTAGTTCGAAAAATGGTTTTCTATATATAGCACAATTTTATTATATGGAATGTAAATTGAATCTTATGAAGAATATAATATTAAAAAAATTATTTTACGAAATTTTCAAATATTATTTTATGAAAATATTGAGCTAAACTACAGGAATGTTATACAGAACTCAAATTTTAATATTTTAAATCTCCGCAATAAAAATATTTTATCCATAAATTTAATTCTGAAATATCAAATTTAATAATATTTAAATATATCTGAAGATACTTGCGATTTTTTTCTTCAAGAAATTTATAATTTTTTTTTTAAATTATGAATTCTTAAAAAAAATACTATTTAAGTATAATGTATATTTTTATATGCTTTGTACTGATAATTTATTATATAATTTGAAATTTATTTTCCCTAGAATAGTTTCTTAAAATGTGAATAAAAATACATTTTATAGTTTTCTATTATTTTTTGAAAATATTGAACAAAAATTACACGAATGTTATCATACAGAACTGAAGTTTTAATATTTTTAAATTTCCGTCATAAAACTGATTTCTCCATGTATTTAGTTCTGAAATTTGAAGTTTAATAATATTTAGATCTATCAGAAGGTACTCTCGAGTTTTTTCTTCAAAAATAGTTTCAACAATAGTTTCTTGATATGGGTAAGAAAGATCATATTTTGTTTGCTTCTTGCAAACTAGGCATACAGAATTGCTTTCTGGTACGCTTAGTAAGAATGTATAGAGATATTTCAAAAATTTCCTTATTTAGTACTATCACAATTGGTAAAATATTAAGCTAAGAAATCTGTACCTCATAGAATATCATATACGGAGATTATTTGCATTAACTATTAAACTATTTAATTTATTCAGCATACAAATTTTATGTTTTAAAATTCATCACGTATAATGTGACTTCATATACTTTCTTTATTCCTATAATATTCTTTATTTCTTGGTTTAAGAGGTACAAATATGATTTTCTTTTAAAACTAATTTTGAAATGTTTCCGGTCATGAAAATGAAGTGTTTAGAATTGACCAGATACGGAAGGAAGCATATTACTAATAATGTGCGCAATTCCTTAAACCAGAAGGGCATTCTACTACTGTTCATCCATTATTAAGATATTCAACGCATGATATAAAGACTTTTAGATGAGAATAATTTTAATTTGCATTAATTCACCAAAGTGTATTCTAAATTTGTAGAGACATATATATGAAACTCATATAACTCTTTTTATTAAAATTGGAGAAATATGTATTCAAAAAACTGTGTCTCTTAAAGAACAGCATGGATCAAGGTCACGCACCAATTAAAAATCTTTAAGAAGTTAATTATTTGCAGTACATGTCAAAATAATTCTCAAATATTTAAATATTATTTCACAAATTGCTGTTATATGAACAACCTTTATCCCAATAACCTTCTTTTATTGTATACATATGATAACAAATTGCAATATGTATTATCTAGTAAATTAGATGTTCATTAGCTTGCCTCAATGAAAAGAAATCGGAAATAGCTGAATAACTAGGGAATCAAAAATATTAGTAATTAATTTGAATAATTTGTCAGACAGGAAGTTAATTTTTCTATTGCTGTCTTATTCATGCATTATGTTTCAGCATAAAGACCTTCACGATGCTTTTTTAAACAAGAGGGATTTTATACGCACTAATTTCCAATATTTATGAGTTAAAATGTGTAGAAATATTTTCGAAATTCATTGTGTAATAAAATTTGGTAAAATGTGAATGCTAAGAACGATGTAGGATAATTCATGTGTAATTAACCCCTTCCGGTAAAATGACGAGTCTAGCTCGTCATTGGTTTTTCATCCCATACCGCACAATGACGAGCTACACTCGTCATGCGATTAAAGTTTCTGTTAAATATGATAATTAATTTAGTTTAAAATTTCTAGTGTACTGAATTTAGCAACATTTATGTTACTTGTGGAAATCCCAGGTCACTATTACATATTTTTTAATTAGAATTTCTTGGTACAAGTCACTGAAAAATTGATGAGTCAGAATAAAAGAAAACCTACTAAGAAGTGCCGTGTGAGTTACAAGAATCAAATTAGAATTGAGACTCTCTGGCGGTGTAAACAATACAGAATTCCTTTGTAAATTGTTTTGAAAAGGACCACTCGCTTGAAGATTATTGTATACCTTATTAATGTTTTGCTTTGATATTTTCTTAATTTTGCCGCTTCTGATATTATTTAACACTATGTAAAAAGTGGATTTTAATTAAGATATGTAACAATTGTAAAATGAAACAAGTTTTTTAAATAAAAATAAATGGTTACTTCATGCACAGTTTTTCCTTATTATATCGCACCGGAAGGGGTTAAAGAATGTAATGCTAATTAAAAAATGTTACCAAAATGGAATTTTTATTATTGATAAAAACATGCGATAAAGTACTTCAGGAAAAATATGTAATTATATCTTGTCACTGCGACTGCGTAATGACTGTTTTGATATTAGAATGACTTTCAGTGTAATTGAAATAAAACTTTACAATCTGTCGCTTGAGTTGTACTACTTTGTCTTCTGGTTCTGATGTCTTATGCCACTTGGTCAAAGCAAATCTGACTAAGCCATAAGTTCTAGTATTAAAGAAAAGGGGTGCACTTTTCATTTTAATGAGCACCTCAAGTTTGAAAATAATATTTCATGCTCAAGTGGGTCCTCGTAATTTAGAAGCAGGGACTAAACAGAAGACCCATAGGCTTGGTCTATCCCAAATCTATTGATTGAAAACTTGGAGGACATTGTGACCACGCACATATTTTATATGACCCGGACACTTTTTACTGCTTTGTCTTCTGGTTCTGTTGTTATTGTTGTCTTATGCCATTTGTTCAAAGAAAGCCCGATTAAGCCATAAGCTCTCGTATTAAAGGAAATGAGTGCGCTTTTCATTTTATCGAGCACCTCAAGGGTGAAATTATTACCTCATGCTCAAGTGGGTCCTCGTAATTTAGAAGCAGTGACCAAACAAAATACCCATAGGCTTGGTTTATCACATAGCTATTAATTGAAAACTTGGAGGACATTGGGACCAAAAATATATTTTATGTGACCCAGACACCTTAACCCTTAGTATTCTTAAAGTATGTTGTTAACTTTATGTCTTATACCACTTAGGAATACTTTGAGCATTTAGTATTAAAGGAAAGAAGTGCGCTTTATAATATTATCTATGAACCTCATTAATGCGAAATTATTATCTCATGCTCAGTGGTCTATGTAATTTAACTGTAAAACCCTCAGGGAGTTTAAGTGTAAAACCCTCGCTTGGTCTATCCATAAAATCGATTGAAATTACATTGGAGGAATAATGAATAATTATCATTAATATAATGCAACAAATAAATATATAAATAATTTATAAGTGTTGTTTCCTGTAAGTACTTTTATTTGGGATTATAAAAGATGAAAATAGAATTCCTGATTTTTCAAACAAAGCAAGTTTAAAAATGTATATTTGAAAGTGAGAAATAAATTATGTTAAGTGCTATCATCTATTGATAGTTTAAAGCGTCAAAAACGACCCATAGGTTTGGTATATCACAGAACTATTAATGAAAACTTGGAGGACATTGTGACCAGAAATATATTTTATGTGACCCAGACACTTTAACGAACATGGTGGACGTTTTCTGATCCGAACCCGTAACCTTCCAGTTACGAGAGCGTTGCCTTGGTTGACTGAGCTACCGTGGCTCATTCTGGTTCTTCTTTGCTTTTACTTTCAATGGATAAAAAAAGTATCAGGAATGCAACCATTTGACAAATAGTATCAATTTATTGGTCAATATTTAATACAACTATTTAAAAAATTTACAGATGGAAGGAAATTGTCAGTATTTAAACTTCTTACTTTATTTTACTTTATATATATTTTTTTTCAGATCGTCCGAACGTGCTTTGTGTTTGTTTTCGAGAAACACCTTCGGGGTTTGTAGTAAGTATTTCTTTCATGTTGCCGATAGGGTCAAAACTGTTAACACGAAAATATAGTTTTAAACTTATAAATAAAAAAAATGTCCCATATACTGTATTCCGTGAAACAATACTGTAGAGCTGTATTTGTTGACGTTTTTCTTGAAAAATCTCAAATAATAATTCCTATGCGATTAGACGAATTCTTGTGGCAGAAAACCAATGATAATTGTTACTTCAATCAAAGAATTGTGAATGGATTCACAGAGTTACCAGTTAGTAGAAATTTATAATTCTCAGCTTCAGGACATTCGAAGAATACAGTAAACTTTGATTTGAGTTTTGAGTGATTAGAGCAGGATTTATCTAAGACAGTTCCTTTATGACCTTTAAACGCTTTAAGTCTCTGAAAAATATACCTATTTTTAAGAAAAAAATGTATAAGTTATTTGAAAGGTTTCGAAAAGCTTAAATTTATTTGTTAAAAAATGACATCTACGACAAGAAAATTAAAACTATTTTATCTGATCAATTACATTCAGTATTTTATTTATAAATTTAAAGCCTGGACGTTTTAATTTTAAATAAAAACATTTTTTTTCAAATAATAATACTAAATGATATGCTAGCGGTTAATATTTAAAGCGTGAAATTATTCAATAAAATTTTTTATATAATTTGTATCATGTATAATTTAAATGGAACACTCTTAATGCATACTATTAATACTTCTGAGATAAACATCATTAGTGTAATAGCATTATATTATAAAAAAAGTTTTTATACTGTTATCTGCATTAGTGTTTATCCATTCTCAATAATATATTGAAAATTTCAAGTCTTTCTTTGAAATATCCAATTTTCAAACGTTACTAACAATTATCATTCAGACAGTTCTTATACGAAAATGGTCTTATACGTAATTTATTATTTTGCAATGAAATATACTACTGAAAATTAATTACCTATCGCTTCGGTGCTCGATAATTAATTTCAAGACATGTACTGCATCATTATTAAAGAAAGTTGAAGAAAAATAGTTAAGAACAGTGTTTACTGACATTGGTAATAAGGGTTTGAAAAAGCTTAAAATTATAATTGAAGATATGTTTATGTTTATATTAGTTTATTCAACTCTGAGAATCAATATAAATTAAAATTTAGGAATGTAAAAAATCATTTTTGTTTCTGTTCTTTTGCATATAGATTTTTGTAGATGCAAATAATTATCAATCCGTTTTAAAGATAGATGAAATATAAAATTAACAGGTTAAAAAGGATTTTTTTCTTGAGGCATAATATTGGCTGAATTATTTATTATATTGTTGAAACTATGAAATTGTTCTTCAGTTCACAGTTATTATAATAAGGTCTCTTACTAAAACGGGATACTGCTGAAAATTTCCAAACACATTTCATATGCCGTTAATGATTATATACTACGATGCATTTTAACAATTATGATACATTCATTACAAATAATAATTTTGCCCTTGAAAGAGGTTTTGTATAAACGTAATATTTTGGTTATTTTAAATCAAGACGAATGATATTTGCTTAAGAAATGAAACATAACATTTTAACGTCGAGCACTTGGTGCATTTGCACAATGTTGAAGTCTACTAGCCTAGATCCAACATATCAATATATACGTAGCTGAAAAATATACTGAACACAAATTTCCTTTTTCCAAGAACAAATGCATCGATTTGCATTTTTTCTAATTCTTTTATTGATTTTTATGAGAGTTTAGTGTCGCATGGTGATCTCGGTCTTCAAGATCTCTTATTATATGTAAACTAGTGATTCTGGCTATTTTAAAAGTTCTTGTTTAAAAAATGTAACAAGAGGTGGATCAAATAGATTATTGCATCTTGTGTAACCCAATACAAAAAAGACCTCAAAAAATAGTTAATAGTATTAAAATGGTTTATTCCATTTTTCTTTTATTTCTGCTCATCAGACGGTCATTTATGTTGTTATCCAGAGAGTTTAAAGCATACTATTATCGTGAATAATACTGCTCTATGTAATCAGTTCTGAGCTAATTTCTTGTGGTTTTATCATGATTTCACTTTAAGGTGACATTTCTGGCGCATAGGAACATACTGAAGAGCAGTCTTCATTTTCTCTTCTTTAGCAATAGATTAGAATTATAAATGATTCTGACATATGTTTGATGTCTTTATAGAGGTGAAAACTTGTAATACCATTGGCAACCAC
>CM063501.1:76551685-76566685 GCA_032207245.1 Pardosa pseudoannulata | reverse complement strand
ATGAATGTGAATGTAATTTCTTCTGTAGTTTTATTGTATATTAATTACGTGATATTCAAAAATTTATGCACAGTCGTATATAGTAGAAATAGTTAATTTTCAAATCTTTAGTGGAATAAAATTAATATTTAAAAAATGTATGACACAATAATTTTACTATTTATTTAAATTAAAAAATTAAAAAGGATTGAATTTTCTGAAAGTCTTAAATTTGATTCTCAAATACATAAGATTTCCAATATTTAGTGTAATACTGTACTGTAATATTTGAAATTGTACTTAAAACGATTAACAGCACACAGATTTCACTGGATAACCTTTATGACATCCAAAATATTGTTTATATATTAACATCTCCTTGTTAAAATCGTTCAGATATATAATATACCAAATTTTCTATTAGGGTCAATTAAACTGCTTTTATAACAAATATAAAGATATTATATAGAGCGAATAAAATATTTTATACATGCATAGAATAGAATTAGTGTTTTCAGTGGTCGATCTTTGCTTGGGAAAAACTTGGATATAACACTGATATCATTTATAAAAAGTAAATAAAAAAAAATAAATATATAATACGAAAACAACTTCACACTTTTTTTTCTTGTTTTAGTGACATACCCTAACTTCCTTCCGTTCGAAATAAGAATTGACAAGAATTTCTAGTAACAGAGTAACTTCTGTTGTAGTAAAGAAAGAAAACGAACAGTTTTCAATATATATTAAACGAGAACATTTTACAAAAGAAATAAATATATGGTTTTAAATAAAAAATAAATGTATTTATTTATTTGTAATACCAACTTCTCATCGTTGGCGGGTTTGTTATAAAGTTGTAGTATTAAATTTTTTAATGGTTGTTTTATATTGATTTTAAAAATGTTTTTATGTAAATATCGATCTAATTTTATAATTATTTTATCTTAAATTTAACAGGAAAATTTTATTTTCGAAAAATGAATATGGGGTTTTAAATAAAAATTAAATGTATTTATCTTTTTTTGTAATATTGACTTCTCATTGTTGGCTTGTTTGTTATAAATTTGTAGTATTAAATTTTTTTAATGGTTATTTGATAATATTGACTTTAAGAATGTTTTTATGTAAATATCAAACTAATTTTAACATTATTTTATTTTAAATTTAACAGGAAAATTTCTGAAAACCAAAGAATCCTGAAATATTATCCAGAAATATTTTTGAATATCCAGAAATATTTTTGAAAACCATGTTTATAAGGCAATATTTTTATGAAAAATATTTAATTCAGTGATATTTCAGGATTTGGTTGCTTATTTCGTTGTGTTTGTAATAAATAAAATTTAAACAAATGTGTGTATGCTCTTTTTTTGCAATATCCATAATTTTTAAAATATGCTATACATCATAAACATATTTTAATCGTATTCAAAGGTAATATTTAAAAAAATGTCTGTATGATCTTTTTTTTCGAAATATAAATAATTTATAAAATGTTCTATACGTCATAAACATGTTTTAAACATATTCAAAGGTAATATTTAAAAGTATATTTTACAGTTCAAACATGAAATTATTAGCTTTTATAAATTTTTAACATCAGCTTTTTACCGCTTACGTGTTTACTATTTCAAGATTTGTAAAATTTATTTCATGTTTGAAGAACGTATCATAACAATGACATAAAAATGCTTTTCTGTGAACAAAAGCTATTATGAATCATTTTTTCGGCTTAAGCTATATATATTTAGTTTTATGATATTTTCTGTGCTCTTAAATATTTTAGAAAACATATTGTAATCTGTAGTTATATTTTATGGTAATGTTTTTTATTAATTTAAAAACTTAATGTAAAGTTGAAATTGTTAAAAACAAATTTCAGGTAATAGTATTTTGGTACATTATGCTGTAAAATATTAACATGTATATATAAAAGAAGTAGAAAATATAGTAGGAATTTATCTATTCAAATATATTTAGATTTATTAAACGAAAACTTTCATATGATATTGTGATTTACAATAAGAATAATTTCGCAAATGAAGTTTAAATTTTTTTCTAAAAGTCTTATCAGCTTAATAATAATCATTTAAAGATCGACAAACATGTAGACCATACACTAAATAATATAACAGTTTTCGTTTTCCTAAAGATGTTCGATCAATCAATTTTAATCACTTATTTTCAATACTATAATTTTTTGTACACTTGTTTTCATATCACAGCAAACTTTCTTAAAAATCATATAAAATGACACACAAAGTTTCATAAGCATCTGAAACGTTAATAATGTACATTATCTGTGATATATTATCTTCGGAAATCTCTAACTGATCAACTTTAATTAGTGCTTTCTAGTACAAGAGAACATTACATTTAGGAAAAGAAAGATGTTTTTTTATACCACAATAGAGTTTTCCCAAAAATTGCATAAAGTTTTATAAACATATATAGAATGGAACTCAATATGGTATATCAGCTGTCAATGTATCTGATGATTTCTGACTGAGCGAAAATTTCATATATTTATACAATAAAAAAGATCGTTCCACTCTAGAAAAGAAGTCAGTTTCTATGACGTCTTTTTCCCAAACGAATTTTTCCCAAAATATTATCCGAAGCCATATGAATTTTCATAAATATCTGGAACAAGGTAAAAAGTATCATCAATGTAATTTAGCTTCTACTTATGCCTGTAGTCTCAACAAATTTATTCACTGAATTTCAAAAGGAGTGCTGAAGAATGTTTTTAATGAAATATAGATTCAATTTGTAAAATGCTATTAGAATTTTAAGTTTTAGTAGAAATAATTTTAATTTACATTAATATCCAGTAAATATATAATAATTAAAAAATATAAATGTAGAACATAGATCCTATCGATAATACAATATCTTGTAGATAATTTAGATTTAAGTTTTAAAAACCTAAAATTTTATAAGATAAATATAAATATAAAATGGAAAGCAAGAAACTGCATTTAACACATTGTTTGCTGGTACAATTAGAAGTTTTATTCTGTCAATTTTGAGAATTTAAATATAAATTTTATTTAGTTGACTTGCATGTCATTATTAATAGCTTGTTAATTATAAAAAAATATTACTCGTTTAATTTCAACTATTACAATATATAGTACACTAAATATAATTACTTAACAATATTTTAGTAAAATACAAACATATATGTAAACTACTATTACTTAAAGTCTATATTCGAAAGTTTAATATTATATTACTAAAAACATATTTCGACTCCCATCTTCTAAGGAGTTAGAAGTTTGAATGTAACAAGTTTTTAAGAACCCACTATATAAGAGGCAAATTTATCCAAAGAAATCTGAAAATGATATATATTTCTATATATATATGAGTTTTAAAAGTCGTAAATTAACAAGTAAAATGTATTTAAAGTTACCCGGGGAAATATAATCACTTATTTGTAAGAAATACACATTTTAATTTAAACTATGACGTTCAAATAGCGATTTTCTTAAAAATATCGAAAAACGCTTTTTCATTTATTTTAAAGATTAGTCCTATAGCTTTCGAAAAAAGTTTTCAGCTTAATTCTAGAGTCATTAGAAATCTTGATATAACTGTTTAATCATCATGCCGAAAAGATACAGGAAGTAAGCAGTTAAAGGGCTTAACATTGAGTATTAGCATGAAAAACGTCATAAATAGCATATTATAGCTTCTAATTAAATAACTAATTTACTACAGCATATTTTGTAATGTTTATCAAATAACAAAACATTTAATGAATTTATCCAATAAAATGTTTAAATTGAATTTCTGAAAAACTGTGATTTTTGATACAAAACTACACTTTAAAAGTCATAACTGCTAAAATAATTTTTAGAATTTAATTAGAATTTAACTGTATGTTTTTAAAGATGTTATGTATGCATTTAACCTCAGAATTTTAAATATATTTATTTTGAGATGAGTAATGGGTATTTATGTTAGAAACTTAATTTTTTCTTAAATATTTGCAGTAAATTATTGGCTATAACTTATTTATACTTTAGAATATTTTCAATCAGGAGATTCAGTGCATAAATAATGGATATATGACTACATTTATCCAAGTAAAAGTTAAATGTCTTGCATATTTTTTTAGTTAGCAGTGTTGACGTAAAGTAAAAAAATACTTGTTTTTTTCTCTATTTTTGCCAATTTTTAAAACAATGTATATGCATCTATACAGTCTAGGCATTAATAATAACAGAATTTCAACTGTATGATATTAATTCCATTAATTCGATAGTAAAACATTAAAATTTCTTTTCAAAGAAAACGTAATTTTTTCATTTAAAAGAATCTCAAATATACTTGATAATACAAAACATATTTTATATTAAATTTCTTTCTAAATTGACAAATAATGTACTAAATTGTTTATTTTCAATTCAATTTGGTTTTAAAAACCCAAAAAATACAAGACAAATTTCACATTTTACTTACATGATTCTACAATTCGCAAAATTTTCCTTTCTTTACTTCAGGCTGTTCTTATCTACAAAGCACTATCGCAACATATGATTCTCTTTTGTGAATCAAGGATTTGTTTTTTAACAACGAAATCCACATATATACCAACAAATCTTCAGTATATATATATATATATATATATATATATATATATATATATATGTATATATATCAGAGGAATTCAAATAGTGTCACAAAGTGTATTGAATTATTTATCAATAACAGAAGGAAACAGTGAAGGATTTTGTCCTCAAATTGCATAAATTCAAAATCCTTTCGTTTCTGATATATTTTTTTTGGAATTCCTTTACCTGGAAGTAGGAAAAATATGCAGTTTCGATTTTTCATTGGAAGGTAATATTTGATCCCTACGTTTGTAACAAAGACATTGAATCTTTGAGATAACCATTTCTTTTATATATTTACAAATAGAGAGTTAGAAAATATGCTTCGAAACTTTTTTATCAATACTAAATTTTGTATATAAGAAGATTCATACTTTTTCCTCATATTTTATATGTAAAATGTTTGATTGTTTGAATTGATTTTCAGTGAAATTAGACGTATATGTATATATCTGATGTGAAACTGACAAATTGTTTAGGGAAAATATACATGCAGTTTATTGTTTCAATTTTAATGTATAATGTATAACGTATGAAGATATGTATGTATCTATACAGTCTGGACATGAATAATAACAAAATTTCAACTGTATGATATTACTTCCATTAACTCGATACTAAAACATTGAAAGTTCTTTTCAAAGAAAACGTAATTTTTTCATTTAAAAGATTCTCAAATATACTTGATACAAAATAAATTTTATATTAAATTTCTTTCTAACTTCACAAATAATGTACAAAATTGTTTTTTGTAGTTAAATTTGGTTTTAAAATCCAAAAAAATACGGAACGAATTTTACATTTTACTTAAATGATTCTACAATTGTCAAAATTTTCCTTTCTTTACTTCAGGCTGTTCTTATCTACAAAGCTCTATCGCAACATATGATTATCTTTCATAGATCAAGGATTTGTTTGTTAACAATGAAATCCACAAAAATACCAACAAATCTTCAGTGTATATATGTATATATATATCAGATGCATTCAAATAGTGTCACAAAGTGTATTGAATTATTTATCAATAAAAGAAGGGAACTGTAAAGGAGTTTGTCCTCAAATTGCATAAATTCAAAATCCTTTCGTTTCTGATATATTTTTTTGAACTTCTTTTGCTTGGAAGTAAGAAAAAAAAATACAGTTTCGATTTTCCATTGGAATGTAATATTTGATCCCTACGTTTATAACAAAGACATTGAATCTTTCCGATAACCATTTCTTATAATATTTACAAATAGAGAGTTAGAAAATATGCTTTGAAATTTTTTGAAAATACTAAATTTTGTATTTAAGAAGATTCATATTTTTTACTCATATTTTATATGTAAAACGTTTGATTGTTTGAAGTGATTTTCAATGAAATTAGACGTATATGTATATATCTGATGTGAAACTGACAAATTGTTTAGGGAAAAATATACATGTAGTTTATTGTTTCAATTTTAATGTATAATGTATAACGTATGTAGACATGTATGTATCTATACAGTCTGGACATGAATAATAACAAAATTTCAACTGTATGATATTACTTCCATTAATTCGATACTAAAACATTGAAAGTTCTTTAAAAAGAAAACGTTATTTTTTCATTTAAAACATTTTCAAATATACTGGTTAGTACAAAATAGATTTTATATTAAATTTCTTTCTAACTTTGCAAAAAATGTACTAAATTGTTTTTTTCACTTAAATTTGGTTTCGAAAACCAAAATAATACAAGATAAATATCACATTTTACTTCCATGATTCTACAATTCGCAAAATTTTCTTTTCTTTACTTCAGGCTATTCTTATCTACAAAGAACTATCGCAACATATGATTCTCTTTTGTAGATCAAGGATTTGTTTCTTAACAACGAAATCCACAAATATACCAACAAATCTTCAGTGTATATATGTATATATATCAGAGGAATTCAAATAGTGTCACAAAGTGTATTGAATTATTTATCAATAAAAGAAGGAAACAGTGAAGGATTTTGTCCTCAAATTGCATAAATTCAAAATCCTTTCGTTTCTGATATATTTTTTTGGATTTCCTTTACCTGGAAGTAAGAAAAAATACAGTTTCGATTTTCCATTGGAAGGTAATATTTGATCCCTACGTTTGTAACAAAGGCATTGAATCTTTCCGATAACCATTTCTTTTAAATATTTACAAATACTGAGAGTTAGAAAATATGCTTTAAAACTTTTTAAAAATACTAAATTATGTATTTAACATGATTATATTTTATTATGCATATTTTATATATAAAACGTTTGAATGCTTGAAGGGATTTTCAATGAAATTAGATGCGTATATGTATGCATCAGGTTATAAGCTGACAAATTTTTTAGAGAAAAAGATACATGTAGTTTATTGTTTCAATTTTAATGTATAATGTATAAAGTATGTATACGTATATGTATCTATACAATCTAGACATGAATAATAACAAAATTTCAACGGTATGATATTAATTCCATTAATTCAATAGTAAAACGTTGGAAGTTCTTTTCAAAGAAAACGTAATTTTTTCATTTAAAAGAATGTACTTGATAATACAAAATATATTTTATATTAAATTTCTTTCTAAATTCACAAATAATGAACTAAATTGTTTTTTTTCAATTAAATTTGGTTTTAAAAACCAAAAGAATACAATATGAATTTCACATTTTACTTACATGATTCTACAATTCGCAAATTTTTTTTATTACTTCAGGCTATTCTTATCTACAAAGCACTATCTCAACATATGATTCTCTTTTGTAGATCAAGGATTTGTTTCTTAACAACGAAATCCACAAATATACCAACAAATCTTCAGTGTATATATGTATATATATCAGAGGAATTCAAATAGTGTCACAAAGTGTATTGAATTATTTATCAATAAAAGAAGGAAACAGTGAAGGATTTTGTCCTCAAATTGCATAAATTCAAAATCCTTTCGTTTCTGATATATTTTTTTGGATTTCCTTTACTTGGAAGTAAGAAAAAAATACAGTTTCGATTTTCCATTGGAAGGTAATATTTGATCCCTACGTTTGTAACAAAGACATTGAATCTTTCCGATAAGCATTTCTTTTAAATATTTACAAATACTGAGAGTTAGAAAATATGCTTTGAAACTTTTTGAAAAATACTAAATTTTGTATTTAAGAAGATTCATATTTTTTATGCATATTTTATATGTAAAACATTTGAATGCTTGAAGGGATTTTCAATGAAATTAGACGTATATGTTTGCATCAGGTTCCAAACTGACAAAAGTTTTAGGGAAAAATATACATGTAGTTTATTGTTTCAATTTTAATGCATAATGTATAAATTTATAAATACATGTTTGTATCTATATAGTCTGGGCATGAATAATAGCAAAACTTTTAACTCTATGATATTAATCGTTTTAATTCAACACTATAACATTGAAAGTTATTTTCATAGAAAAAGTATTTTTTTCATTTAAAAGAATCTCAAATGTACTTGGATAAATAAAATTAGATTTTAAATTAAATTTATTTCTAACTTTCTGAAATAAATGTACTAAATTTTTTAAAGCCGTATTACTATGAATTTTTTAGAACCTTCTTGTCTTGGAATTTACACTTCTTCTATGGAATTTAATATGTCTAATATCATTACCACTATCATATAGCCCATTATATAAATATTGTTACTTCAAAACTATTACATAGTGAAGATAATTGGGATATTATTAAATTTCTAGCTATAGCCGTCATATGACGGGATCAATAAATTTTTTTAATTTTCAGAATTGTAAAGTACCCTGTGAGATAGTTAAAATATGGTTTGTTTTTTTTGACTAAGAATTATCTGGTCCAGTGCTATAATTTATTTATCTTTATATTTCTCTAAAGTCTCCTGATACTGTGAATGCAGTTTAGAATCACATTGAGTTTATTTAGTTAAGCCGTGTGGTTATGTATATAAAACAAACACACCAACGAACAAACTTCTTAATTTTCAAAGATATATAACTTGACACAAGAAGATATATTAGTACCTGAGAGAGACTCATGATTTTTATGGAAAGAATTAGTTGTTATACCGAGATAAAGTTTTCATTGCAAAGAAGAATAATCGATGATAAATTGAAATTATCACATACGTACCTAATCTGTTATATGAGAAATATAAAAGAAAATTATTACGTGATATCTAAGTTCAGTGATAAAACGTTGAAAACAATGCAGGCGATATTTAAATATTTTAAAGAAGAAATGAATAAATGAGATGGTTAAAAATAAGTCATAATGCTTTAAAAGGTTATTTTTACTATTTATTATGTGATAAATGTAATAGCCTTCTCTTAACCATTGAAAATTTAAATATATGACTAAACGCTCGAGAGGTGGATATCGAACGTTTTAAAGCCTTGCTTTGAATTTTGCTAACTTACTCATTGAATCCAATTGGATGCCTCTATCAATTCCAGTTCCAACTGTTTTAAAAATTCGAATACAGACGGACGTATAGGCATAATTATATAGGAGAAATTATTTTACTTCAACCCACTCATAGTGAATATAAGTCCCCACTTATGTCGGTTTGAGAATTTTATAATATTTTTACCTCTAAAGCGTAACTTAAGTAAAACCTTTTAATATTATACAAGTATAAATTAGATCATGCATATTTGCAAAGTCTTTAGATTATAATAGTTTGACTTTGGAAGTATTAACCTTATTATTGATAAAAGAGTATTAATAATTAGGCAGAAAAATTAACTGCAGTATTAATAATCAAAATTATGTTGAGATGTTGAATGTTTTTCAAACTTTACAATAAATGCTGATTTGGTCCTAAATCTTATAATTCATGTTATTTGTACGACTTCATGCACATTTTCTATATAAAACTAAACATTTGACACGTAAAATATGCAATAGAACTCTGTTATTTAAGCAATGCTATTTAGGATACTTGAATGAAATTCTTTGTATTATATTTTTAATTTAAATAAATGAGCATTTCTAACTTTCGAATATTCTCCCTATTGTACTTTATTATATACAATACATTAAAACAGTTTAGCAAACCATAAATTTCTATTACTGAAAATTAATTTATTTTTAATAATCTGCAATCTTTTTGATTATTTAATTCATTAGTAAAAATATTTTTCCGAATTGAATTAATGGAAATAAACATGTTAAAAAATTTTTGAATAACATAATACTAAAAGAAATTTATAAGCATTTAATTTAATTTGAAACATATGGAACTGATGCCCCATTCTCTATTAGACCATATTTTTCACCAGCAATACAAACTTTTTGAAGGAATTCTCCACATTTCTAAAACAATTCTGCCTTTAATCTCTTTCAATCAAATCTCTAATCAACGAAAAAAGAGATTACTGAAATATTTAAATTTAATAAATTACTCTATCTCAGAACCTATTTATGGTTGCTTCATAAAATAAGAATTCCATTAAAATAACTTAATTTTTAAAGACATTATCATAACATTATTTCGGTAATATTTTTTAGAGAAAAAAAAGTATCTCCATATAAAAAGGAAGATGAAAGGATAAAACAGACGTCAAATTCTTATTGAGATTATTAACGGCATAAGTATAAACTAAACCTTTAGAAATACAAAGAATATTTAGAGTCTTATAATGTTTATTGCATCATAAAACAATTGCTTTTATATAGAGATAACTGAAGAAATATTTTTAAAATCAAGTCAAATGTATTATTTTAATGATAAATTATTGTGGGATTTTTTTAAATATATACTTTTGGTAATTGTTATTTAAAAAAATACTTATTTACTATTACATTTTGATGATTCAAAAAAGAATCATTGAATGAACTTCTTAAAATTAAAAAAAGCAAGCGGTTACTAGTAATATATATATTTATAAAATAAAAATTAGTAATTCTGAAATACTATAAGAAAGTATTCAGAAGTAAAATGAAGTTGAGATGATAATATTTGCTATGATGAATGTAAAATGAAAATTTTTGTGATTTAGCTTTTCTATTCTATTATTATTTTGATACTTGAAGTAAAGAAAAATATATCTTAATATCATAGACAAATAAAGATATAAAATAATATGTTATATGTATCTAGGATCATTAACTGCATTAAATAAAACTTTAGGAAGGTAAGATATATTTACAAGCTTTAATAACTTTTCACTGTTTAAAATAAGTGCTTTTAATCTAGTATTAATTAAACATAATTTAGGATCTAAACAAATGTATTTATTTATTGACGTATTCATGCTGATTATTATTTTAAAATTTATTTAATGATGACGCATTGCAGTTAAATGTTTGCCTGCTAATAAACTAATTAATTACGAATCATTAATTATTATTAATCTATGAATTTAATTAGTAACTAAATCTAAAATGCATTTCAAGTTTGTAAATAATGAATCATCAAAAGAAACAGTATGTATCAATATTGAAGTGGAACTGATAGCAATTTGTTTTGTTTTTAAAGCTATTACAAAGTGAAGATTAAATTATTTTGATATCGAAAGTTGAGAAGAGTATGAATTCACAATGTTGGATAGACAGTTAGCGATGGGGAGACGTATATTGAATAACTGTGTTGTATATTACGTTATCTGTGTTGTATTTTACGTATATTGAATAACTGTGTATCTGAAAATAAAATAAATTATTTATAAGCCTTTTTACCTCTAGAGGACTGTATAAAATATATTTTTAATTTTCAAGGAAAAGAAAACGGAATAATTTATTGAAGAATTAAACAAATATATATGCTTACAGTTTTACTATTTCTGATTTCATTTTACTTAAAATAATATGTTTACAGGTTTATTAGTAAACTATTAACAACTTAAAACTACAATTTGATGAAAGATAGAAAAAAGTGAGTTTAAAGTCATATAGTTTGAACCAACTTTAGAAAGAGTAAAAAAGTATAATGAAGTTGAAATCAGATTAATTTCAATTGGCTAACAAATCTAGATTCAGAATTATCACAATCTGAAAATTACACATTTTACAGAAATTAATGCAGATTTATTTATGAAAGTAACAACTAAATCTAATATGAAATTGTAAGGAAGTACGATAAAGATATGAATGTATCAAATATATGTAGGCATTAAGATTAGCATAAAAATAAACTCAACTAAATGTAAAACACATTTATGTGTTTCAATATTCTGTGTATGTCGTATCACATTTATTATTAATCAAGAATTAAACAAAATTGGCAAATTGTTTTTAAATTTTAACAATTGCTATTTTTTATTTAATTGTTTGTTGATTTAAATGTATGATTATTTCCTCATGAAATATAAATAATTAAACCTTAATAATTATAATAAGGCATTGCATTTCATGTTTAAGAAATGATTATTAAGAAGTATATCTTAACATTGATGCGATAATAATTGTTTTATTGATAAGAAATCAAAGTTGGGTACTTGGATTATTTCAAAGTAAAAATGATTTTCTTTGTAAAAGTATTATGGTAGGATTAATTCAAAACTGAAAATACAATTTATGCATACAATTTCACATTGACTAAACAATAAGAAAATGTGAGAAATATATTTTAATATTGATGTGATAGTAATTGTCTTATTAATAAGAAATCAAAGTTGGATTTTTGGAATTATTTTAAAGTAAAAATGATTTTGTTTTTGAAAAGTATTATTGTAGGATTATTTCAATGTTGAAAATGAATAATAAACGTGCTCTTAAAGTATAAACAAATGTGGGGGAATATATGAAAATATATTTAATACTTTCTGAAATAAATTACTAAAAAATCATTGAAAATTAAATAAAACTTTTGAATAGTAAGATATATTTGAAACATTTAATATCGTATGTGTATTGCTAATAGAACTGTGGACGATTGAAAACGTTTTGATATACTGTTAAACTTATAAAATTTAGAATGCATGAAAAGTGAAATACTAATGAATCAGTCATATTAAGAAAATTAATGTAAATCAGATAAATTAAATTATTTGGTATTTCTACTGCTCTTTGAACAATAATTTTTATATTTTATATTTGCGCCATAGTGTTACAATTTATTTAGATGCACGTTGGGGTATTACTTTGTTGAATTGTTAATTATTTATTTTAAAGAATATGATTTTATCTTGTAAGTTGAAGTTTTCGTCTTCAGTTTAAGAAATATCAGTAACATACTTTGTTTTATAGTATGTCATATAATATTTTTTAAATTTAATTTTTAAGCTATTTAATATGTATAATTTAAAATTTTATTGATCTTTAAAATAAGTTTAAACTATTTCGCCCTATTTGAGTAAAAACAAATATTATCAAAAGTACATACTTCAAAATAAATCCTGTGAATGCATGAATTTTTCCTTTATTTATAAAATAAAGTGTATTGTATTTTTCTATGCCCTGCAGATTCGTCCATAGTTTTGTTCTTGTCGAGATAAAAGTTTACACACTAGACCTCCTGGAAGAGATTACGATCACTGTTTCATTTAGACTTCCTTGGGAATTTAACACGTTGACTGCCAAGTACGAGATAACTCACAGATCACGTCCTTTTCTAAGGCATTCACTACGAGTTATCTTGTACTGTGCTTACTTGCCATTTATGTTCATCTACAAATAAACTCGTAATATATAAGTGCTGATATAATAGATGGCTTCTGGAAAGAGATCAAAACATCAATGCTGGATTGCATAAACAGAAAATTTATTAAAATACAAATATATATATATATATATATATATATATATATATATATATATATATTATATATATATATATATATATATATATATATAAATTAGTTCAAATTCAAGAAGTAATATAATATTTTATTGTTTGTGGAACTTCTTAAAACAAATTTCCACACAAAGGACTGGCATGGTAGAAATCAATCATTATTTGCATTTGATATTATTACTTGGGAATCATCGTCATTATCCTCAGATTCGGGATGAATTTTAGGTTCAGAGAAGACTTCATCTTCACTATCACTTGAATTCTTAGAAGGTTCATAATCGCTACTGTCATTACCATCCTCGTCAAAAATCCTGTCAAATTCTCAATCCCTTATATTTGCGTAGTACACAATTTCATTTTGAGTCAGTGGTCTTTCTTTATCCATATTGGGTTCTTGATAATTTAATTATAACAACAATTATAAAAGAAACCACTCATGAAAAACGTAAAACTGATGCACTTGTTTACAATTTCTGAGACACGGCTGAGAAATATGGATAGGTATCTATGATTAATCTTTTAGAAGCGACAGGTCGAAGCGTGTCTCTGCGCTAACTGGTAACTGGTAATTAACGCGCGCTAACTGGTAATTAACTGGTAAGGGTCTCCCGCGAAGAGATTTCTGTGACAGAAGCCAATTACAAGATAATTTGTATGACCCTTTTTTTAAGAAAAAACACATTTTATGCTTTTTGATGATAACTGTGCACTATGCTAGTTTTTAATAATATAACGTGATTGAATGAAATTGTCATTTTAGGCAAGATTTCTAAAAATTGCAGTGACATTCAACGTGTTAATTAAATGAGATATTAATTCAAAACTTTCGGATTGTATATTTACTCAACTTTTTATATGTATTTTTCAGAGACACTCACCGAAACGTCGTACTGGAAGATGTTTGTCCACATTTGAAAGTTTTAAAGTTCTTCTTTTTCTTTCTAGTTGAAGTTAGACAAAAATACGTAATGAATAGTACTACACGAAAACACGTTGCACAGTGTATTTTATTTTAAAGGAAATAACGATTGCTTTTATTTTTTACGTGTTTTTTTTCTCTTCTATTTTGAAATATTTTTTAGGAATCAGTTTTCAGTACCTTTTTGTAATTTTTCGATTCAACACGCTTTTGCATTGCTGAAAACTCAAGAATTTCTAAGCTGTTTAAAAAATGAAAATATATTTCTACATTTTTTAAACGAGCGCTTTAAAAACAAGACTCAGAATTTATTTAAACACTTAATAATATGTCGCATTTTCCTTGGATCAACAAGAGGTGTTTTTAAGAACTTGCCTATGAAATATGCGGCTAATATTTTAAACTCATATCTCAAATTTATGGATTTTAAAAAATATTTTCTCTTTCATTCAAGTGTTCAATAAATCCATAAATTCTTACTTGACTATTTTTTCCTGTGAGAAAAATGCTATAGCATACACTGGCTGGAACAACTCTTTTCCTTCAAAAACCAGAAATTTTGTTTGTTCACACTCACGAGAAACAAACGAAAAATACTGAGTACTCTCAAGCTTTGCGTATTAAATATTACTTATTTTCTATGTTAATAAACTATACTATTTTATGAAACCTTTAAAAATTTAGAAACTTTTACACAGTCAAAATATTTTAATCTAAATAAAATATAAAACTACAAATTTAACCGG
>CM063501.1:76516685-76541685 GCA_032207245.1 Pardosa pseudoannulata | reverse complement strand
CAGTCTCAACGTTTTATGTTAGCATACATTCCGATTTGGTATGCTACCATCCGATATCTTTCTTTCAGTTGAAATGGAAAAGTTTTATTATTTTTGATAGTATAAAACATTAAACGATTTTCATAATACAGCCATTATAAAGTTACCATTAATTAGAAGTGTGATGTTACTGGTTGACTAATCAGAAATTTATAGAAATTACTTATAATAAGTTGCCACAGGTTGGTTTATGGCTGTAATATTTGTCTGAACTGTGTTAAAAAGAAAAGTTTAGATGTGAAGACTTCAGTATAATATAGCCTTAAACAATATGATTAACATTTATACATTCAAAAATAATTTTATTTAATTTTTCCTTTATATATTAACAAATGTAAAGTTACCATTAATTAGCAGTGTAATGTTCCTGGTTGACTAATCAGACATTTATAGAAATTACTTATAATAATTGGCCACAGTGTGTTTTATGGCTGTAATGTTTATTTAAACTGTGTTAAAAAGAAAAGTTTAGATGTGAAGACTTCAATATAAAATAGCCTTAAACCATATGATTAACATTTATACATTCAAACATAGTTATATTTAATTTTTCCTTTATATATTAACAAATGTATTGTTCCGTTATATATTAACACATGTAAAGTGACCATTAATTAGCAATGTGATGTTACTGGTTGAGTATTCAGAAATTTATAGAAATTACTTATAATAAGTGTTCACAGGATTGTTTATGGCTGTAATGTTTGTCTGAACTGTGTTAAAAAGAAAAATTTAGATGTAAAGATTTCAGTATAATATAGCCTTAAACAATATGATTAACATTTATACATACAAAAATAATTTTATTTAATTTTTCCTTTATATATTAACAAATGTAAAGTTACCATTAATTAGAAGTGTGATGTTACTGGTTGACTAATCAGAAATTTATAGAAATTACTTATAATAAGTTGCCACAGGTTGGTTTATGGCTGTAATGTTTATTTAAACTGTGTTAAAAAGAAAAGTTTAGATGTGAAGACTTCAATATAAAATAGCCTTAAACCATATGATTAACATTTATACATTCAAAGATAATTTTATTTAACTTTCTTCTTTTTTTATTAACACATGTTATACTCCTTTATATATTAACACATGTAAAGTTACCATTAATTAGCAGTGTGATGTTACTGGTTGACTAATCAGAAATTTATAGAAATTACTTATAATAAGGGGCTACAGGCTGGTTTATGACTGTAATATTTGTCTGAACTGTGTTAAAAAGAAAAGTTTAAATGAGAAGACTTCAGTGTAATATAGCCTTAAATAATATTTATACATTCAAACATAGTTATATTTAATTTTTCCTTTATATATTAACAAATGTATTGTTCCGTTATATATTAACACATGTAAAGTGACCATTAATTAGCAATGTGATGTTACTGGTTGAGTATTCAGAAATTTATAGAAATTACTTATAATAAGTGTTCACAGGTTGGTTTATGGCTGTAATGTTTATTTAAACTGTGTTAAAAAGAAAAGTTTAGATGTGAAGACTTCAATATAAAATAGCCTTAAACCATATGATTAACATTTATACATTCAAAGATAATTTTATTTAACTTTTCCTTTATATATTAACAAATGTATTGTTCCGTTATATATTAACACATGTAAAGTGACCATTAATTAGCAATGTGATGTTACTGGTTGAGTATTCAGAAATTTATAGAAATTACTTATAATAAGTGTTCACAGGATTGTTTATGGCTGTAATGTTTGTCTGAACTGTGTTAAAAAGAAAAATTTAGATGTGAAGACTTCAGTATAATATAGCCTTAAACAATATGATTAACATTTATACATACAAAAATAATTTTATTTAATTTTTCCTTTATATATTAATTCATGTATTACATCTCAATATACAATATTTATAAGGCATTGTGTGGAAAACATCGTTTTATATAAATTTTTATATACTCCAACAGTAAGCAATCTCAAGTTGTTTTTTATAATACTTTATACGTTAATATAAAACAATAGTTTTGGAAAATATAAAAAATTTTTAGACAGTTAAAAATACAGTCACATCGAATTAATGAATGAAATTATGTATTAGGTATACAATAATGACCCTTGCTATAGCAGGATGATAAACATATGTGATATTCTATTAGATAATATAAGTAGCAGCTGTTATTCCCATGGGCCTTTACTAATAGAGAAACGGATAAGACATAATATAGGGGGCTATAATAACGACAATAGTGTGCTTTATTCTGAATATGTGTATATGAAAATAATTATGATGGGCATATTTGCAAAGAGTTATTCATAATTGTTATTTGTTTTATGCAATAAGCAACGATATTATTACTGTATTAAAGCATGTTCTTAATCTGTTTATTTATTGTATGAGGAAAATAAGCATTTCTTATGTGTAGCAAAATAAACTTAATATATTAGAGTTCGTAGATAAGGCTTAGTGTTGGATTTAATGGTTTCAAAATTATTAAATTTTCAATATTTTCAATTTAATTGCTTATATATTAAACTTCAAACATTTACATATTGGATTAAAATTATTTCTTTTTATTTTGAATCGTGTGAGAATTAAAGAGAATTAAACTATTTTCAACTTGTGTCAAGTTTACACCCTTCCATATAGTTTCAACTTCAAACCAATTCCCTAAGTTTTCATAATTTTAAGTTCGTGTCCTATTTTACCGCTTATAATAATTTTGCGATTTTTTTCATTAAAGTAAGTACATATACAGACTGTCAAGTATATATAAAATAAATTTATTTTGCTATTTTTTGCTTTATGATTTAAAACTGAAAATTTTAAAGTAAAGAGTTTTATGTTAAAATTTAAACTATTTTCATATTTTTAAAAATGTTAAACATTATTTACGTATAATTATTTTATTTATGGATTTTTCTGATGAATGCTGCAGAAACATTTTCAAGAACTCCATATCTATTTCAATTTTTTATTGTGAGCTAAAATACTTTCTTATATTTTTCGAAAAATATTTTTTTATTGTAATTTTTTTCTAATTCAAAAGATGATATCAATAATAATAAAATTAATTTTTTATGGTACGAATACTATATACTTTAAATGCAAAAAAATAAATATAATTTATAATATAATTATATAAAATATATATAATTATATAACGTATGTTTGTAGTATAGAGACAATGATATTAATACGTAAAATACAAGTTTAAGTAATAATGTAAAATCTATATTTTAAATATTTCCTCAATTGACTAATATATTAATAATCAATTTTTATTGGATTTTTAATGTAGTCTGGAAATGATGAGGATGATAAAATAACTATATTTTATTCTGATGCATAATATCAAACCGATGATAGAATTGTAGCTGAAAACTCTAAGATAATATCTACAGATATGAAATCCGCTATATTGTAGTACATTTTAGAACAGAGTATCTTAAAAAATAAATACCCCCGTGAGGTAACTTAATGATAAAGTTTGTATGGTGCATAGGTTTCACGTACTATTCCATGATGGGGTAGTTTCTGTCTTTAAGTAAATTCACAAAACTATTCTATGGGGGAGGTTCTATGGGGGAAGTACGCTCTGTGAAAAACATAACGGGTTAGTACCTCAAAAAGAAACCCACAGAAAAGGCAATAAAACAGTATATAATTTGATGAGTGGTAAAGTAAAGTACACGTTATGACCATAACCTCATTTTTAATATTTCAATTAAATTTGACTTTTCGCCAACTTATGTTTTAAATTTTAAAGTAAAAAAAAAAAAAACGAAATAGACGTTTATAAAAAAAAGAAGTTATTATATAATACTTTTAATTTGAGACAATATGTTAAATTGAAATTAAAAATTAATTAATTAATTTACAACTATTTCAACATTTAAAAATTATAAAAATTAAATTTAAAAATGAAATAGAGAAAACAAACAAAAATGTCGCTTATAACTACTATGAAAGGAAAATTACGGAGGACGCAACTCCGGGTTCCTCTTCTTTTCAGGGAGTCGAAAATTCTCCTCCCTGCTAGCTTCTGGGCATCAAGTCTGTAAGTGTGTCTTTCTCATCAAAATTCCATTTGCCTGGTGGCACGGTGGAATATCGCCAAGCACAGTGCTAAAAACAATCCAATATATGGAGTGGGATATGTCATATCATAAAAAAAGGAGCCAATTTATATAACTAATGCAGCGAGGCACTCGGAAGAACGCCAAGTGACGCTCTTCGTATGGGGACTGAAAATCAAGATCAGCTTATGCGATAAAAAAAAAGTAAATTTTCGTCTCACCTAAGTGATAACTGGAACTTGGCAGGGAAGATACAAACAAGGTATTTTTGTTTAAGGCAAGATTTATAGAATTCAAATAAACTATAAGAAAAAATCAAAATAAATTAAAAGAAAGTAAATGGAACATTATGGTAGTAAAATATGTATGTACTGCTAGCAAACAAATGAATTTTTTACAACTGGATGGTTTTCTATAGTACTGAAATCAAGTTTAAAAATCTTCACATTATAATTTTTTAAAAATGTCTATACTTTCATGTTCTCTGCCACTATAGAATGTAGATCTTTAAAGTTTTGAAACTAAATAAAATAAGTTGATGTTATTTTAACTAAATATTTTGAACGGTGTTTCGATAGGTAATTCTGAATTATTGCCAATCTTGTCAAAGTCGTTTTGTGTATTAATTTTATGCTTGATATAACTGATATATTTTAGCACAACATTTCAATAGTTATATATATATATATATATATATATATATATATATATATATATATATATATATATATATATATATATATGTATATTTATATATATATATGTATATATATATATATATATGTATATATATATATATATATATATATATATATATATATATTATATATATATATATATATATATATATAAGTCAAATGCCTTCCTACATTAAACTAAATGAAGTATGCTATATACTTTTATATTATAGAGTATTACTTTAAATTTAAAATAAAAATACATATTCTTCATTTTTTATTTTTTATTAAACAAAAAATTCAAGTATAATTTAAAAATCGCCTATTTGCAATGATTTACACACGATAACTTAAAATTTTTAATAAAACTATATTTAATAATTTTCTTTTTGAATTCAGTTAGCTAATAATATTTGAAAATTAAAAAATTGAGCACAGTATAAAATACCTAAATAAAATGAGGAATTTGTATAAAATGTATATCTTTTTTTCTATATTAATATCAGTAGAAAATTATCACTGGATATGTAATGTTGAATTACCATATGCAATTATAACATTATTTTACCAAATTTAAGTTCTGAATATTTCGAGTTGCATTGCATAAGATAATAATACCTAATATTACTTTCTCTTATACCTAGGTTGTATATGCGAAATAAATTAGTAAAATATAAGAAAATGTCAGCTTTTTATTTTTAAGTTTTCAAAAAATAAACATCTTACTGTCTTTTTATGTTAGTTGCATAAAAGTATATACAAAAAGTCGAAACGGATATTTTTGAGTAAAGAATTTAATAAAACTTTAAAAAAATATTTTGTTGCACCTTGATGTCATAGGTGGATGTAAATATATAGTCTTACCATATTATCTTCTTCACATGAAAAGTCTCATTTCCAGTGCGATATCTCAGATTTTATGTTCCTTCCATGTATGATTCAGTGTAATAGATTCGTCGGCTGTGCATAATGTTGGCCGATTTAAAATTTTTCTCCCATTTTCTGTAACATATTTATCCACAAATTCTTCGAAATACCGTTTGGATGTTGATGTAAAATTACATTAAACCCACTTTTTTTTTCAGAAACGGAATGAGGTAAATTTGAATCTACATAATCGGAAACGGCATTCTGATTTCTCGAAATTATGCATACATCGGATTTTATTCCCAGAGATGTAAATGTTTGAGAAAGGGGATGAGAAATAAAATTATTCTTTTTGTTCTCAAAATACGTCAAATATTTGAAAAATGCAGATGTACTTTTAAATAAAAATATCAGGAATAAAAAAGTTGATTCACTTAAATTAATAATCAGGTTTTATGGTAAAATTTATGTGAGCCACAAAAATAGTATTTTGTTGAAAATTGAAGGAAATGTTAGAGAGAGAGGAGATATTTAATCCAAATCCATAATTCATTCCATAAAGTAGGGAAAAATTAGTATATAGGTGAGTTTTCAAAATATTTCAAAATTTGGAAGCCCATAACATTTAACCCTTAATTTGACAAGATGTTTTTTCAAATATTTTTTAATTTTAATTTCTGTTATTTTCTTATGTCTGTATAGACATAAGGATCTCTGTAAACTGAACGAAAAAATATATCATTTTCCATTTTTGAGATAATTAATGTCCGCTGTGGCGAACACTGACAATTATATTATATAGTAGTTATAAATATACATGTCCGGTGTAGCGGATTTAGCCAAATCAAGGATTAATTAAAAACAATCCAGTAATTAATGTCGCAAAAGATTTATATCACTCAAAATTTCCTTTAAATTTTAGAAAAATAACACAATAAAATGACGTTAGAAAATATATTAAATTTTACTTCAAAGAATAAATATTACCCCGTATTTTCATTTATTTATTACTCTTTATTTAAAAATAAAATATTAAAAAACTAGTAACTAAATAGTTTAATTTCAAATAATATTTTATTTTTGAAAATATCAAATCCTTAAATTTGCTATACATTGTGAGGATAATACATTGTGAAGATAATATTATTTTACTGCAAAAATAATAACAAATACTCTTGTGAAAATTTTACCAAAATAAAAATTTTATTAAAAATCAGATCAAATTTTGCTCAAAACATTAAATATATTGTATTTTATTTATTTAAATATTTTTATCTTTCGGTAAGTGATTAAAAAAACTAATAATTAAATTGAAGAATTATTAAAAACTATATTTTGGTAATTATCCCATCCTTAAATTTGCTACAAATGAGAAGAAAAATTTATTTCACAATAACAGTGTTATAAGAGAATGTCTTGTATAATTGTTACATGCTAAAATTAATTATTGAAAACTATTCAAAATTATTAAAAATAATTATATAATCATTTTTTAATAATATAAACTATTAAAAATTTATTAAAAACTATTTTTTTCGTGAATATCCCATCCTTAAATTTCTTACAAAATTACGAGGAAAATTTATTTAACCATAAAAGTGTTATAACATAATTTCTTGTATAATTGTTGCATGCTAAAAATATTTATTAAAAACTATTAAAATTATTAAAAACAATTATATAATATAATCATTTTTAATAATGTAAGCTATTATAAATTATTAAAAACTATATTTTGGTAAATATCCCATCCTGAAATTTGCTACAAATTACAAGGAAAATTTATTTCACCATAACAGTGTTAAAACAGAATTTCTTGTATAATTGTTTCATGCTAAAAATAATAATTAAAAACTATTAAAAATAATTATATAATATAATCATTTTTAATAATATAAACTATTAAAAATTAGTAAAAACTATTTTTTGTAAATATCCCATCCTTAAATTCCCTAAAAAATTACCAGGAAAATTTATTTCACAATAACAGTGTTATAACACAATTTCTTGTATAATTGTTACATGCTAAAAATAATCCACTTTATTAAATTATAAGAGAAATTTAACTTTGAACCCATAATTATCTATTTATTATAGCAATTATGTAATACTTTATACATAAGATGTGTGGATAAGAAACAGACTGAAATATCTGAATTCTCAAAGACTTTTTCTTACAAATATTAAATTCTTAATTTATTTCATATGAAAAATAAAAATATTTGTTGCTTACTTTCATGAAATATCTAAGTAATGAAACATCTGAGTAATGAAAATGGGATGATTTTTTTCTGAAGATTGGCTAGAAAAGATTTTTTTTCTGTTTTTAGACGATGTTAGCGCATATCTCCCTCATGATACAAGTGACTTGACCTTTTTTTATAAACTTCTCAGCTTGATTTAGTTATATATATATATATATATATATATATATATATATATATATATATATATATATATATATATATATATATATAAACTTAGAATATTATACCTGTTTTTGTTATAGAACATGTTCGTACTTATATATAAGACGATAACAAAGTGTATGAATATTACCAACAAAGCAGATTTTTTTTCACTCTAAGTTAATATTTGCTAAAACCTCCCTAGTGATAAAAATAAAAGGTTAACATTCATATATATTTTTTTGTTTCAAATGTACACTGTTTTTAAATATGATACCAGGTGTCTCTCCAGACTAAAAGAATTAAACCAAAAAAATTGGAAAGAATAAAGAATCAAACAGTATTATGATATTATATGAAAATAACTCTGATGGATGTCTAGGAAATATTCAAATACCAAAAGACTATGATTCTAAATACTGGCAAAATATATATGACTATTAATAAAGCTGACTGAACTGCTGGTCTCAGGAGAAAAACACTCATTATGGTAAGAAATTTGTACAAGAAGAGTATTATAGTCTTCATTTAATGCTGATCTTTCGTCTTGAAAAATCGCACGATTTTTTAGTCTTAAATAAAGTTGAAGTTAAACCATGGACTTCCTTGTGGTTTTAATAGTGACACGACTGCACATAACTTTCAAATTTAATTTGGGTCTTCTCAGTGAATGGTAATCGCATGTAATTAAAATAATAGGGACTATTTTCTGGCGTAACAGAGCGAGCAATTTCCTTGTTACACACACACACACACACACACATATATATATATATATATATATATATATATATATATACATACATATATATATATATATGTGTGTATATATATATACATATATATATATATATATATATATATATAAAGTTTTCGAAAATAACCTTCTAAAAACCTAATCTTAATAAAGAACTATTTGATAACGTGGATAGGTGTGTGATGAGGTAGTTAATAAGTAAAAAGGCTTACTGTTTGAGTGAAACGAGAAAGAAGGTATGAAATTAGAGAGCTGGTAAGTTCATTGCCGGAAGTACTGATTGTGCCACTATTGTTTGAAGTTCAGCCCCAAAAAGATAGCAGCCATGTTTGAATATATTTGGAGTTTTAGAAATATGAACTGTCCATTTTCCTTTAACGAGATCTGACACACATACACACATATATATACAATATGCATACACATATACATATATACATACATACATGTTTCTTCGTGTGAACAATATATCTACATATCTAATCATTTTTTATAATGATAGACTAAATGATATGTTAAATAAATATATTCTACTGACCAATATGCATGATTTTGATATTCAGCATAAGCAACAATAATGCACCCAACTTACATAATTTAGCAAACTAATGAATTTTGTTTCAGATAGAACACTTTAGTATACATTTCACGAAGAAGGATAAAAATAAATAATTTCTTTTTCAAAGTCCAATAAATACGAATTCATAAGATATATAATTCTCGACCGATAAATCATTATATTGATCTAGGATTTCGCCAATGCTATTTTCATTCATCTTATGACTGATAAATGGTTCAACTGCTACGATACTCATTTTATTTGTCAAACATTTTTCTTCAAAATAAAATGTTAATTATTATGTATCTTGAATTATTTTTATTTCTTGTAATTTCATGTGAAATCTATATTAAATAAAACTAATTTTCGAAATTTTAAATACATTTTAAATTAATTCTGAATGATCCTAGAAATAAGATTTATAAAAGGAATAAACACTATATATACTATTTACATCCCCTCTTAAATGTATACGTTTTGTGAGTCTTCTTTTGTTTATTGCTGTACAAATATTCAGTACTGAAAATAATTTTATATAAATAAAAATAAGCAAAAACAGGTTTTTTTTCAAATTAATGTATCTCTTGTAATTAATTATTTGTTTAGTTAACTATGATTTTCACACAAAGATTACTTGATGCATTTAAAGTATTACATTTTCTCATATATATAATTATACGTATCAAAATTTTACACAATGTACACAGTCTTGCAAATCACCTTACTTGAGTTAGAACTGTATGTCTTTTCCGAAAACAAAATATTCTTTAATTTTCCATAAAGTATAAGAAAGCGTATATATATTTTATATTCCATCCAATAAATTATTTTATGACTTGTGTACTATGTGTTTCAAATGCAACTGTAATTCATCTTATGATTGATAATTACTTTAATTTCATCGTTTACACTGTTTCTTTCCGTCGTCTATTTTCTTATTCAATTAAATCATAAATAATAAATATGGTGTAATTTGTGTTTATATGTGCTAAACTATATATTGGAATGAATAAAAGAGATTTTTGTAATAAGTTTTAATTGAATGCACCCTCAGGGATCCTAGAAATGGTTTTGAAGCTAAGGAAGTTTTCATCTACTTGGGAGAAATTATGTACTAAAATAATTTGTAAATAGTTTAATATGTGTTATAGTTGTAGATAAAGTATAATATTTTAAAAATACCTTTCTACTATCTTCATAATTAAGAAAAGTTTTTTAACTTATGAGTAATATTTAATAAATCAAAAACTTACACATAAATTAAAAAATTTTGCTTTGTGATAATTTATATTTCAGATAGAAATCTTGCATATATTTACTGAAAAAAATGAATATTTTTTCCAATGTGCAATAAGTAAAATCTATAAGATTTATAAATTTCATAACTTGAAGACTTCAAAAGACTGAACAATCATTATATTGATCCAAGCTATCCACAATTCTATTATCATTCATCTTATAACCGATAATGTTTTTATTTTTAACGTTTTCAATACTTTTTATGTCATTTTACCAATTTCCTAGTTAGAACATAGTTACCAGTACATTGAATTATTTTTTGTGCAATATAGGATAAAAAGTATATAGAAATACGATTTTTATTATAATTGTAGTGACTCCAGATGTCTTCCTTTGACTCAGTATATCTAATTACAGAGAGACAAAAGGTTGCCCCTTTTCAATATTCGTTACGGATACAGTTGTTAATGAAGTGTGACAAGGTATGTTCGACAAGGCACGTTTTCCAGACGAGATAAGCAGGGATCTATAGATTGGTGATTCATAGTATTAAGTACCTTCTAATATTTCTGACCGACAATATTTTCTAAGTGGTGGGTCCTAGATAGTCCCAGACAGTATAACCAGTACTGAACAACTTAGAGAAAGCGAGACTGTAGTTTGTGATGAGGCGATTTAGATCTGTTATATAATTGATTCATTCTTACAAAAAGTAAAATGTTCGGGATCTAAATATGACTTCATCACATCTTTGTAAAGAGATAGAGAACCATAAATTTATATTCAACGGATATTGTTGTCTTGTACGGTGGTCTCGGGCGGGGTTCTGATCCCAGTCCCAGATTAGAATCCCGTCTCCGTACTTGACATTAAATAAGAATGTACCTTTGTGGAGTATTTATGAGTCAGTGCCCAATTAGAAGGGATAAGGTTTTTCACGTTGGCGGTCTCAAGGCGGGGTTTAAGCAGGACAATGAGATTCTTACAACTATCACGATTAGACGATAAGAAGGAAGAGGGGACAAGGTTGAAATAAATAAATATGAAAAATCTAAAAAATAGAGTTGATGGTTCGGAGGTCCCAAAAGAAGGGGTTCGAATGTCGGTAGTCCAGTCGGGGTCCGACGAAAGTTGTTAGTGAGTCGAGAAGAGAAGAGGTTCGGAAGTCGAGACGAAAACAGGAGTCGACGGAACGAGTGCGAGAGTCCAGCCAAGTCCGACAGGAAATGTTCCTGAGACCGACGGATGATCCATAGATTCCCACTCCTGATCAGCCATAGATACCTTTCAACCAGCAGTGTTCCTGGCCCAACCTTTTAATCCACAAAAGTACCCCATTTTTACATACATTTGGAAATTAAGATTAGGTCCTCTCTCTATTTACAAAATTACTTAAGTATAAACAAATTGTCAGAACTAATTTAGAAGATGTGGACAAAGCTTATTTTATGAAAATTAGCATCAGTTTTTTATGTACATAGATGTATATATATTATAATAAATTTACTTTTTTTATATTAAGCTAGTTTCGGAGGCTGTTAATTTAGCTTTTAGTTTATCTTCATATTTATGTCTGTAGTTTCTCAGAACCTGTGGTTAAATTTAGTACAAAAATACTTTACACAACGCAATTAAAAATAAATCCCCACTATACATTTGATCACAGGTTGATACTCAAATATAAACGAGGACTACACGAGGCTAATGCACTTTAAAGTGGCCTTTAATGACAGAATCCTCTAATGGAGTTTAAAAACAAAAGGAGACAAAGGTGAATGTACAAGTTCCCTTGGAGGTATTTGAAGTAAAAGGTCCATTTTATTGACCGAAATGATAGGAAAACAACAGCCGACTGCTCCAGACTTTGCTGCTAGTCGGTGTTAATTCGAGAGCTTTTAAATGAGGATCTGTTTCGAAGATTTTGTATATTGACTGGACTTATGCTTATTAATATTCTGCATGTTTAAATCGACGAGTATATACTTTGCACATTAAAAAAGTTTGTAAGAAACTTAGTTTGTTTCTTTGATGTATTTTATCTCGACTAATGCTATTAATATTCTGCATGTGTAAATAAACTTGTATATACTTTGCACATTAAAACGTTTGTAAGAAACTGAGTTTGTTTTATTGATGTATTTTATCTCGACTTATGTTATTAATTTTCTGCATGTTTAAATAGATGTGTATATGCTTTGTGCATAAAAAAAGTTTGCAAGAAACTGAGTTTGTTTCTTTGCTGTAGTTTATCTAGTTTCACTACAATATATATAGGATACATGTAGAATCATTAGAGTATATATAGAAACCAAATGTACCTTGAATGATGAAATAAATTGTTTTGAAAATAATCATCCAATTTTGAACAACTTGTGAGATATCACTTAATAAATATATTTTTAAGAAGTTTAATATGTAATGCAGTTGTAAACTAAGTAAATTATTAAAAAAAGACCATTTATTATATATTCGAAATTTAAAATAAAACATTATAATGAGTTATATACGCTATTTAAAAATCATAAGCATGCATATAAAATAAAAAATAACGTTTTAACTGTTCCTATTTTAGTTAGGAATCTTTCATGTATTTCATGAAAAAAAATGATAAAAATAAATAAATTTTCCTATGCCCAACAAATAAAAATATATAACATATATATTTCTCTCCTTTAGACTAAAAAATCATTATATTGATCCAAGATATCTTCAATTCTATTATCATTCATCTTACAACTTATAGAGGTTTTATTTCTAACATTTGCATTACAGTGTTCCATCTTCTACGCATTTTGTTTTAAAATTAAAACACAATTTTTCGGTTTCTTAAAATATTTATTTACTTCTAATATGAGAGAAAATTATATTCATGTAGAAATAGATTTAAAACCTTTAAAGAAAGAAAATTAAATTATTTGTAAAACTTTTAGATAAAATAAGAACGATATTTAAAATGTGGAATTATATGTTATCTTTACTATATTTTATTTTTAAACAATAATATTGCAGCATCTATATTATGAGAACATTTTCCCTTAAAAGTATTTTTTTGAAAGAAGAGGTGAAAAGCATAAAAAAATTACATCCTGTATTTAATTATTTTTATATAAAAATGATCTAGGCTTTCAAGGAAGTATTTAATCAACAAAAAAGTAGTTCAAAATACAAATAAAAATATACATTTCAGTAGATTATTTAAAATAAATTAATAATTTGTGAAACGCGATTAAAAAGATTTTTTAGTCTAAAGAAACATTTGTGAGTTTAGGAAAATGGAAGTCACAATTCAATTTCGATAAGTAGGCAACTTAGACTTGGAAACATATATGGACAAATAAAATGATGTATAAATAAATTAAATTACATTAAGCTTTATAAAAAAGTCATATTTCTTAAGATGAAATTTTTGCAAATTTCTTTTAATCGTTAATGTTTTTGTTAGTTTTTAATACTTTCTCTTCATTTTAAAGAATAATATATATGAAAACAAATACGAGTAGATAAATGCTGTCGTAATGAAAATATTAATTATCTTTTATAATTTATTTTAAATTAAACTCAATGAAATTTTGTATATAATTATTTAAAAAAATGTTCCAATATAAATATATATTTTGCTTATTTACAGCTGTTATTCATAAGTTATATTTCCATGTTTACGCATGTATTACGTCTGATACTGAACAACTACTATCGGTTACTATCTGGCTTTCGTTGATCTTATTTAAATTCATAAAACAGTTTGTTAACATAGCTAAAATATAAATATTATGCGATAGTGTTCATATGTTTTGTAAGAACAATTATACGACTAACGAAAATAATTACATTTTCTTTGGTCATATGAGGGAATCGAGGGATTCTTCATTCTATTTCCCCCTTCCATTAATTATGATTAGCTTTGTTAACATTTTAACAACGTTGTTAGGGTATTTATCTAAAGACATACTAAGTTTTTTAGCTCTTGTTAATTTGAGCATGACTGAGCTTGCATTTCATTTTTAGTTTTTACGAATTGAAAAACAGCAATAGATTCTTAATAAGTCTTGTTCAATAATGTTTAAGAATGTATTGATCATTGTCGTAAATAAGTGCAGTAATAAATGTTTTATCATCGTATATAGTGAAATTTAATATAATTGCTTAAAATTTATAGAATATTAATGTCATCAAAATATAGTTTTTAATATTCAGAGAAAATTAAAAATATTTTTTAATATTTTTTATATATTTAAAATATATAAAACATATAAAATATTATTATTAAATTTAATTTTTTATTACAGATTCTATAATGTCCTGTTCAATATTGTTATAAGTGTACTGATTATTGTCGAAATTAAGTGCAGTTATAAATGTTTTATCATATTATACAGCGTAATTAATAAATATAAGAAGTTAAAATTTATAGATTATTAATGGCATTAAATATTTTTTTGAATATTCAGAGGAACACTAAAAATATTTTTAATAGTTTTTATATATTTAAAATATAAAAAGGTATAAAATATTTTTATTAAATTTAATTTTTATTACATAATTTATTTAAACTATATTTAAAAAATAAAGCTATTTAACAGTATAAGGGATTCCTACCCTTTTTATTTAAACATTCTTTTTTATGTTGTATTGTCGTCTTTTACAGTCTTTTTCAAAACTAAGTTTGGCATATAAAATATTGATGATGTTGTAAATAAATGATTTAAAGAGTTATAATTATATTAAAATGTCAGTTAATACATTTCTATGCTTTATATCGCTTTAAAATTTTTGTCACAATATAGTAGATATACCGAAGAATATTTTAATCAAACAGCTGAAAAAATTATATGTTTATCAAATTTAGTTTGATTTAAAGGCTTTTATAGTGGAATGCTTTTGAATGTATATCTAATGTAAAACTGGAATACTATATTTTAATCTAAGAATAAGCGTTAGACTAACTTATATCTAGTATTTCATTTTTTGGCATAGGAATAGTGCATTTGGTACTAGGATCTGGTACTAGGAAATTTCAGTGTAATTGGTTCACAACTGAATTCTAGTAATACTACTGCAATGAATAATCGAGAAAACATGTTTACAAGAATGGATTTTGCTTATTTATTATTTAATATATTTTTTCAAAACTAAGTTTGGCATATAAAATATTGATGATGTTGTAAATAAATGATTTAAAGAGTTATAACCATATTAAAATGTCGTTTTTATACATTTCTATGCATTATATCGCTTTAAAATTTTTGTCACAATATACTAGATATACCGCAGAATATTTTAAACAAAAAACTGAAAATATTGTATGTTTATCAAATTTTGTTTGCTTTAAAGTCTTTTATAGTGGAATGATTTTGAATGTCTATTTAATGTAAAACTGGAATACTATATTTTAACCTTAGAATAAGCATTAGACTAACTTCTATCTAGTATTTTATTTTTTGGCATAGGAAAAGTGCATTTGGTACTAGGATCTAGTACTAGGATATTTCAGTGTCATTGGTTCATAACTAAGTTCTAGTAATATTACTGAAATGAATAATCGAGAAAACATGTTTTACAAGAATAGATTTTGCGTATTTATTGTTTAATATATTTTTTCAAAACTAAGTTTTACATATAAAATATTGATGATGTTCTAAAAAATGATTTAAAGAGTTATAACCATATTAAATTGTCCTGTTTTTATTTTAAGAATATTTTAATCAAAAAACAGAAAAAAGTATATTTTTATCAAATTTAGTTTGCTTAAAAGTCTTTTATAGTGGAATGCTTTTGAATGTCTATCTAATGTAAAACTGGAATATTATATTCTAATCTTAGAATAAGCATTCGAATAACTTCTATTTTATTTTCAGTATTTTATTTACTAATATTTTATTTTTCGGCATAGGAAAAGATTGAGGACGAATCTGGTACTAGGAAAGTTAATGTCATTGGTTCATAACTGTGATCTAGTAATATTACTGCAATGAGTAATAGTGAAAATATTTTTACAAGAATTGATTTTTCTTATTTATTTTTAATATGCACTTAATTTGAGTGTGTAGATATATGGTGTTAAACAATTCTTAATTTAGTCCACACTTAAATAATGTAATTTTTCTGTTGTAAAGCTTTAATATTTCATTCTAGATACTTACTAATCGTCTTGCTTACCATTCTATTTACACAAAATTATTTTCTACGCGTTGTCTAATAAAATTTAAAAAATATGGGAAATTATCCCATATTATTCCCATATAAAAATATGGGAAATATACCATATTCAAAAAATATGGGATAGCATCAGTATTTAATGATTGAAAATAAACAAGAGAATTGCAGAGCCTTTAAATTCTGACATGAAATAATTTAACAAATATTTTTACCAAAATATGTAAGAAGAACTCTTGATAATTAATCTCTAAATATCTTCACTGTTGAAACATTTTGCAGTTTCTCTCAACTATTTAAAAATATTTTCTGCTCAGTTCTCATCATTTATCTGAAAAGGCATTAAGTAATTATAAGATGCTGAAATTAAAATTTTTACTACTACTGAACAGCATACTAATGATTTGAATATTACTAACGTTCTTGAAATTAATGTTGAACAAATATTGACAAGCTCTACTGCGACAGTAGTGATTAGTCTGACAAAATCAATATTTGCAGACCGAGTGCAAATACCACATAGTGATTCCCATAAGAATCATAAATCTCTCTCATGGTTAACAACCCAATATTACAGAAATACTATAACATATTGTACTGATTTCTGTTTATAAAAGGATATGTTAGTAAATCATTTATTAAACGCAGTTAAGCAGAATCCGTTTTATTAATGTGCTTGTTTTCATGTCGCATGAATTTACAGTTATAGAAAATAAATTAATATGAAATTATGTACTGCTATTCAGAAAAGTCGTTCTTAAATTCCATTCTAGAATACTCTCACAGTCCAAATTATCAATTTACATCATCGAATCAATTTCACGCTTTTGCAATCGCTTAAACTGTGAACGGATCGAAATGCTGTATTATTTACCGATTAAACCAAGTGACTCATAAATTCTAAGACAGAATATTTTGGACTGTTGTATATTTTCTGAGACTGTTGTATATTTTTGAACATTACCTAACTATATTGTTTATACAGACCTTAATGACGTGGAAAGGCATACATAGTTTCGGGATAGTTAAAGTTATAATTAGTCTAGTACTCAATTATTTAAATAATGCTTATTATATATTTACCAACTAATAAATGTGAACAAAAAGAAATATATAAATGACTTTTACAGATAAAATTATTTAGAAATTTTACACGAAATTTTATCTCCCACTTTAAGGTTACGTGATAACTTGAGGGTAAGTATCACGGTCTATAAAGCTGTTTTGGTAGGATCAAAAGCAAACTTAATATATTATGTATACTCAGGGATTATAAATGATGAATCTGTGGGGCTAAATCTCTTCTCCCTAGAAGGTCATAGAGGGAGAAGTATATAATAAGGAAAAAAAGAAATAACAGACCCTCCCAAATAGGAACAGAATTAAGGATATTACCCGGCGGATATTTGTTAAATATCTTGTTGGTTACCAAACAGGACTATAATTTAAATAGTGAATCCAAGTGGAATTTAAGGATCAGTACCTAATGTGCTAAGCTAGAAACTCAGGATGGATGGTAAGTTCTTAAGGACTTTACTATGTATCTCCCTATAGATTATAGAGTAATACTTTTTAAATCTGAATATTTCCTGCAAAACTTGGCAACTGGGAGAGCGGAACATAAACCTAGAATTATGAAATTTATATAGTATATACTATTTGTCGTATCAGAACAAGTTTACAGAAGTAAAATGATCTCATGTTGTTATATTTGGCATACTACTGATGTAATGGTTAGGTTTAAACTGATTTGCAATTTTTAAATCTAAGTGGATAATAAGTGAAACTTTTAGTGATCAGAAAACAATTAATTGCATTTTTGATTTTCAGAACAGTGGTGTTTTTAAAGATATTAAATGGCATGTTAAAAATGATGCATTACGACAACATTCTTACATGAAAATTTTAGTCTACAAAATAAAATTAATAAAGATTATTTTTTTGAAAGTAATTAACTTTTTTAATTCATTAATGCTGTACCATAAAATGTTAACCAATTTCACTTAAACACATTACTAATAAAAGAGGACGTTGAGGAACCTTGGACCTCTTTTTACGTTTCAGTACAAATTATTTTGATACTACAAGTTGTTTGTGAGTATTTTAGAAGTAATTTCTTAACAATTTTGTATGAACTATTTTTATAATCCTAAGATAATAATGTAAACTGTAATAATGTTTCAATAAATGCCAAAATACATGTCTCCATGTACCGGGTAACTATTATTTTCTTTTTCGAAACTTTTAACATTGATATGCTTAGGTATCTTGTTGAAAAGTGAGTTACTATATATGTCACACTCATGTCCATAAATTAAGGATGATGAAGTTCAGGCAATGAAAGAGACAAAAGCAAAACAAATTTGACTTATTTGTAAAGTCTATTTATTAAACAAAATGTAAAGAGCAAAAAAGATGCTATATGTTTGACATAATTAATAAAAATTGCGATTTTTACTCCCTGGATCACCTATTTACAGAACACAGTAAAACATGGTTAGTATGATGGTTAATACGGAGTATGTCTCCCGGACGATGCAATACAAGCGTTACAACGCCTACGCATGCTGAGTATCAGATTATCAATCTGATCTTGGGGAAAATTACACCACTCATCAAGCAATGACCTCCGAAGTTCCGATAGACAGTTGGGAGGGGGTTGACGGGCTGCAATTCGTCGGCCAAGCATGTCCCACACATGCTCTATTGGATTCAAGTCCGGTGAGTATGCTGGCCAATCCATACGGGTGATATCCTCCGATTGAAGGCATTCGTCTACAATGTTTGCACGGTGAGGTCGGGCGTTGTCATCCCTATACAGAAATTCAGGACCCATGGCGCCCCGAAACAAACGTACATGTTGTTCCAGAATGACATCCCGATAGATGTGGCCTGTCATCGTTACACTCTGAACATGCAGGTCAGTTCTGGAACCAAGAATAATTCCTCCCCAAACGAGCCATCCTGCACCACCGTAACGGTGTCGTTCAATGGTGTTCTCTTGGTGGTAACGGGTACCTGGCGCTCTCCATATGAAAGTCCGGCGAGAATCAGAATGTAAACTGAACCTGGACTCGTCGGAAAACATCACACAAGACCACTGTTGCGGTGTCCACAATGCATGCTCTCTATCCCAGCATAATCGCAGGCGACAGTGAGTTGCGGTAAGGAGAACACATCTGACAGGCCTACGAGCATATAGACCAATGTTCCCTAAGCGTCTGTACACGGTCTGCCTTGAAACTGTCGTACCGGTAGCTGAAGAGAGCTGACGAGACAGGTCTGATGCTGTGCTCCGTCTGTTTCTTTTGGCAGTAACTGCCAAATACCGGTCATCATTCGGCGTAGTAACTCGGGGGCGACCTGTGCTGTAACATCTACTCACATTACCATCATGTTTGAATCGTTGCCAAAGCCTGGAGATGACACTCTGGGCGATTCCAAGTTCCTCGGATACTTCCAGCTGGGTACGTCCACATTCCAGTCGTCCGATAATTCTACCACGTAAAAAATCATCCAAATGCTTCCTTTGTGCCATAACTATGCGGTTTTTGCACTGAAAGGCTTTTAAAGCGCTTGTGAACAATTTTACTTCTTTGCTACCATTCCTTATATACCCCTTTCATACACTCTCGTCATTGTGAAGTACTATCCGCGCCATCTGGTGGTTTCCTGCCATTTTCATATTCTTCTTCAAGATGTGTGTGATAATTCTACAGGTGAAATTTTTATTTTAAAGTTCAATTTCTGTGTGATTCTGAATTATCCTTAATTTATGGACATGAGTGTAATATGAGATTTATCTACAAAAGCAAATTTTTAATTTTAGTTTTATTGTTTGTCACATAAAAATTTTGACTAATACTACAGTTTTTTTTTTCAAATGTCCTTTGACGCATGATTTTTATGAAAAGGAAACAATGAAAAAAAAAACAGATAACACTTTTAAGATGTCAAAGGGTTTTACGAATAACTGAAATATCATTTAAAGTTGAAAAAAATTCCTATATGGAATTTTTCTGCTCCTTAGTCCTAGTTTATGATAAATTATGAGATGTTATAATGTACAATGAATAGACTGTCCAAAAATTATTTCTTCTGATCTAGAGATTTAATTGTGAAAAAAGAATAAATAATTAACAATTCAGTTTATAATTAATATGTAATACCTAATAAAATTCATTCGACATTAACACATAAATACGTTTACCTGAATCACAGAAAATAGAGATATTTACTTATTGAGACGGATTTTTTTTAGGTGTAGCATAGTGATCTAGAAACCATCCTTATATGTTATGCTGCAATATTTTATACAGTAAAATTGTATATAAAACATAATTCTTCAACACAATTTTAACGAATAGTGTCAACATCGTAAAGTCAAGGTTTAGCATCTGTATATAAATCATATATTATAAAATAAATATTAACATATTAAATATAAAACTAAGTGTACAAAAAGCACCGACACCATGAATATAATATTATAAAATAAATATTAACATTTTAAATATAAAACTAAGTGTACAAAAAGCACCGACGCCATGAAAAATTTGTTATGTTACATATTATATATATTCTTTAATATCTATAAAGAAATTTTCTTGATATAACTCCAAGACAGTATTAATTTCTTTGAAGAGTTTTTATTTAAAACTTTACTTAAGTCTGCTTCAACCCTGTATAGGATGAATAAACAGCAGATTCAATTTACGAGAGGTTTTTTTCTGTGCAGAATTGGTTAATTTCTAAGAGAGTGAAAATTTTCGGATTGACTTTAAGCATTAACACACGTTAACCTAAACGAAAATCATATTTTGTGCTTATCACACGAACACTCTTTATCGGAAATAGGAACTCTAATCTGAATATAGCATATAGTTTAGACCGTTAAAGTTTTGATTCTTTAGTTATTATATTACCATAATAAGCTAACAACATACCTGGCTTATAAATAATCTTGATGATCCATTTGATTTCCCATATGTAAACTAATATCCATGTCAAATTTACGGAGAGCGCTGTATATGTACTAGCTACGTTCCCTATTTTATCTAAAAAAAGAATTTTTTGTACACTCATGGACAAAATGATGACTAGATATGGTAAATTATATTAAAATTCTCACCGTAATCCTTTTTTAGTTCCATTCCTGACAGACGTTGTAAGCTAAAACATTTACTCACTGGAAAATTTTATTAATCGCTTTCAAGGAATTTAAACATTTACTCTCAGCAAAACTGTTTGAGTTATTGTATTAAGTTTGAATGAAAACTTCGTCTAAATTACATTCCTTATATGAAAACGAGCGTCAGTTCACGGAATCTTAATTTGAAATTCTGACTTAGCGACCGTGCACAAGTCTTAACGTAAGTAGCGACAAATCTCTAAATATTCGTTGAAATACATAGCTGTAAAGCGGAACATCTTTACTGTAAGTAGTAATTTTACAGAACCTTTAATGAGATAAAAAGGAAGAACATTTACTTAGGACATTTACAGTTATTACCTACAAGAAGTCAGTGGTTAATTTTATCAATTTTTTTTCTCTTTAACCTTTTGAGACTTTAATTTCTTAATATACATTAAAATTAATATTATTTTATTTCACGGCTTATAATCATAGACTTAAAATTACTTCTTGTTTGGATGAAATGTTATTTTTTGTTATCGTCTGAAACTTTTAGTTTCCATCTATAATAAAGTTCACTTTATAATATTATGTCACATGTGATAGCAAATAAATATTAAATAATTTTAATAAGTTAAAAAGGAAGAACATTTACTAAGGACATTTACAGTTATTACCTACAAGAAGTCAGTGGTTAACTTTATCAATTTCTTTTCTCTTTGACCTTTTGAGACTTTAACCCATATTGTACCACATCAACTAAATATTTCTGTAAGTTATTAAAACTTAATCCATATCATTAATATGGTGTAACTAAGTATATAAAACCAAAATTTTGAAAAAATATTTTTAATTTTTTATGTAATTGGCTGTCCTATAAATAGGACAACGGTCCATTACACTACTAAAACTTAACAAACATCACTTACATTGCATTAGGCTAATTCATAGATAAAATATGGAGAAACAGTCCAACATTACATTTTAAGCATACTGTTGTAGGTTTTCTCTTGCAGTTATTGAATTGGCAGTAAGAGAGCAAGTTAATCTTTCAAAATATCTCCAGTTTTCTGAATAGAATAGACATCTATTTACCCCTTGTTGTGTCCAGGTGTGTGAACAGGTGTTTGAACTGGTTTTCAATGAAAGATAAGAAAACAATGTGCTCTATCAATGTAATATCCAATTCATAGAAAAATAATCAGGATTGGATCGTCGTCTTAATTTGAGGGCACCTTTTTTTATGCTTACAAAATACACACGTAAAATATATTTTTCAACAAAAACTTTCAGCTAAATTATTAGCTCTGTTTTTAAACTAAAAGTAACCTCCACAGTTTTTAAAAAATAATAATAATGAATATAAAATTAAAGATTAAAAAATGACAATTTTTAAGAGGTAGCTGAAAATAAATTTTACAATAAAATATAATTTGATTTCTCAGTTTTTTTGTTACTATGCTAAAGTCTGTCTATTTTAAAGGTGTTAAAATAAAATCCACTCAGAAAATATTTATAGTTTTATTATTAAATTTAATTTTATTTGTTGTCCTGTTTATAGGACAGCGGTCCAATATGGGTTAATTTCTTAATATACATTAAAATTAATATTATTTTATTTCACGGCTTATAATCATAGACTTAAAATTGCTTCTTGTTTGGATGAAATGTTATTTTTTGTTATCGTCTGAATCTTTGTGATTCCATCTATAATAAAGCTCACTTTATAATATTATGTCACATGTGATAGTAAATAAATATTAAATAATTTTAATAAGATAAAAAGGAAGAACATTTACTAAGGACATTTACAGTTATTACCTACAAGAAGTCAGTGGTTAATTTTATCAATTTCTTTTCTCTTTAACCTTTTGAGACTTTAATTTCTTAATATACATTAAAATTAATATTATTTTATTTCACGGCTTATAATCATAGACTTAAAATTGCTTCTTGTTTGGATGAAAGGTTATTTTTTGTTATCGTCTGAAACTTTTAGTTTCCATCTATAATAAAGTTCCCTATATAATATTTTTTCACATGTGATAGTAAATAAATATTAAATAATTTTAATAAGATAAAAAGGAAGAACATTTACTAAGGACATTTACAGTTATTACCTACAAGAAGTCAGTGGTTAATTTTATCAATTTCTTTTCTCTTTAACCTTTTGAGACTTTAATTTCTTAATATACATTAAAATTAATATTATTTTATTTCACGGCTTATAATCATAGACTTAAAATTGCTTCTTGTTTGGATGAAAGGTTATTTTTTGTTATCGTCTGAAACTTTTAGTTTCCATCTATAATAAAGTTCCCTATATAATATTTTTTCACATGTGATAGTAAATAAATATTAAATAATTTTAATAAGATAAAAAGGAAGAACATTTACTAAGGACATTTACAGTTATTACCTACAAGAAGTCAGTGGTTAATTTTATCAATTTCTTTTCTCTTTAACCTTTTGAGACTTTAATTTCTTAATAAACATTAAAATTAATATTATTTTATTTCACGGCTTATAATCATAGACTTAAAATTGCTTCTTGTTTGGATGAAATGTTATTCTTTGTTATCGTCTGAAACTTTTAGTTTCCACCTATCATAAAGCTCACTTTATTATATTATGTCACATGTGATAGTAAATAAATAATTTTATCGCGAAGATTTCCTTTTTACTTCCTTGTAAAAAATTAGCAGTAAGTAGTTGTAATAATAAGTTACATTCGGTTCAGGATTTTTACCTCTTCCAGTCAGCTATCGTCATGTCCAGGATGGTTTTGAACTAGAAGTAACTTCAGACGTTTTGCAACCAATAGAAGGGCCCGTTAGAGTGGCGGGATTCTGACCCCTCCGTTCTTGAGTATACCCCTGTTTTTTGCTGATGGGCCGTCTGATTTTTTTAGAGGAAAAGATTATTACCAGATGAGAGTAGAGGGTGAACGCTGCTGGTATCCGCTGCTTGCGGGATAGACATTTTTTAGAGAGACACCGAGGGAAAAAGGAAACAAAATACGCCATTTTATTAGGGTCGACGCCGAGTGGAGTGGATCAATATCTACAAAGGATAAGTTGTATTCCATTTGTATTCTTTAAGCTTTGAATTATATAAAAT
>CM063501.1:76491685-76511685 GCA_032207245.1 Pardosa pseudoannulata | reverse complement strand
CAAGTTGTCTCCGGCTTTTGTCGAGCTTAATTTGACCAAGTGGGATAAGACAACAACTAGAACATCGATATATTTCTGCATAGTTGCTTTAGAATATGTCACAAGCTGTCAACAGCCTTAATTCATTTATATTTAAATTGTTCTTTATATAGATTGCATATTGTAATTAAAAAGAGAGACGTACAATTAGGTAATAAAACATGCTTTTTGTGAGCTAACTATTTCGGTAAGTACATTAAAATTGTAACCCAAGTAGGCAATTTATACCTTGATTCAATTATTGAGTTGTGCTACATATAATGTGCTACATGTTATAAGATTAATATTTTTTTATTATGGGCGATATTGCTATACATTCAACTGTTTAGAGCGTGATGAAACTTGTAAAAATTGTTTTAATCATTTTAACACATTGTATGCGAGACACGTACTAGTACGTATTCTGAAGATTGATACTTGAGCGCGGGCCTCGTACTTGTAAGAGATAGTGCAACAACATAGTTTGTTTGTGAGTACAAAAATAAAGGTATATACAGGAAAACGAAGCCGAATGTTCTTGTCTACTACATAGATTCTGAAAAAGTTAGACAAATAAAAACTAGTTTTTACATGAGTTGATACGGAATCACAGACCGGGAAAAAATTAAAACTATATACTACTATTTCTATTAGATTTTTCAAATTTAAGATACTATTATAAATTTATATATATAAATTATTTTTTGTTTACAAAAATCTTATGGATGTTATTTATATATTGATACGATTGATACTTGAGTCATGTACAAGTACCGGTTAGTGTAACAACATGGCTTGTTTGTGTTTACAAAAATAACGGTACATACAGGAAAACGAAGCTTAATGTTCTTGTCTACTGCATAGATTCTGGAAACATTTAGACAAATAAAAACTACATCATTAGTTTTATGATTACTCGTTTCAATTTTTATAATGTAAAAATGTTTATATATTACATAATTTTAAAAAATTAAAACTATATACTACCATTTCTATTTGATTTTTCATATTTACAATACTATTATAAATTTATCCACTAAAATATTTTTTGTTTACAAAAATCTTGTGTTATTTATATATTTCTATTTATATATTTGTTTATATATTTCAATATACAAGTACGAAAAGTTGGTTAAAAATTAAATAATTTTCGATCTATTGAGATTTAACTGAATAAATAAATTTACGAACAAAATGCCAGCTCCCGGTACAATTCCGCTGCAAAATGTACTCACACACAATGCGTTAAAAGTGGGTATTCTCTTTGAAATATCTTTTGGCCGAAATAAGTCCAAATATTTTAATCTTGTTCAAAATAGATATTTTCTTCATTTAACAATTGAAATGTTAATAATAGCAATACTTTAATTTAATCGTGCGTCAAAACCAAAAGATACATTAACACAAATTAATTTATAATTCCACTATTATTATATAATTATATTTTACATTATTATATAATTATATTTTACAATTCCGCTGCTAAATGTGCCCACACACGATGTGTTAAAAGTGGGTATTCTCTTTGAAATATCTTTTGGCCGAAATAAGTCCAAATATTTTAATCTTGTTCAAAATAGATATTTTCTTTAACATTTAACAATTGAAATGTTAATAATAGCAATACTTTAATTTATTCTTACTAGAAAATCCAAAGATACACTAACACAAACTAATTTATAAAATAAAGTAATGTTTCTCGGGATATCTCCGAGAAAATATTCATCCATAATGAGTACAATATACTTGTGATGATTAGTGTAATAAGATAAAATGTGAGTTAACTCAACTCCCTAAAATTTACCATATAATACGCCAAAATCTCCTGTCTAGAAAAATTTCTATCGCATTTCAAATTGATCCCCTATGTTGCTGAATTAGATCAATAGATATTAACTCCAATGCTACGAAAAGAATAACACAAAGCAAAGCTTAATCTACTCAGATATCACTCTTTTGTGTGTCAGTTAATCTTATTAATTCACAGCCCTGGAGACAAGGATTACAGCTTCGGAAGATGAAAAGGTATGCATTTACTGCAATATAAATTTTTGCAGTAATGACTTATTTGTTATGTGTTTTAGTATTAAACTCAAACAAAAGTTTTACACAATACAGATTATCTCAGTAAAGGTGAATATTTTAATTGATTTTGATTTAATATTTTGGGATGAGGAGGAAAAATAACGAAATTGAATTATAAATTCCCAGCTTTTAATCTAAATGTGTGTCCGCACTTTGTTATCCAAATTTTGAAATTTGCCTGCTTAAGCAGAGACTTGGTATTAGGATAGAAATTATAGTGATGTTGTTTCATTTACATTGAAAGAAATACGGAAGTTAATGAAATTATAAGAGTTCATACATCTGAAACAATATTTAATAAGTTGACGTTTAGAGTGTGTATATGATAACACTGCAGCAGATTTTCAAAATAAATTTATTTTATTTTCAAACCATTTGGTTACAAATTGTATCTTGTTGCTAATAAATTTCTGACTTACATTTAATATTTAAACATTGTTAAAAATCATATGTTTTGAAATTAGATTAAACGAAAATATCGATTGCATATCTCACTTTAACTACAAAAATTCTCATTTATAAAACAAATTTTCAGGTCAAAAAATTAATTTAGTTATTAAGATAAAAATATATAAAATATGTAAACTAAACATTTGACAAGAAATAAAACATTTTTGCACAGAAATGTACTTAACACTAGGACACCTGAAACCTTGTACTTGAAATTTTATATAATTTAGGCCAGGTTACAAGGTGTCCCAAAACGACCATATAAACTGTGCACAGCAAGATTCCTCGTTGGGAGTACATAAAAACTGTCCAAAGAAACGTACCTGTACGATCCATAGTTTACAAGAAAAATACGAAAAACAAAGTATGACGTCACTGCCGGTGCAAGAAAAAACACATTATTTAACATATTAACAGCAGTATATGGTCGGGCATACTCCCTATAAGTTCGTAAGGCATTTCCATTATATCAGCCGTACATTAAGTACATGTCGCAATAGTCACGAACGGAATACATGCCCAACATAAAGAATACTGGTAGCTGCAAGATTCAGCCTTATAAATACCAGTTCAACGGCATCTTAACGTCATTCCCCCCCCGTGCACGCATGCATGACGTGATATGCGTGCGAAAGTTTTAAACATTACTGTATGGAAAGATATGCAAATACTGTTGTTCATATGTCCAATAAAGTGTTTTTTCTTTTACCGGCAGTGACGTCATACTTTGTTTATACATATATATATATATATATATATATATATATATATATATATATATATATATATATGTGTGTATATATATACATATATATATATATATATATATATATATATATATATATATATATATATATATATATATATATATATATATATATATATATATATATATTATATATATATATATATATATAATATATATATATATATATATATATATATATATATATATATATATATATATATATTATATATATATATATATATATATATATATATATATATATATATATATATATATATATATATATATATATATATATATATATATATATATATATATATATATATATATATATATATATATATATATATATATATATATATATATATATATATATATATATACGGACAGATATTCTAGTAATAATATTTCGTGTAAATACATATTTAACAGGTTTTGCGTTTCGAAATGTAAAATAAATTCAACAAAACATTTTTTGCTGTACAAGGGGTTTCTATCATGTACATGATAGTAATTTAACAATTTTTCCTTATCAATGTTACTTTTGCATTTTAGCCTGTTCTTTAATATACATTTAAGCATAATTTCTACAAATATGAAGGTACATATCATTTCCTTGAATCAACTGTAGAATTCCTCTCTAATAAAAAATGTTACCTGTCTAAGCCTAGAATGAATTTTAGTTTGTAACCCTAACCTGTTCTCAAAGTATGTCATTGACTTAGATGCAGCACAAAACTTAAAGTAAATTTGTTTCAAGCAGCAAATGTAGAGCCAGATGACAAAGTTGCCACGATCCCTTAAGCTCAGGATGAAAAATATTAAAATGGGATCACAAAACATATCGTTAACCTAGAGCGTAATAAGGCGATAGATTTCTGAAAGCTTGGAATTCTACGATAAGAAAAATACCTTAAGGTAAGTAGAAATTATATATTAAAGAACTAGTGTTAAATGAAGTCTAGGTCTTTAATATATCATTAAAATTGTGATTTTTTTAAAGTTGCAAATGATATTTTATCAAAAACTTCTTCGATGTCAAATAGCGAGGGGCTTAGTTAAATACCAAACAGCGATAGAGCTGGATCTGTAATACAGCAATCAGCAATGGGGGCTGTTTTAATGCTCCCGATAGTTCCAAACCGTGTGGTTATGTATAAAAAATAAACACACAAACGAACAAATTTATTAATTTTCAAAGATATATAATTTAAAAGCTAGATATTTATTAGTTAGTGAAATAGACTCCTAAATTTCATGAAAAGAATTTGTTGTTAATACCGGTGATAAAAGTTTCATCGTGACAAAAAATAATCGATGATTAAATTTAAAGTTATCACATACGTACTTAATCTATTATTTGAGCCAAATATAAAAGAAAAAATTTAAGTAATATTTAAGTTCAGTGATAAAACGTATGAAAGTAATACAGAGGATATTTAAATAATTTAATATAGTAAATGATTAAATGAGATAGTTAATGAAATGACTTCATAAGGCTAGGAACAAATGCTATTTTCACATATCTTTTATGTGATAAATTGATAAATTTAATCGCCTGATCTTAACCTGGGAATATAGGGCTTGCAATGATGGCATTAAAAGCTCGAAAAGAGGGGAAGGAGTGGATTTTGAAAGTTTTAAAGACGACAGACTTTTGGGTTATGATAAGAAGCATATTTATACCGATTTGTTTTAGAATGGTAACCATAGTTTAGGAGAGGATATACGTTACTAGTTTTCAATTTGCTAACCCTAACAGATCAAGAATCCAATATGGATGGCTCCATCCATTGCAGGTCCAACCGCTTCATAAATTCGAGGACACACAGACAGATAACTTAGACTGTTATTGTATAGGGGATTAGACTAGGTATACGAATGACAAGCAATTACAGAATCATTCATTTTGTTTCGTAGCATTTCATTAAAAATCTGAAAATTGGATGTCAAATTTATATTGCCCGCTATATATGTGATGACTATCTTTTTTATTTTCTTTAAGAAATGGGGTGTGCTCTTTACAATCACTCTCGATATAACTAGTTAATACTTTTATTGAAATTAAAGTTCTGATTCTAATACTTTTATGATCCCATTCCAGGCAGATGTTTTAAACTAAAACTTTTACTCATTGAGAAAGTCTATTAATTGGATCTAATTAATTTAAACATTTACTTTCAACAAAGCCGTTTGCTTTATTGCATTTAAACGGAGACTAAATTACATTCCTTATATGAAAGCGAGCGTTAGTAGACGGAATCTCAGTTAGAAATTCTAACTTAATGAACGCGCACAAGTTTTAACGTAAGTAGCAGCAAATCTCTTTAAATATTCGTCGAAGCATGAAATAAAGCGGAACACCTTCTCTATAAACAGTAATTATAAAGACCCTTCAATAAGGGACAAGAAAGTAGACGTTTAATGTAATTATCTTCAAGAATATTCAGCCATAAATTTTATCTATTTATTCGTACTTTAAAAATTCTATTTTTAATTAAAGTATAGTGTTTTTATTATATGATTTTGAACTCGTTCTTGGTAATGATTTAATTTATTTTATTGACAGAAATGTAATTCATTTCAAATCTTTGTGGACTGCGTAATTTAGAACTATTATTACGTAGAATATAAAGAAATATTTCGCATCGAACCGTTTTACATTAGTTACATTTCCATTTCTCTTTAAAAGTATGACTTTTAAATGTCTATTTTAATTTTTTATGTATGACTTTTAAAACTGCATCAATGCTATAATCTGGAAACCATTGAGAAGTACAAACCTAATTACTAATTGTTTAATTTCCGTATTTCCTGAGTAATTTTTTTTTGTATGAAAATAAGAAAACCTTGCAAAATTACACATTATGCTAATTCTTATGTATATGTTCATTCTTATATGGCGATCCAGCCATCTATGCAAATTGCACGAGCAGCGTCAATCTACCACCAAGCCTGCGCAGTTTCCTGCATGCTTCGTATAAAAGCCGGCGAGCTACGAACAGCGGAACATTCCCATTTATCACCTGCCTGGATACGCTCGCCGCCTTTCATCTCTCAAGGTCACCGCAGCCATCCCAAGGTCACCGCCGCTTTCGACCAGCTGAAGCAGAGAAGAAACCTAGCACTCGACGTGGTTCGTCGCAATCGCCATTCCGATGTACGCCGACTTTAGTGAGAACTACTGTCACTCCTCCAAAAATTTATGTACCTACCTGCAACGAGCTGTTGCATGCGCTGCATATGCATTAAATATTATTTTAACCTTCACGACGTCTCGCACCCTTAATAAACAGAACCGCCACATTGGTGACTCGGACGTTAGTAGAAAGGTACGTGGCAATAGTATATCTTCTAAAATTATATCATATTTCTTATATTTTTATACTAATTATATATCATGGAGAGCAACGTGCACGCCGTTAAAATCCCCATTTTTAATTTTCACGATCCTGAGCTTTGGTTTCAAATGTGTGAATCTACATTTGCTTTAGGTACCCCCAAGCCTATCACAGAATCTATTACTAAATATAATTATATTGTAGCTGCATTACCACCGGAAATTGCCAGTATGGTACGCGATGTAATACTTAAAACTGATTCTGATAAGCCTTACGAGGACCTAAAATTAGAACTCATCAAACGTTCAGGAGAATCTACAACTGCGAGATTTCGTAAACTTCTCTCATTTGAGCCCATTTCTGATAAACGACCCTCAGAAATATTACGTGAACTTCAAAGGAGAGCGGCAGGACATATCGTCTCAAATGACCTATTGTTAGAAATTTTTTTTCAACATTGCAGCTGTGCCATCTTTAACTCCCGAAAAGGCGGGCGAATTAGCTGATAAAATTATGGAAGTCAATTCTGGAACCTCACAAGTAGCGCCAGTAGCGCAAGTAGCAGAAGTTTCCAACACCGATACGCAATTCTTAAGAAAAGACTTAAATGAATTGAAATCTCAAATGTGTCAGCTTCAAACTCGACTTACGCATTTGCAAAATTCTAGGCGCAGTAGATCCCGTACTAGATCCCGCGATAACAACACGGTGTGCTGGTACCACCGTAAATTTAAGGAACGCGCTAACAAATGTACCCAACCTTGCACGTTTTTTAAACATCAAAGGCAAGATGTAATGGCGGCTTACCTTTTGCCAAACAAATCTCGTCGCCTATTTCTTCGCGATAGACTATCCAATGTTATGTTCTTGATCGATACCGGCAGCGATGTCTCCCTTTACCCGACTTGTCAAAAACATAGGAGATGTGAAGAAGTCGTATCACTCACGGCGGCTAATTCTACCTCTATACCTGTCATAGGACGCCGAATTATTACTTTAGATTTAGGATTGAAGAAACAATATAAGTGGCAATTCTTATTAGCACACGTTACAGTACCGATATTAGGAGCCGACTTTCTTTTCACTCACAATTTGATTCCTGATTTAAGGCGTCGTTGCCTCATTGATTCTAATACAAGGTATCAGTCGGCCGGAATTATACGACAATCTAAAATTCATTCAGTGAAAATTGTTCGTGGAAATCACATTTATTCTAAGTTGCTTAACGAATTTCCAACGATCACGACACCACCTCAACCCGGACAACCTGTTAAACATTCAGTTTTGCATTTTATAGAAACCACAGGACCTCCAGTTTCGGCAAAGCCCAGACGATTGGCACCGGATAGACTTGTGACTGCAAAGAAAGAGTTTAAATACATGATTGAATTAGGGCATATGCGCCCGTCCAAAAGTTCTTATGCATCACCACTTCATATGGTGCCGAAAAAGAATTCGTCGGACTGGAGACCAGTAGGTGACTATCGAGTTTTAAATTCACGCACTGTTAAAGATCGTTACAATATTCCCAACCTCCTAGACTTCACAGCTCAATTGCATGGCTGTACGATTTTTTCGCACATCGATCTAATCAAAGCTTACCACCAAATTCCTATCAATCCTCAGGATATACATAAAACTGCAATCATCACCCCATTTGGCCTTTTTGAGAGTACTAGAATGCAGTTTGGATTGTGTAACGCAGCCGCTACCTTCCAGCGTTTTATCGATGAGGTTACGCAAAATTTACAAGGTGTCTACGCTTTTGTGGATGACCTTTTAATCGCGTCTAGGGACGAAGCAGAGCACTTAAAGCATTTAAAAGCTCTTTTTGAACGCCTTCAAAATTATGGCTTAAGTATCAATCCCTTGAAATGCACCTTTGGAGTCCCGCATATTGAATTTTTAGGATTCAGAGTTTCGAAGGATGGATTGTTGCCTCTGCCGCACAGAGTGGAAGCACTACAAAAATTTCCTCGTCCATGTGACGTTACGCAGCTTCGAAGATTCCTCGGACTTTTTAATTTTTACCGACGGTTTGTGCCGCGTGCTGCTCACATAATCTCACCCTTAGTCGAACTCCTCAAGGGTCAGAAACAATACAATAAACGTAATCCAAAACAAAAACCCCTACCTGACCTATCCTGGAATGAAAACGCAGAAACGGCGTTTATTAAGGCTAAAGAAGCTTTGGCGAAAGCTACATTATTGCGTCACCCCATTCCCGGCACGACCCTCAGTTTATGGGTTGATTCATCAGACATGGCAGTAGGCGGTAGTGTCATGCAGTTGCACGATAAAGAATGGGAACCCATAGCATTTCTTTCACTCAAACTTAGTGACTCTCAACGCAAATGGTCCACATACGATCGTGAACTTTATGCCATTTATATTTGCATTCGACGTTTTCAACATATCTTAGAAGGTCGCATTTTCAGCATTTATACAGATCAAAAACCTTTAATATATGCCTTTTCGCAAAAGGCTGATAAATGCACGCCACGTCAAGCGAGATATTTAGATTATATCTCGCAATTTTCGACTGACATTCAGCATGTTACAGGAAAAGATAATATTGTAGATGCTTTTTCCCGCATCGAAATCGATTCGGTATCACTGGCCACGCTTGATTTTTCAAATTTAGCTACAGCTCAAAAAAATGACCGCGAACTCAAAGATTTTTTAGAACGTACAGACACCGGCTTAAAATTAAAACTCTTACCCTCGCCTCTTTCTGCGTCGGAATTATACTGTGACATCAGCACGAATATTCCGCGCCCTTTTGTTCCACAATCCTTACGACGTATAATTTTTCAACACTTTCATCACCTATCTCATCCAGGTATCTCCACTACAGTGAAACTCATATCCTCTCGTTACGTCTGGCCTAATATGAAGAAAGATATAAGACTATGGACTAAAACATGTTTATCGTGTCAAAAATCTAAAATTCATAGGCATACCCATTCCAATCTAGGTACATTTGCTCTACCTGACGCTAGATTTGCACACGTGCACATCGATATCATAGGTCCATTAAAACCTACGGACGGTTTTATATACGGCCTAACGGCTATCGACCGCTTTACAAGATGGCCGGAGGTGTTTCCCATGCCCGGCATTACAGCCCAAACTGTTTGTAAAACATTCTACTCAGGATGGATATCCCGTTATGGATGCCCCGTTACGGTCACAACCGACCAAGGAAGACAATTTGAGTCGAGGTTATTTAAAACAGTTTTCCTCTTTGCTTGGCAGTACTCGCATTCGATGCACTGCTTATCCTCCCCAAGCCAACGGCATCATTGAGCGATTCCATCGCCATTTGAAGAGTTCAATCGTGGCTTGTGAAGAAAGTAAATGGAGGGATGTCCTCCCTACCGTACTCTTGGGCATACGATCTGCCTATAAACCGGATATTAAGGCAGCCTCTTCCGAATTAGTGTATGGTTCTGTTCTTAGGTTACCAGCGGATTTATTTGACTCATCTTACACTCCTGAAGAAACAGCTGATTTCAATTTTGTTCAGCAAATACGCACCATGATGCTTCGAGTGAAACCTACGGCTACTTCAGCACACGGTCATTTTCCTCTTTTTGTGCATCCCGATCTGTCACGCTGTACTCACGTTTTCTTGCGTTGTGACAAGACCGCACCACCCCTTACACCACCTTATTCTGGACCATACAAGGTTCTTAAACGTAATGACAAAATTTTTTTCTATAGACATCCATGGACGATCAACTACGGTTTCCATCGATAGACTCAAGCCTGCCTATATCTTGACGGACGGATCCTTCTCTCAACCATCGGAGGCTGATCAACAACGCACGATGACACTTCGTTCTGGCAAACGCGTTCATTTTGCTGTATAATTTTTTTTAGTTTAGGTTTCGTGTTTTGTTTCCTCAAACCACTCCAGGGGGGAGTGTATGGCGATCCAGCCATCTATGCAAATTGCACGAGCAGCGTCAATCTACCACCAAGCCTGCGCAGTTTCCTGCATGCTTCGTATAAAAGCCGGCGAGCTACGAACAGCGGAACATTCCCATTTATCACCTGCCTGGATACGCTCGCCGCCTTTCATCTCTCAAGGTCACCGCAGCCATCCCAAGGTCACCGCCGCTTTCGACCAGCTGAAGCAGAAGAAACCTAGCACTCGACGTGGTTCGTCGCAATCGCCATTCCGATGTACGCTGATTTTAGTGAGAACTACTGTCACTCCTCCAAAAATTTATGTACCTACCTGCAACGAGCTGTTGCATGCGCTGCATATGCATTAAATATTATTTTAACCTTCACGACGTCTCGCACCCTTAATAAACAGAACCGCCACACTTGAAACGTTGAAAAGCCTTTCCCCTGAGATTCTAAAAATTTCTTAAGCATTATATTTTCTGTTTTTTGAAGATATAGAATCATATGATATATTTATGATATATTTTGAAGATTTTTTTGTTGCTTATTTAAATCCTTTAAAAAATGGATATGTAATATTTGTTACAATTGATATTTACTATTGATGATTTCTTTTTTTTCCTATTATAAATATTAGAAAAGAAATATGTTATAAAGTTTGTTATTTTCTGAGATATTTAGATAAAACCTATTTATAAAACAGCTATGCATAATTATAATAGTCATAGTACTGATTAACATTCGAAAGACGTTCTCAGAAATATCTTTGGTACGTTGCAGGGAAGCTAGATATCATACAGTTTTCAAAATAAGGATTAAGATATTAAAGACCTTATTACAAGTCGACCTACCGGGTTCGAACAACTTATTTAGCTTACGATTCCTTTCCCTTACTGAGAAAAATGGTTTGTTAATGTAAAACGAAATATTTTCAACCGATTAAAAGATCGTTACCATCTACCTCAAGTAAAATAATTGATTTAAAACTTTTCTCTATTACACAAGACATTCATGATTTCCTTATCCATTGCCCTTTTAACGTTTATAATTTGACTTGTGTTCATTTAGAGCTTTTGTTTTGTAATTAAAATTATAGATGAACAACTGACTAGCTTTATGAAGAAAAAAGCACTAGAGAATCATTCATTTTGTTTCCTACAATTTGATTAAAAATCTAAAAATTGCATAACAAATTTAAACTGCGCGTTACATATGACATGACTATTTTCTAATTTTTTTTTCTCAAAAATGAGGAGTACCTTCTCAATGTAAGGAGTTAGAACTTTTATTTAAATTGAAGTTCTCATCCTAATACTCATATACTTCATTCCAGGTGAATGTTTTAAACTAAAACTTTTACTCTTTGGAAAATTTTATTAATTGGTTCTAACTAATTAAAACATTTACTTTCAACAAAACCGTTTGCTTTATTGCATTAAATTTAAATGAAAAGGGAGTCTAAATTACATTCCTTATATGAAAACGAGCGTCAGTAGACGGAATCTCAGTTTGAAATTCTAACTTAATGAACGTGCACAAGTTTTAACGTAAGTAGCAGCAAATCTCTTTAAATATTCGTCGAAGCATGAAATAAAGCGGAACACCTTCTCTATAAACAGTAATTATAAAGACCCTTCAATAAGGGACAAGAAAGTAGACGTTTAATGTAATTATCTTCAAGAATATTCAGTGATAATTTTTATCTATTCTTTCGTACTTTAAAATTTTTTAGCTTAATCAAAATGTGTATAGTATTTTATTATTATATGTGATTTTGAAATCGTTTTTAAGTTAATAAACTAACATATTTTATTGAAAGAAATGTAATTCATTTTAAGTTTTTGTGGAATGCGCAATTTAGAACCCTTATTACATACGAAAATAAATAAATATTTCGCAGCGAAACGTTTAATATTATTACCGATATTTCCAATTCCGTTCATAAGTATGACTTTTAAATGTTTTTTTTCCTTTCCTTATGTACAAGTATGACTTTTAAAATTGCATTAATGGTAAAATCTGGAAATAATTGTAAAGTACAAATTTGATATACAATTATTAATTTTTTAATTTCCGTACTTCCTCAGTAATTTGGTTTTGTATGAAAATAAGAAACAATTTCAAAAGTATGCATTGTGAGTGTTCACGTATTTTTTTCTTCCGAATTCAAAATTTTTTCCTCTGAGATTTTAAAATTTTATTAAACATTTTTTGTTATGTTTTTATAAGATGTATAATCATATGATATATTTAAATATTTGGAAATATCTTATTTATGAAACAGCTATGTATAATTATAATAGCTATACCACTGTTTAACATTATACAAGACTCTCAGGAAGCTCTTCGTTAAGTGACAGGGAAGCTAGATATCATACAGGTTTCAGAATAAGGATTACTAGATTACACACCTTATCACATGCCAACCTACACGGATTGAAGCAAATTATTCAGCTTACTTTTCCGGTCCCTGACTAAGAAAAAGTGATTGTTAATATAAAACAAAAAATTTTCAACCTATTAAAAGATCGTTATGCATGTATTTCAACCAAAAGAATTGATTTAAATTTTTTCTTTAGTACAAAAAAAAAAAAAAAAAATCACGATATTTTCATTCATTGCCCTTTTAACGTTTATAGGTCAACATGTGTGCCATTAGAGTTTTTGTTTTGTAATTAATATTAAGGATTAACAACCGACTAGTTATATCAATAAAAAAGAAATAGAGAATCATTCATTTTGTCTCAGATCATTTGATTTAAAATCTAAAAATTGCATGTGAAATTTAAACTGTGCATTATATATGATATGACTATTTTCTAATTTTCTCTAAGAATTAGGGTATACTTTCTCGATATAATGAGTTAATACTTTTATTTAAATTGAAGTTCTCATCCTAATACTCATATACTTCATTCTAGGTGAATGTTTTAAACTAAAAATTCTATTCACTGGGAAATTCTATTAATTGGTTCTCATTTAAACATTTACTTTCAACAAAACCATTTTGCTTTATTGCATTGAGTTTAAATGAAAAGGGAGTCTAAATTCCATTCCTTATATGAAAACGAGCGTCAGTAGACGGAATCTCAGTTTGAAATTCTCTCTTAATGAACTTGCACAAGTTTTAACGTAAGTAGCAGCAAATCTCTTTAAATATTTGTCGAAGAATGAAATAAAGCGAAACTCCTTATCTACAAACTGTAATTATGAAGACCCTTCAATAAGGGACAAGAAAGTAGACGTTTAATGTAATTATCTTCAAGAATATTCAATGATAAATTTTATCTCTTATTTCGTACTTTAAAAATTCCTTTTTTACTCAAGGAATAGTGTTTTATTATTATATATGATTTTGAACTTGTTCTTGGTTAATGATCTAATATATTTTATTGAAAGAAATGTAATTCATTTTAAAATTTTGTGGACTGTGCTATTTAGAATCATTATTGCATAAAAATATAAATTAATATTTTGCATCAAACCATTTTACTAGTGGCATATGCCTTTCTATTTAAAATTTAAAATGTCTTTTTTAAAATTTTTTATATATAATTGTGACTTTTAAAATTGCCTTAATTATAAAATTTAGAAATCATTGAAAATAAATTGATAACCACTCCCTAATTGTTGAAATTTCCGTACTTCCTGAGTTATATGTTTTTGCATGAAAATAAGAAAACTTTTCAAAAGTACACAGTGTGACCATTCCTATTTATGTGTTCAGTCTTGAGAAATTCAAAATTCTTTCTTCTGAGGTTTTAAAATTTTATTAAACATTATTTCTTCTTTTTTCGGAAGCATTTTATTGTAATAAGGTGAAATAGTTCCTTCCCAACTAAAAAGAAGTCTTTAAAACAGATTATATTTGATACAATATAAAAGTTATCCTTTGTTTTTAATATTTTTAGATAATTATTAATAATCTAAATTTTTAAAATTATTTAGTATTGAATTATATTCATATACATCAACTGAAAAAAATTAAAATCTACTAATCTGCGAGGTAATGGTTGAATTTTGTGAATTCAAAACCAATTTTTAGTATAAAAAAGTAATTATAACATGTATTTATGCATTTATATCATTACGAAATTATAATATTACGAATACTTACAGTACTCTGAAAAATATATACTATTTTATAGCACCTTTAAAGCTGAATTTTTTTAATCCAATATAAATGCTTTACGAGTGCTTACCTTTTCCCAACATTTTAAAGTCTTAAAAAATAATTAAAATCCACTAATCTGCAAGGTAATTTTTGAAATTTGTGAATTAAAAATCAATTTTTTAATATAAAAAAGAAAAAGTTGTATTCATGCATTTATATCATTACGAAAATATAATATTGCAAATAACTACAGTACTCCGAAAAATATATATTATTTTATAGCATCGTTAGGGATGATTTTTTTAATCCAATATAAATACTTTACGAGTGTTTATCTTTTACCCATATTTAAAATTTTAAAAAATTAAAATCCACTAATCTGCAAGATAATTTTTTTAATTTGTAAATTAAAAACCAAATCAAATTATAACATGTATTCATGTATTTATATCATTACGCAATTATAGTATTCCGAATAATTAGAGTAATTCGAAAAATATATATTATTTTATATCATCGTTAGGGCTGAATTTTTTAATCCAAAAAAAATCTTTACGAGTGTTTACCTTTTCCTCACATTTTAAAGTCTTAAATACCTGTCAAAATTTGGTTTACAGAACAAAAGAGATATGGTATTACAAATTGATAAGCAAAAAATTAGTTTCGGCTATAGATATTTCGAAAGTTAATTAAGGTAAATTATTACCTATTTTTCTTTTGATGTACAATTGTATGTTATTGTAAAATGTATAATTCTCTAAATGCAAAATTAAATAAAATTTAAAATAATAAAATATATTACAGTGTTTTAATAAGAAAGCACTTGGATCAGATTATTTTTTGCTATTGTTTAATTTTAAAAAATAAAACAATAAATGAAATAAAATATGATGATATTTAGACATTTATTTATTTATTTATTTATTATTTTATTATATAGATAACAAAGTAAAATAGTACATCAATCTGCATAAATAATATGCAATTTCTTGTTTAGTATATTAAAAGTTTTCTTTTTTGCTTCCTCCTTTATATTTTAAGATTATATGAAAATTTATATCTAGAACATTTTATCACTTATATGTCTAGGAAGTCATAGATCCACATTGTAAAATATGGGTAGAGATCTATTTCCATTGAACTCTATTTCTTCCCTTAACACCTTGCTCTATAATATTCGAGAAATAACTTCATGTTCAGGATTCCCTCCAGATTAAATACATTTCGAGACACCTGTGAAATGAAACTTCGCGTTATCGATAAAAAGAATATCGGAACAAGGGTGTTCACTTTAGTTCTGATTTTAAAAAACTCCAATAAATATATATTATATTAAGAAACAAAGTATTACTCTATTCAAATTAGATAATTTGTTCCATTTTCTGTTTTGAAGTAGTAAATTTTGTGTTAAAAAAACTTCTTTTGATTCAAGCTTCATAAGTTTAATTTTAATTTTTAACAAAGTAATTTCCGATATGCATTAAACTAAATTATTATATTCACTTTAAATTTCTGTTTTTTTTTAGAAAAACATGAGAATAAGGTGCAAATTTTAAAATAGATACGGAAAGTGTAATTTTAAAATGAATAACACATTTAAAAATATGAATAAAAAATTGACTGAATTTTTTTAATGCAAGAGATTGAGATTTATTTTTATTTAAATGAGTCCAATGATTAATAAATTTTTATACATACGATTTCTAATATCCACCATTTCTCTAAAGAACAAAATCTTTCCAACTGCAGTTTTAAGATATACGAACAAATGTAACAGGAGTAAATATTTCCTCCTATACAAAAGACTTCACAAAAATATAAATTTCAAAAATGCATTTATCATTCTTATGAATCTTTTCAGATTGCTATTTGGTAGACTAAAAACATCGTTGTTTTTCACATTCTACTTGCTCTAGATATAAATATTTTTGTCAGTTAGCTCTTATGAGACATGTGCAACACTCCACTGCATCTTTCATTTATTTTTATAGAGACAAAGTAAACGCGTGGAGTAGGAATTTTTCTCCCAAATGTTAAATACTTTAAGAGAAAGATTGAATTTCTGGAATGCTTAAAATGTGGAATTTAAAAATATTCTTTAAGTAGCCATATAAACCTTTTCTTAAATTCTCAGAAGACATTATAAATATGGGTTACAACTAGTAACTTTGATCAACTACTAAATTAAAGATAGATTTTGAAATTAAAGTTTAAACTAGTTATGGGCTTATAAAGATATTTAACTTGTGTTAAAATATTTTTATTGATTAACAATGATTAATTAGTACATTCTTTCTATCTCATTTATACAATAAATCCCAAATGATACCTATCGATTACATATTCATGAAAAGCAAAATTCTTATATATTGCGGACGGCACAGAGTAAAATATAAGTGTTGAATTTAAGCATTGAACATTACGATCTGTTTTCATTTGATAAGAGAAAACATAATTTAACGAGTTGCATAATTGTCCCATTTTCCAACAGAAACTATACCAATCAAAGTAATCATATTTAGTGAGTTTTTTGTTTTATTTGCATATTTGAGTACTCCAGAAACACAATTTTAGGACTTTTAAAAAGTAGTTTCATTTTGAAAGCGATTGCAGTATGTCTTAAATTTAGGAATTTATTCCACATCCCTTTCTTGAAATTTACAGAAACGTTTTATTGTTGAATTATCAAGCCTCTTTGAAAAAATGTAATGTGACACAGTTTTTGCTAATAATGTTACACAGTCCGAATATAGCCTCTTTCTTCTTAAATTATTTTAATTATTATTATATATTATTATTATTATTATTAGTTGTGGGTTTTTTGGGGGGAAGGAGACGGGCAAGAAGCCTGAGTATGAGGAAAGTAGTGAACAAACCGTGAGCAACATCCAAAAAATAAAATTGGTTCTACTTTTTTTTAACAATTTAAAATTAGAAATCCCTTTAAAAACAACCTTTTTGCTACATATATTAATTTTTTCATATATGTAGTTTCATATGTGTATATGTATGTGTACATTTATATCTTTTTAGCTCTCTGACCCCTCAGAAAATTTGTGTCTAAAATAATCCTTTTCTCAACTCCAAATCACATTTAGAGCCATCAATTTATTGAAAAAGGATTAACAGGAATTTTGGATTGAAGGGCAATCACAATATTGGTGGACGAAAACAGGGATCATATTCGGACTCAAAAGTTCATTTCGCAATTAGTTTTGAAAAGGATCGACTGAAAGTTTCTTTCAGTAATTCTTATTTCTCAGTTGTCTAATGATAAGCAGTTTTATTGGTAACATTCTCACTGACAGTTTGGTCATAAAAAAATCCCTTAAACTGGTTGCTTGACGAAAGTTCTTCTGGTGCAGAAGTTGCATTCACATGAACAAACCTAAATTAATGTAAAATGTTACAATATCATTTATCAGACGTGAATCAGATATATCATCAGGGCATAGTTAAACTCTACTAGACAAAAACACCCTGCTTCTCTAGCTCTAGAAAAAATTGGACGAGAATAAATTTTATACAATTAAATAGTTTATCCTGATTTTTAAGAAAGAGAGAAAACTTGGTATAGAAAAGAAGAGATTGGTACTGAAATATTAAAAACTGTAGAATCATACGATATATGTTGAAGAATTTTTTGTTCTTTATTTAAACCCTTTTCGAAATTTTATATATAATATTTGTTACAATTGATATTTTCTCTTGAGGATTTCTATTTTATCCTATTAAAAGTAACAAAAAAGAATTATTTTATAAAATTTGTTCTATTTCGAGATATTTGGAAAAAAAACTGTTTATAAAACAGCTAAGCATAATTATAATAGTGATATTACTGATTAACATTCGAGAGACGTTCTCAGAAAAATCTTCGTTATGTTTCAGGGAAGCTGGATATCATACACTTTTTAGAATAAGGATTAAGAGATTACAGACCTTATCACACGACACCTACAAGGATTGAAGCAACTTATTAAGATTACGATTCCTTTCCATGACTAAGAAAAAGTGATTGTTAATATAAAACGAACATTTTTCAACCGATTACAGATTTTTATACATCTACCTCATCCGAAATAATTGATTGAAAATTTTCGTCTTGTACACAATAAATTCATAATATCTTCATCCATTGCTCATTTAATGTTTATAGGTTGCCTTTAGATCTTTCGTTTATTTAGTTAATGTTAAGCATTAACAGCACACCAGCTGTATGAATAAAAAACCACTAGAAAATCATTTTATTTCTTAACATTTTTTTTGAAAATCTAAAAATTGCATGTCAAATTTAAACTTTTCATTATTTTTGAGATGACTATTTTCTAATTTTCTCTCAGAAATGGGGTGATATATCATCAGGGCATAGTTAAACTTTACTAGACAAAAACACCCTGCTTGTCTAGCTCTAGAAAAAAATTGGACGAGCATAAATTCTATACAATTAAATAGTTTATCCTGATTTTTAAGAAAGAGAGAAAACTTGGTATAGTAAAGAAGAGATTGGTACTGAAATATTAAAAACTGTAGAATCATACGATATATGTTGAAGATTTTTTTTTGTTCTTTATTGAAACCCTTTTTGAAATTGGACATATAATATTTGTTACAATTGATATTTTCCCTTGAGGATTTCTATTTTATCCTATTATAAATAACGTAAAAGAATTATATTATAAAATTTGTTATATTTCAAGATATTTGGAAAAAAACTGTTTATAAAACAGCTCAGCATAATTATAATAGTTATATTACTGATTAACATTAGAAAGACGTTCTCAGAAAAATCTTCGTTATGTTTCAGGGAAGCTAGGTATCATACACGTTTTAGAATAAGGATTAAGAGATTAAAGACCTTATCACATGAATCCTACAAGGATTGAAGCAACTTATTAAGATTATGATTCCTTTTCATGACTAAAAAAAAATTGATTGTTAATATAAAACGAAAAATGTTCAACCGATTAAAGATCGTTATGCATCTACCTCATCCGAAATGATGGATTGAAAATTTTTCTCTAGTACACAATAAATTCACAATATCTTCATCCATTGATCATTTAATGTTTATAGGTTGCCTTTAGATCTTTCGTTTTTTTAGTTAATGCTAAGCATTAACAGCACACCAGCTGTATGAATAAAAAACCACTAGAGAATCATTTCATTTCTTATCATTTTCTTCAAAATCTAAAAATTGCATGTCAAATTTAAACTTTGCGTTACATATGAGATGACTATTTTCTAATTTTCTCTCAGAAATGGGGTGATATATCATCAGAGCATAGTTAAACTTTACTAGACAAAAACACCCTAATTGTCTAGCTCT
>CM063501.1:76484185-76486685 GCA_032207245.1 Pardosa pseudoannulata | reverse complement strand
AACAAATATAAAGTTTCTTAAATGTAATTTTTCATAAATATTTTAATGGATCCCATTAATAATTCCTGAGATTTATTATTATTTTGATACAAGTCATTTAACAATATTCTTTTGTTCGTTAATGGAGTGTAATTAGTACTTTGTGCATCGTGAAGGCATTGAATTAAAAATTCTTGTAAGAACAATTACCCTCAATATTTTCAAGAAACATTGTAGACGATACTTTTGTTTATGCACCTCACTCTAATTAGCAGTTTCTTAAAGTATGGAGAGGTATTAACATAGTAAAGTGCAGATCAGAGAAACTGAAGGAATTAATTCCCCCTCTATTTGAGAATATCTTTTGAGTTATCCATCGTCAAGACTCTTTACATGGATATTTACCTCATATTTCATAGCAAATTGAAATTTGATTACATCCAGCTGTGTTTGACAATAGTTAACTCTGCATCACTTATCACGAACGGATGAAGTTGAGAACACGGGGCAAATAATCACTTGTAGCTTTGTACATAAAATAAAGAATATCTGTATGGAGTTCACTAGAGATTTTCTACTAGTTTCAACGCTTGAGTTTACTTCTATTTTTAAATTCCTTTCAAAATATTATAGAGAAATTAGAGAAAATTATTCTCTTTTGTATTTTGATAAAAGCAAGTTTAGAGAACTGGGAATTCAATGCATTTACAGGTATTTCTAATACAATACAGTACTAGACATATACGTTTAAGTAAGTCCTACGGAAAAAAAACATGCATGATTGATGTTCTGTGAATTAGCATTATTTTGAATACATTCGCGTTAAAAATGAAATGCAATTTTTATAAAATAAAATTAATTTTTTTTAATTTCAAGAAATATATTTACAGGCTAATGTATATTTCTTTGTTTGAGAAATTACTATCATTAATATTAAAATGATGTTTAAATGTATTTTAAAATAAATCTATCTGAATATATATTATATTTTATTTTCGAAAAACAAGAACAGGGAATTTAATTTAAAATATATTTTTGTAAAACTAATTGTTTCATACGCAAAATAATTATACATTTATAATAAATGCAATAGAGTTAAAATAAAATATTAATTTTATATTTCTAATACAATAGAATACTAGCCATATAGGTTTACGTAAGTCTGTCAATCTACGAAAAAGAAATAAATGATTGAGGTGCTGAGCATTAGCATTAATTTGAATAAATTAGCGTTAAAAAGGAAATAAATTTTTTATAAAATATAATAATTTTTTTTAAATTTCAATAAATATATTTACACACTATTTGAATATTTATTTGAAAAGTGATAAATTATTATCATTAATATTAAAATCATATTTATATTTATTTTAAAATGCATGTATCTGAATATGAATCATATTTTAATTTCGTAAAATGAGAATAGGGAATTGAATTTAAAATGTATTTTTGTAAAACTAATTCTTTTATAAGCAATATAATTATATATTTCCAATGCAATAGAGTTTAAAATACTAATTTTTATAAACTGTAATTTTTTTTTAATTTCATGAAACATATTTACAGGCTATTTGTATATATTTTGTAAGATGAGAAATTGCTATCATTAATATTACCATGATATTTAAATGTATTTAAAAATAAATGTATCTGAATATAAATTATATTCTAGTTTCGAAAAATAAGAACGTGGAGTTTAATTTAAAATGTACTTTTATAAAACTAATTGTTTTATAAGTAATAGAATTATACATTTCTAATACAAAAGAGTGTAAATAAAATACTAATTTATATATTTCTTATACAATAGAGTACTAGCCATATAGATTTACGTAAGTACGTGAATCTACGAAAAAGAAAATATGATTGAGGTGCTGAGCATTTGCATTAATTTAAATAAATTCACGTTAAAAAGAGAAATACGATTTTATAAGATATAATTCATTTTTTTTATTTTAATGAAATATATTTACAGGCTCTTTGTATAATTTTGTAACGTGAGAAATTACTATCATTAATATTAAAATATTTAAATGTATTTAAAAATAAATGTATCTGAATATGTACTATATTTTAACTTCGAAAAATAAGAACAGATAATTTAATTTTACTGTATTTTTGTAAAACTAATTGTTTTATAAGCAAAAGAAAATCATATTTAAAATCAAAATTTGATTCAAAATTACTTTTTGTTTGGGATTTATATATTTCTGTGTTAAAATACAAGAATCCATTCTGAATACTTTTGTTTTTATGCACTTTTCCTATTTTGAGTTGCACGTACTGAGTATTGAAGGGTTTTGTAAATACATGTGAATAAAAACTTAAATAGACAAAATCTTTAATCTCAAAATACCTCCTAAATTTTCAATTGAGGTAAAAATATATCCTCTACAGCATACTCCTTATAATTCAATTTTTCATCAATTTGGAGTTTCAAAATAAAATCTATAAGGAAGAAATTTCTTTTATGAAAACGAGTTTTAATATTATTCACATTCTCACTATCCTCAATGAAAAA
>CM063501.1:76471685-76474185 GCA_032207245.1 Pardosa pseudoannulata | reverse complement strand
GTAGTTCTTGACATTGTGACAAATTGCTCTATTAGATGTCTTCATTGCCTATTCATATATCACTACTTCATATATTTAATTTCAGTTATTAACATTCCCAAGTAATACGCGATCTATTAACACATCTAATTGAATGTTTCCTTTGTCAACTCACAGAACTATATCAGCGAATGTACAATGCTTGGGGAGCAGGTCGACAAAGACGAATTGATTCAATAAACTTGTCCTTTTTATTTCCAAATTCCCTGTTATCTTTGATGTCCTAACGACTATTTTTATCCTAAATAGACACAACTCTAAGCTTGTAGTGGGGATAAATACTCATTATATATTCCATGTAATACGTGATAGATGTTGTACATATTTGATTTAGAATTGTGTTATTCATCTTTCTATTAGTTATTGTGTAAATAATTTTAAATAATAAGAAATAGCGTTTACTATGTGTAAAGTTGCGTATATTTATGAAGTTAAAAAAAACGCTACATTGTTTTAAATCCGTAAAATTCCTAAGGGCATTTACAGATAGGAGTTCAGGTGTTTGAAGGATTGGAGATTTCGATGATTACTGGATAAGGAATGTAGATCAATTCAAATTTGCTTCAAATAAAAGTTACACACAAGATTTGTGATAGCTCTAATTTCATTATGGTTGGCAATTTTCAAATTCAATTGAAAAATATTTTTGCCACCAGACTATGAAATTATTAGAAATGCATTCTCCCAAACTATTCCATTTTGTTACAGGTTGTTCATATTTACGATATCTCTTTATTTTTTATTTTGCCATTAAAATGACAGCCATATTTTTTAATAAATAAACAACGCATTTTCACCTACTTTATTACCTCATAAATCATTGTAAATGCACGTGAATATTCTACATAAAATTAGGAAAACTCATAAAACTGCAGAAGCATATGTCTATAAATAACGTATAATTAAATTTCAGAAAGCGTGAAAATCAGAGTAGACATTTTAACAGTTGTTTCATATTTTTTCAAATACACATATATATAATTTTATTTCTGTTATTATAATAAAGTTGCATTTAGATCAACAGTTACAATTTGAGAATAATTTTATCTCTAATATGAAATACACATTACATAAAGTCTAATAAATTAAACAAAATAAAATGATTAAATTGATTAAAGATTATATTTTCCTTATATCAATTAAATATTATATTTTCATTCAGCTATTATATTTTCAATAAAAATCTCATCATTTATTTATAATACCAGTAGTAATTTCAAATACCAACAATTTTCCCCTAATATTGACTGCGTTATTTGAAGCATAGAATAGGAAAAGTAAATTGGAGGTAGGGGATTCATCACTATAGTTGTTACAAGAGTTCTTACTGCCAAGCAAAAATGGTGTTTTTTTTATTTTTTTAAGTTTCCTGTAAAGTGGCATTGTATTTACACTTTAAATGAAGAAATTTGAATGTGAATTTAGGAGAGTGAAACTGAAAATTTTACTAGAAATTTAAAAAAAAAACTCTATATGATATTTATATATTAATTTTCAAGTACTCAAATTTTTTAACATCATGTCGTATCTCTGTCGAAATAAAAATATTCTATAATAAATTATTACTATATAGAGAACTTTTACAATAGGATAAGCTAATTTTCTACTATAAGTATCCCTAAATATGTTTTTTATATGCTTATAATTTTGATTTTTATACTGAAAATATACAAATAAATATAATATATGTTTCACGGTAACCATGTTGTTTTAAGAACAAAATCAAACTTGAAAATTTATTGTACACTCATTTCAATTATTATCCTAATTTTAAATTCATATCATGATGGAGAATAGCACTTCAACTGAAGCACGCAAGTGCTTTTGTTTTCCCCTAATATAAACTTTACTTTGAAATTTTTATACCCTTTCTCTTTTGGCTCTCATGAAATATATATAATTTTCATTAACACTAGAAATATGATACAGAAAATATTATAAGCTGAAACATTTTTAGACTGAGGTAATCTTGAATTTTCGAGAAATATTTAGCATGTCTCTTTCTGGGAACACTACTAAGGACTTCCTGTAATCTATCAGTTTTTTGACAACACATTAGTAAGATAGATATGCGGATAAAGCCGCCCAATTTTCTAATTTTTTTCTTATTTTAAAAGAAATTTTATAACTATTTGGTTTACGATTTACTTCTTCCTTCGAACGTTGAAATAAAATAATGTAAAATTATAATTTCTGTGAAGATTGTGTTGAGTCTGAGAGTTTGGTTGGTATATGTATTTAAACGATAGCTTGGATGATTTTGAATATTTCCTTTTAACTTATCAAAGGACTATTTCACTCTCCAATACAAATTTTGTCGTTAATTTGCAATGTTCTCAATGTTTGTTTTTATCCAATTTTAATGCATAATTTCTAATATCATATATATATATATATATATATATATATATATATATATATATATATATATATATATATATATATATATATATATATATAT
>CM063501.1:76451685-76466685 GCA_032207245.1 Pardosa pseudoannulata | reverse complement strand
AGAAGAACTTTTAGGAAACTACAGGAACAGGCGGGATAGGCAAAATTCCATCAAAGGAGAAATACTACTGTTTATATAAATTATATCATTTATTTACAGACTATATGCAGTCACTAACATGATGGGTTTGAGTCTCGCCGAACTAAAATGTCCGAATGCTCGAATTACATTATCGGGTTACATTATCTGACGTAACAGGCAGGCGTACACTCTAAGGAAAAAATATATCTTTCTCCACTTAGAGCTAGCTATAAAAATATAAATAAATAAAAAGTATTCAAAGAGTTATGCATTTTCAATAATGTTGTTATACGCTTTGGTTCACATTCCAATGAAAAGTTTAGATAAATTAAGATAAAATATATTTCGCTGGAGTTAAATCAATAAAGCTGACTGTCGTATCTGTTATCTAAAACTATAAGGTGAAAGATGTCTAATGTTTAATATATTATCCAAAATTTAAAATTTTATCCTCATCAATAAACCATACCCTTTCTAAGAAACATATATAATCCAAGATATTTATTTCCTTTTTTATTCTTGCATGCCTTTGATAACTACATTATGAATTCTAAGAAATTTCACTCCTAAGAGAACTCAGTAAATTAACAAATCTTATTTATAAGCTTTGCAGATATTTTTTAAAAATAAATTGAGGTAGTACCTCATTTGTCCTGTAATTTATTTATTATTACATTTGAGAACAATAAAAGTGGTCACTATTTAAAATAAGAGAAATAAGTTTTATTGATAATTCGATTTTATATTTTGTTATAATAACTTACGGCAAAACTATATTAGGAATTATACATTACTTTCGCAATTATTAAAAAATGCACTTGATATATGTTACAAAATTGCCAATATGGGTTTCTTTCTTTATTATTTTTTTGTAAAATCCTATAATGAAAAAAAATCTTAGCCCTCTATTGTGAGCAGTAAAAGACAATGCAGACTATACCATCTAATATTTCTACTTTAATAACTGGAAAGCAAACAAAATATTTCTCTGAATTTCCTTAGACAATATTAAAATTGCCTCATTTCTCTTCATAAAAGATATTAACATTAAATGTTTATAAAAGAAAATTTCAAGATAATTTCATTATTACTATTATGGGTAAATTCATACCAAAATGAAATTACTTACTGGGATATAAAGCCCTGGTGTTTCTTTTATAAAATTTATCCATAAATTAAAATTAAGCATAATAATTAAAATTATTTAAGTACTTAAAATTAAATCTAACATCCCAAATTTATTTAAAAAAATCCTTATTTTGTAACATCATGTCTTTATTTTAAGCCTAAATAATATTATTCAAAAATTAAGATAAATTATAATTAGGAATAATCTAATCACTTTATTTTCGTGTATAAAAATAAAACTGAATGTTTAATGATTTTTTTCATTTAATATTTCATCAAATGTATTTCTAGAAAACAGTGCATAAATTCAGCCAACTTTTAAATTTTTGTCTGATCAATTCATATTAAAATAAATACTATTTGTCGTATAGTGTCCCTAATGATATATCCTTCTTTAATTGTTAGCAGACATTCTATGCATGAGTATTTTTATTACATTTTGAATTATTTAATGCTTTGTGTTTATTATTTAAAGTGTCTACGATGTTCAACCCAAGGTTTTGATAACTACAGACAATTTTTTAGGAGTTAAAATTTCCCATGTAACATTATTTTCTGATAAAAATTCCTGCTCAATAAAAAGTACACTGATTTAAATTTTAATAATAAATAATTAATAAACTTTAGCAATATACATCATTTATTATTTAAACTGCACATTTATTTGTACAACTGTTTGGTAGCCTATAATCACAAATTCGAAAAAAAAATAAGGAGAGGACTAGCATTAATTCAATTTTACGTTAATTAGCTGATATCGCCTTTGATTTTTGTAGGCACGAGGGCGAGGACTTTCATGAAAAGGATACTCTTTCTGTTGTTGGTACTTGCAGATCTACTAAGCCTCGACTGGTATATGATTCCACCGACTGTATTCTCTGACATCTGATTTGCTATTCATAACTATAGCAAAATGCCACCTCACACCCATCTATCTCGACTTTTTGCTCTGACATAACTCTGCAGCCTCCTACTTATTTCTACGACCTCATACTCAGTTCTATGGAACCAGGCAGCTAGGAAAAACTCTGACAAAACTGTAGGCTTGTACTAATATGCTGTTCTCCTCTTTTTCTAATCTTAAATTTTTATAGTTGTAATCTTGCTTCACGTTACTTATCCTGCTTTTCAATCACTGAACAGGATATTTATTGATTTGGCGATCCAACTTCACCGTTCATTCGCATAAGATATCAATCGCCAACACTACCGCCTTTAAACCACAAACCTAGGGGAGACTCAAACTTCTACTTTCGAACACCTGTAGTCCATACGGGTAAAAGGACCTTCAGAGCGCAATAAATAATATACAAAAAGCCATTTTGTTTTAATGTCAGGAATGGAGACACATAAATCATTCACTCCTCAATAGTTAATAATATGAATCGCCAACACTCTCTTCAAACCACAAACCTAGAGGAGACTCAACCTTCTACTTTCGAACACCTGAAGTCGAACACAAACAGTAGATAAACGGTTTTCCAACACTGGAAAACTCAGGAATGATATTAATAACTTTATCTGACGAATGAATTTCTTTTAATAATATTGAAATTCTTTCTCCATAAACCAAAATAAAATAATTAAACAAAATAAAATAATTAAAAATAATTCTTTCCACAAACCAAAATAAAATGGATAACAATATTTCTGAAAAATTCACTCTACCATATTCTGAATTAATATACCATGAATGTTGAGTGTAATGGCACTGCCTTAAAATGATAAAAATAAGGAAATTCAAAACTATAAAGTTAATTGATCTCAAAGAAGTTCATTTATAACACGTATATTAAACAAATTTCAATAAGATACGCGATTATATTATCATTTATCAGTACAAGCATTTAACTAAAATTGAACTTTTAATTTTAGAGAACATTTACATCAAACAATACATTTGAAATAATACTTATTCTAACATTCTGCTATAAATTTTATCCTTTCTTAGCCCATAATTAAAATATTCGGGATATTAAACATGCTAAGATTTATGCTTTATTTCATCAAGACTTATCATTCCTCTATTAAAATTTGAATAATACCACTTTGAAACTCAAAGTATATGATAATGATGTCAAATCTAATAAACGAACATAAGTTATGAGTTGTTAAAGTAAATTTTAGACAGATTTCATCAATAAAAGAGTGCGATCTTACTTTCAGCAATTTGTCTTGCCCATTTTATTCTGAACTTCGAAGCAAGGCTGTGGGATAATTGAAACACTGGCTTTTGACTTATAACATATTTTATTGGAAGGTGTGATACGAGAAGCTTTTCTCTAAATATAGTGAATAGTCCAATATCTTTAAAATAAACAGCCTGAAATGAATTAATCAGTTAACTTAGGAAATATATTTCAGCGTAATGTAGTTCAATGCATAAAACTGAAAACAATTCTAATAAAAATTTAAGACAATTCTATTTTTCGATTCTAAATTTGCTTACTTACAGTACAATATCAAAATATATTTTAGTTTGGTTTATTGTAGGTTTAGAATTTTCAAATGCTTTATTTTCACTATTAAAATAACTACAGTTAAATTTACATTATAAATAATAACCTACACCGACTTGAATTTGGCGACTGTCATCAACGATTTGGCATGCTACCCTACGTTTTGTTCCCTATGCTCTCTCTTCTCAATATTATTTTAAAGAATCATTTTAGGTTTTAAGCATTAAAATTTTAAAATGTTCTACCGGAAATTTGATAGGAGGTAACAATATGCATGGATGTGGTACAATCTCTCTCTCTCTCTCTATCTGTCTATCTATCTATCTATCTATCTATCTATATATCTATCTATATATATATATATATACATATACATATACATACATACATATATATATATATATATATATATATATATATATATATACGATAACAAGCGATACTGCGGTAGCTCAGTAAGAAAAGGCAGATAATATGTTTATACATATTTGTGTATGTGTGTATTTTATAAACATCCGAACACAGACTGCTGTTGAGTCACCAAATTTTAAAAATAAATTTTTGGTCCATAACACGATCATTGGTGATAAAAACATCTCTATTGGCCATCCTATCACGTGCTACGAATTCATAAGAGATATTAACGTTTCCCGTAGACGATAGATATTACTATATGGAATGTTATCATTACAATTCTTTGTCTTGAAAAAATAAACATGTTTATTTATGACTTAAAAACCAAAAATTGAGGGGAATTTTAAAATGTTAATATTGTTTTAAAATGATTTGGGTTAGTATGAAACTTAACGAAAGTCTTATACTTAACTTTGCAAATTGAAATTTAGTTGATAAGCAAAATTCGTAATGTACTCTGAATTTTCACATCTTCTTGCCGCTTATCTCTAGGCTTGTTTTTTTTTCTTTTACAAATATAAAAAAACCGAGTTATTTTCTACTAGTCGAGTACAATGCTAAATTACCAAATATTGTGAAATTTGTATTTTATGCATTATGAATCATTTCAATTAAAAATAATTTTAAAAATATATTTAAAAGACTATATATCTTCTCTAATTATATATTTACAGTATGCTTTTAATATTGTTTTCCTTTCTTGTATTTAGTATATTCTTGTATTTCTTGTATAACTCATATTAAGGAAGAATAATGCTGACAGACTTACATATCCAAGTTTCTGTTGTTCTCGAATAAAGTTACCAAATTCTTGTAGTATTTTCATTATATCTGTAAAATGGATGCAATATTTAAGTAAATTTTATCAAACACATTTTTCTAGAAAAAAAATAACATGTGTTAAACGCTTTTGTTTTATTAACTTTAACACGAGAGTTTTTGTGAGTATTAAACCGTTACCTGCTTTTGTCATAATTAATGATATACTATTTTGTGCATGCTGTTTGTGAAGTAATATCACATTTACCAATTTTCCTGAAAATTTATTTCAGCCTGTTAATACTACCATACTTAAGACAGGATCAGATAGAAAGTAAATAGCATTAAAGCAGGTAAGTGGTTAGTAGAAAAAATGAATACCAACGACTTTTCTACTTAATTATGTTTCTGTACTGCATTAAGGGATGATATTTGTTTATATATCATTTTAATCTATTGTTTTAATGTAAATGTACTTTCCCATTTATCTACGAATGATATACAACATGCAGGATATTTATTTTGTAACTGACCCATATTATGGGATTTACTAATTATACAAAACTTAATTTTATACTGACTGCGTATTTATATCCTTTGAAAGTAAAGAAATTACAGATTATATAGGATATAATATCAATAAGTTTACATAAAATTTTAAACAAATGTATTAAACATTTGGTGATATATGGGTTGTTTAAAGAAACATTTTTTACTGAGCATGCACGAAATGCTTTGAAGAACTCTGTATTATAAATCCACTTGAGTACCTCTAAATAGAAGAGAAGAAAACGAAAATGGCGATATATTGAATTGCTTTTTAATAAATTTTTAATAAAGGGAATGCTAAGGAGTGACTTCTAATAAATCGAATTTGGGGTTTGCAGAACATTCGATTACTACTTCTTATCCATTTTTGTATTTTGCAAATTAGAAATATCAAAAGCTTGTAAATTAATGCAAACTATATGCAAACTAATAAACTGGAGAAAAATTATCAATTACACTTTGTCTCAATTTGTAAAACATTCCTTCTCATTTTCTCATTTCATAAACATACAAAAACTCAGGCTGGTAATTAGCTGACAATTTTCAACTTTTAAAGATATTGAAGTGAAATCGTACTATAAGTTTCCTTACAGAGTTGATTATACAATTGTAGAAGCACCAAAATTTACCATTTAGTTTATTAGACTTTATCTGAATATTTACCACTCTCTTTTAGTAAAATAATGCAACTATTTGTTTAGAAATAATCTTAATTTTTTTTTTGAATTAGTTAAAAATTTTGTATGTATTGAATAACTATTATGCAAAAAATTGACTTTTTTAAAAAAATACACTTTTATTTTAGTGCCAGTATTTGTTACTTTTCACACAAAAAATAAGATAAGAATTTTTATACTATTCTTTGCATTTGGGAAAAAGTACAGATTATTCGAAAGATTTTCTGGTTTTCTGAACTAATTCCTACTTTTTTCTTTTATAATTTTATTACTCACTTTAAAGACTGTTACTCATATATTATAAACAATGTTTGAGAAAATGCATTCACCGCTTGTGGTTAAAGTTTCCAAACACCTTATGAAGTAGTTTAAAAAAATCAAATAAATATTGAAAATTGGAAATGGATATATTAATGTGAACGACTCGTGTATATATTTGTAGAAATATTTATAATATAAAAATTTAAGACTTAAAATAGAACTTGTTTTGTTCAATATTTAATGAATTATTTAACCGATGAGGACGCGTGTTTCTCGGAGTTACGCAAAAACGAATGCAACTTTTTTGAACAAAATGCCAACAAAATTTCTCTTGATGTATAAAAATTTGTATTGCCAAATTTACTGTTTTATAAGATCAAAATACATTTAGGATTATTTAAAATATTAATTTTTAAAAACATTTTGGAGTGTAGATCTTCATATTTAGTATTAGGAAAGCACAAATTTGTAACATACACAAGGAAAAAACTTAAATCACATCTTAATATTTTATCTTTGTATTTCATCATCTGATCATATTGTTTGAAAGGAATGATCAGAAAGTTCAAAATCATCAAAGATTATTTTTCCTTTCTCAAAAACAACGTAAATAAAACTGTTACACAAAACATTCAAAGCAGTTGGCAGATAAAACAAAAACTATTTTCCAAATTCAACACTCTGGCAAGTGTGGCATTATGCAGTTTACCTTATGGGGGAAAACACTGTACTGGAGCATGTACACGACGAGTAACAGGCATCACCAGGCAATAAACAAAGCAAAAACAACAGGCAAAAGGTGCACGTACAGTGCCCCCTTTTATACTTCTTGATTTTGGAAACTTTAAAATTATTTACATACTGACCAAAAAAAAAAAAAAAAAAAAAAAAGAAAAAAAAAGAACCACGGAGCATACAAAAAAAGAACGAGATCACGTAACCAAGATTAAATTAAGATTAAAAGTTTAATTACAAGGAATGGGATATTTCGTAACACATATAACGATGTATTTTGACAACATTTTTCCTCCCACCACAAACACTAAATAAAAATGCAAAAGTGTATGCGCATGCACTGGGTCTCGAATAAAATTAACTAATAAATTAAATAAGATTACAACGGATATGAGGAGTGGAACTTTAATAGCGGCAACAGTACTGTAAAAACGCTGAGTAACAAAACCAAAGAATATCGCGTATACACACGTGAGCTACATACCTACCTTACCTCTAAGCAAAAAGAATCGTCCTTTCTACGTCATGCGTATGTGGAATGACGCAAAGAATTTATCCTTGTATTAGCTTGCGGTCTAAAGTATTGTCGTGATGTCTTCAAAACAAGAACAACAAAGTTGGGTAAAAATTCAATGTGCAAGAGGTCGTACAACAGGACAGTGTCGTCTAGGGCTTTACCATCCACCTTAATCTCCAAGTTTAAGTCATTATGCTTTTGTCTTGATTCCTAAGATGAAGGAACCACTTCTTGGCATTAGCTTCAGAACTGTTCAAGAGATTTTTGTGGTTGTAGACCGGTGCATTCGAACTATTAACAGAACAGGCGCTGCTACAGATGTTCTTCCACATCGTTGGAAATGGGTTATACATAATGTGTTCGACTATTTGAAGGACTGTAAAACTTGCTGACATGAATCACTTTTGTATTCCAATTAAATAGTTGCTCCTATTAAAGTTCCAACCCTTGGATAATTAAATAATGAATAAATTATATTATATTAACGAAATCGAGAGACCGAATGAATTTAAAATATCTCTTTTTGATGAAAATATTCAGAGAAAAATACGGAAATGCTTGTTATTGTGGTCTAGAAGACCTATAAGATAGGTTCTAAAACTTTAGTAAATTTATTTCTATTGGGTGATTTTGTGCCGGATGTTTATATAACGCTCTAGCATCTGAGTTCCGGCGAGCTATCCTTGAATTATAAATTTTCTTTCGTATTCATGTAAGAAATAGATTTTTATAAGCTCTTATTTTAATTTCTTTCTAGTATTTTGTTATATAAAATACGATTTATTTTCTAATTATGTAATTTTAATTGCTATGTTCAATATGGAGTATCGGAGAAGGCTTTTAATACTATGTTATCATGCATCCCTAAAATTTTTCACTTCTAAAATAATATTTATCATCATTAAAAGAGCTATAAATGTTACCCTAGGCGCTCTGTAACTATAACTTCACCTTATACAAGCTCAAACATTATTTTATAAAAATAAAATAACGTAATACTTATAATGGAATAAAGAGTGCATGTATTTTTCTCGAGAGAGAATTTGCCTTATTCTTTTTTTTTCTTTTGAATGGTATTTCCTGAAACGTAGATTTCATTTTTATAGCCTAAGGCGGAGAATATTTAGTGATAATTCTATTTGTAAAATAAAACAGAATGAACGAAATGACACATGAAACATTAAGTCGTAATACTATTATTCTTTAATCTTGCACTAAAGTAAAAATAAAAAGTGTAAGATGTTGAGACAAGCTGCCTTTGTTTAGTTGTATAAATATTATATAATTCCTTGTCAAGTATTTCATAGTTAAATATAACACAAATGAATCAATATGTAATTCTTTTTTTCCAAAACAATTACTCCTTCATTATTTTGAATAAATGAATATAGCTTCCTTCGACAACTTCATAGATAATGTTTCTACAAATTTTAAACCTAACTTAACCTGGATGAACTATAACCGCTAATTTGAACTATATAATATTAAATATATTCCTTAAAATATGTACTTAATTATTATGTCTCTTGCATTTATCAAGTGAAAATAGGGTAGGAAAAATCCAGTATAGATATAGTTCAGAGCAAATTTAGTGTAGTTACGAAAATTTGACTTTTCTTTTACTATACTGTTGAGATTATTGCACGAACAAAATTCATTTTTAAAGTTTTGTGTAATCTATTAATGGAAAATTTTGTAAATTTGTAGCTTTACAAACATTTTCTATTACGTCATATTTTAAGTTTTATTTAGTTTATTTTTGTCAAAGTTTTAGCAATATGGGGAATTTTCAGGCTTCAAGAAGGACCTAGATCTGAAAAATCGAGTAGACACATACTATCGTATTTGAAGGAATATAGAACATTTATTGCGTTTTGGAACACAGTCAAATTTATAGTCATTTTATGCATTTCTATACATGGTATAGATTTAAAATTCCGTGATATTCAGATTTCAATTTTTATTAAAAAGAAAAATAGTTTTAAACTAAATGAATGGTGCATTCAACTCAGGCGACAGTCTTCGAGCATTTTATTCCTATGGAATGCTATTATCGAGTTAACCAGATCATAAGAATAACAAAAGGGGATCTACCAAAAATATGGACTTCAAAATGGGTTTACAAGACGTTATAGAGGAAACAAAAGAATGTATCTACACACTTTTTGTACAGATTTTATCAATTAAAACATTTTAAAATATTTCTAAGTTTTACGTGCATTTCCATACAAAATTTTATTCTTCAAGAGTGTTTAAATCATTTCAGACAGACTAAGTAATATTTTAAGCTTAGAATTATATTCATGTGCACGCACACACACACACACACACACACACACACACACATATATATATATATATATATATATATATATATATATATATATATATATATATATATATATATATATATATATATAATGACATGAATTTAATTGCCAATTGTTGACCTATATGAATTAGGAAAATCGTAATGAAAACTTGTCATCGAGGTGAATGTCATATAAATTAGTGCACGTTTTCGACTGTATCGAAGCTTAGTGGGACGACATGGCAATTCCTTGACATATATAGCCTATTTTTAGATGCCATATTTTGAGAATCATTAGAATTAAACTATACTTATTTGTTTTATTTTACTTAATTACTAAAATATTGTTTGTTTATAAGAGTTACCAAGTAATTTTATTATTGTTAATATTTGTTTAATTTACTTTAGCAATATTTTCTAGCAGTTCTTTCATACTTCACCCGATATTGTATTTACAAACTGAACACTTGGCGCAATTCTGGAGGTCATTTACAAAAGACGTCATAGGGTACAATGGCCTTCACTAAACTTAGATTCTACCAAATACATATATGCATATTTATTTATTATTTTAAAAATGGCCAAATTAGAAAAGTCATTCAGAACAGATGCATTATTGAAGACGGCCTCGTCTGCTATGTTGGCAACCAAAAGCAAATCGCGTGTTTTGTAAAATCTCCAAGTAAAAAAAACATGAGAATCGAAATAACTACACCAACCATAACTAAATTACTAAATCCCAGAAAATGATAAGAACAAATAAATACAACCTTACCTAGGCGACATGAATAATATCCTGATAATTTTAAATAATTTCAAATATAGTAAGAACCGACATAACTGAACTCGCAATAACTAAATTACTAAAACCTAGAAAATATTAAGAACAACAACAACAAAAAAATACAACCTGGCCTACGCGAAACCACCCTTCTGGAAGCCAAAAGACCAGCTAACATGTAAATTTCTCGAAGAGGGCCGGTTACTGATGTCATAAATGACGTGTACCAATGGGGTGCAAGAACAAACACATTGAAGCTGCCATACACCACTATCAAAGTCAGGGCAAACACACAAACCCACTCATCGAGACAAAAAATTTCCAAATGTAGCGAATAAAACACGGTGTCTATAATGCTTTTGGGAACAGATGCATTATAGTAGCCGGGCCCGTCTGCCATGTCTTTTTTTAGGCGACCCACAGAAAAACGCGTGTTTGAAAAATCGCCAAGTAAAAAAACATGGCGGCGGTACGCGTTTTTCACAATTTATAGCATTATTATAGCACAATTAATAAAATGATTCACGATTTATAGCATTATTAAAATAAAATTTGCATCATAAGTATCATTTTTTACGTTATTACCTAACTAAAACTAAATAACAGATTAGTGATAGCAGAAAAAACTAAATAACAGATTAGTGATATTTATGGTATATATCAGCACATCATAAAAACAATATATATCATTTAATAATATATATCATAATAAGAACTAATTTTATAAAAAAAAATCTAACATGTGAGGGGTGTTCCCCCCAACCCCCCTTGTAATAAATGAAATGCAAAATAAATTTAATAACAGACACACCAACCTACTTATTCCCTCATAAAACGGCGAAAAAATTGCCAAGTTTGGCGAAAAAAAAATTACGGCGTCTACAATGCATCTGTACCTGCATCTGCACCGACATACTAATAGTTTCAATTATACAATAGAACTAATAATAACTGAAAATCATCCAGAAAGAAAGTATATAAAATTACCTTTCTTTAAAATAAATCTATGTATTAAAATGTATAGATTAAAATACAGTATAATTGAAAATGAAAAAAAATATTTGTAAATAAATATAATGACATTTAAAATGCTATAATTATAAATTGGCGTAATAATAGCACATAAAAGTTTGACTTATTGCAATTAAAATATCTAAGAAAATCACAATTAAAAATTTCTCTTTACTATAACACCGAATTACAACAGTAGAAAAATGTTATTTGTGTTATGTAAAATTCCTTACCACCCGTAGTCATATTTTTGTCAATGAATGAATGTTTTCCGTTTTTCATTGAATTTACTAATACCTGCAAATCGTCTTTCATATTAAAAGTACATAAATTACAGTATAATTATCTCATCTTTATGATAATACTGAAGACTTCAATTATTTATTATGTGTCAATTTCTCATCATTTAAAAAATTGTCCATTTCTTGAAAGATGTTTACGTAACAGTGATTTTTCCTTAATGGTGCCAAAAATAACAAATAAAAAGTAAACTTTGATAAAATATGTGTGGCACATTTGCACGTTTTTTTATATATTACTTATCATGGTGTGATTATGAGTGCTACCACTGTCGAGATATGTCACAAGTAACTCATGATTACGTCAGAAGTCGACACATATTAATTTGGTATGATAAATTTCCCTCTCCAACATCATTATGAAGCAGAAGTCACCTGTGACATATCTGGACCACAATATGATACCACCGCATACTATCCTAAAAACTTACAGAGAATTTGTTTTGTTAAAAAAATCCCTCCATCATCTATTTAAGTATTATAATAAATCAGATCTTAAAATGAACAATTACAGATAATGTGCCCATGACGTCACGAGCAACAAAAATTGCAGCTGAACTTCCTCGTTGGCAAAACATTTGAGTTTCCTAAGTATTGTGCTTGAAATTCGGGTTTTAATTTTGCGAATTATATGAAAATGGTAACAAGCAATTGTGCTTATGGCTGTACTAAGCTTTTTAAAAAAGGAAAAAAATATTGGATTTTATTGTTATCCTGAAGATTCTGCATTGCGATTACTTTGGATAAAAAGTTTGAAAAGGCAAGAATGCACTCTAAGTTCTTCGAGAATTCGGCAAACATTTTCAGAATGGTAATAAACCTTTAACCTTACCGTAATGTAGCAGATTATATAAAACTATTATGCTAAGATTTTTTTTTTTTTTTTATTTTTTTTTAATTATTACTAAGTGGTTTTTTTTTTATATTTCTAATGTATTTTCTATACTTTTGTGATATGTTTTGGATTATGTTTTGTATTTTGTTGATACTTAATCTATACTGAAGCTCATAAGATACAAGGAAAATAAGCAATTCTTTGCCAACGAAAAGTTTTGTAGTGAGCACTCGAATTTGTTTAAAAACATGTACATTCTCTATATTGGAGGTAAGATCAGATTACGTGTGTTGCCATATTTTGGTCGAGATATGTCATAGGTGAATTCAGCGTCATTAATGACCTTAGAAATCACCAGACACTGGAATTTGCTACAGCAAATTCCCGTCTGTGCCAAATCATAATAATAAGTTCTGACGTTATTATTTCGCCTGCAACACATCTCGACTACATTGTGGTAGCATCCTTTAACCTCGTGGAATAATAAATGAAAAAAAATAATACAACTGGTCGTGAATGTCGACATTCTCAGTGTAGAAATATCATATAATCTATATAAAAGGTTGCAAATATGGTCAGATATTTAAAGTGTATTTACTAATGTTTATTGAAAACTTTTTATACAATTGCATGAACATATACTTTTGAAATTGTGTGAATATAAGTTTTACGGTTCTATTTCTTTTCCGGTGCATTCAAAGAGAACTAACATTATTCTAAAGTACATAATATCTGTTCATCTTTATCCGTAGCAATTTATAAAGTCATGTACATTGCTACTGAATTTTCTCAATAAAAATATATTAAGTTACTAATCTTATGGGATTTAAATATTACATTTCCCAACAAAATATTTGACTTACGTGAGCTTTTGCTTTGTATGTTTATGCAAAATTTCACCTTATAAGAATAGATATATAAACAAATGTTTGAAAATATGTTTCCTCAAATTTATTGAAAACTGTTTATAAAGTTACACAAGCATACATATTGAAAATTATATGAAACAAAATATATCCAATTCAAATACATTTTTTCTAAATTCATACATGTCTTTTTTTATCTTTAAGAACAAAATACATGATTTATTGTAAATCGACTAGATTTTACTACAACATTTTTAAAAGGTAAATCGTATGTTAAACTAATCTAATTGATTTAGTAGCACATTTAATTCTATGTTTGTTATACATTGCTATCTTAAAAATATAGTTAGAAACCATACAATTAGCATAAAACTATATCATTTAATGAAGATGTCACTAAAGTCTTAAATGCTAATAGCGATATAAATATAATAATTATAAAATTTAAATTGGTTATGAAGATCAGACTTTCTTTACATATATACATAAACAAAATATATATATATATATATATATATATATATATATATATATATATATATATATATATAAAATATATATATATATATATATATATATATATATATATATATATATATATATATATTATATATATATTTATATATGTATATATATGTATAAAATATATATATATAATATATATATATATATATATATATATATATAATATATATATATATATATATATATATATAAATATATATATATATATATTATAATATTTTTATATATAAATATAAATATATATATATATGTATATATATGTATATATATATAAATATATATATGTATATATATGTATAAATATATATATATATATATATATATATAATATATATATAATATATATATATATAAATATATAAAAAATATATACATATATACATATATAATATATATACATATATATATAATATAAATATACAATATAAAACATATATATACATAATATATACAAATATCATATATATATATTATATATATATATATATATATATATGTATATATATTTTATATATATATATATATATATATATATATATATATATATATATATATTATATATATATACATATGTGTAAAGGGAGAGAGTGAGAAAGAAAGAGAAACAGATAGAGATATCTATTGTTACGAATTTCGCAAGTTGGCATGTATTTTTGCCGTATACTCTGTATTATAATGGGTAAATCATGCATTCTGCGAGATATTGGCTCGTAGGCAAATTTGGTGACTTTCTTGGCGACCGTTTGTACCTAGTACATTCTAGAATATTTCAGTTTCTCCCGAGGATATAAATACCGGGGGCCGATCCTGATCGAAGTTCAGTTAGCTGAGAAATTTGTAGAGGTAAAGACC
>CM063501.1:76426685-76446685 GCA_032207245.1 Pardosa pseudoannulata | reverse complement strand
ATAAAAATTGCATGTTGTAACATGTGTTAAAAATTGTTTACATAAAACTTCAACATTTTATAACTAATCCTTTTTGATTGGGGCAAGATACATTCAAACATACATACATATTTCAAGTTGAGGTTACATTCTCTTTGAAGAATTGAACACGTGTAATGCTGAAATTAGTCAAATATTTTCTAAATTGGTATTTTCGTTGATATCGGAATACCACAAATTTTTACAATTATAATACTCGTTTTACTTTTTAGAGTAAAATAAAATTGTAGAAAAAAACAAAGCACCTTAAGAATATATCATGAAAATAACAAAGCATATTGGTCCAGACAAAAATCATTTTCGAAGGAGAGAAAACTAAACTATTAAACTTAAAGAAATGAAAAATAGTACACATGATATAGATAGTGTTTGAAAGAAAAAACGATTTATTTTATTCGATAACATGGGGCAAGAATTATCTTAAAAAATATCACGGCCTTTTATAAATACATAAAATTTCTATAATTGTCATAAAGAGATAGTAAAAATAAAAACAACAAAGGTAAATGCATGTGAGTAATAAAACATGCCGACAATTAATTATGAATATTTCATAAAGAAATTTCTAAAGATAGAAAAATTACAAATTTCTTAGATTCGAAGAATTTAAAAATGATGAATTTAATCCCTGAAAAGTGTTTATTTAATAATCTAATTTAAACCACATAAAATGAAATAAGCCTCAAAATAAATAAAAAAAAAAAAACGTGGTTAAGCGCTTTAATTTTACAAAAACTGTTTTTATGCTTCTACGTTGCATTCTCTTATGTAGTTGGACTTAAATAATCCTAATTTTAGAAAAAAATGTATTAATGGGAATTGTAAGCTGATACTTTTTTCTATGTCTGTAAAGATTAATATTGTAATTGAAGTAATTAAAGATGTGTTAATAAGATTAGATATACATTTTACTAGGGATTAGAGATCATTTGTGTAGAATATCACACAAACCTGAAAAACTCCTTTTTATTTCCTCGTATATGTTACACAAGGAAAAAAATATAATTGTTTAATTATTACATTTTTTTATTTTAATTAGTTTTCACTTTTCGGAATTCCTCGAGTTAAAACAATCAACTTTTGGTTACGTTCTTTAACCGGAAGAAGCAGTTTATCTAATATTTTCAGCTCTTGAATAGCTATTTCCCGTTACAATCTGGTTTAAATTCTGTTTAAATTTCATAAAATAAAATGTTATCGCAAAGAGATATTATGATAAATTCAGTAACTGACAGTGGAAAGTAAATTGCTACTTTCAGTTGATGAATATAACATCGAAATAGATTAAAAATACCCATAATTGAGCTATAACTTATGCAATCGAAATTTGGTTAATGTAAATCAAAACAAACTTAACTTATCATATTGAGGCACACATACAGACTTAGTTACAAAAATTGCATTTTCGAGCTTAGGGAGGTCCAAAATGTAAAGAAGGATCTAAATCTGGAGGTCCAGTTTTTAGACGATAACAATTCTTTTTCTATACTACTCATACAAAAATACAAGAAACTGAGATGCCAAAAAATGACATAAAAAATTAAATCTCACCTGTTTCTGGCATAAAAAATCTCAATTTGAATAATTTAAAAGCACAATTTATTAACTATTGAATTATTTTTTCGTGAGTGAGGTTAACGCATTCAGGTAAATTTAAACGAAACCACTCAAAAGAAAATCAAGATATATATATTCTTTAACTGTTTGAGTAGCTTCTTAAATAGATTTAATAAAATTGAAGGAATATTTTAGAATTTAGGTCCTTTAGCTTATTCAAACCCAAATCAAAGCTTTAAGCTTCTTGCCTTGTTTAAACCTGAATCTGCAATTCCAAGTTGAAGAGACTCTTTCCTTGTTGATTGCTTCATAGAGTGCCCAGAAAAAGGAACCATTTTGATTACGTACTTTTCTTTCTCCTTAGGATATGTGACTTCATATGATCCAGTTAGTATTGTAGAAAAGTAGATGGCTCCAAACCGAACAAAACCAAGCCTTCATGGTGCAGATTTCTAGAAATATTATATTCATCTTTTTTGAGCAAAAATGGAGTTTTAATTTCAATATATGGATTTTGTATTTCTCGTGCTCTATTTGTTCCATACTTTTTACTACTTATGTCCATTTTTGTGTTATTAGATAATGTCTGAAATAACCTCTCACGAGCTTTTCAGATAATCCCACTTTTCGTTCTGGGTAGAAAAAAAAGACATAACCTGAAACACTGATAACTGAAATTTAAAATTTTCCACCCACTTTTACCGATTTTCTGCTTAATCACCCATTTTATTATGCATATAAATATGGCATTTCTTTAGAATTGCTCGAAATTTTTTAAACATAGAAAACACGTATGTCGTCTTTTTTTCATAACCTTAATATTTTTTTTGAAAATATTTTTCAGAAATTTACTGAGAGATATTCCTTTCATGCGAACCATTTATCTTTCTTGTATTCAATAACTTTGTTTTTTCTTGCACAAAAACTGTGTCTCTAAATTTAGCATATCTTGACCGTAACATGTACTTCTACAACGTTTTCTTCTTTTCTACAAATTACCTTTTTATGACGAGTATAGTGATTACACAAGATTATAAATATCAGTGTTTTTATCTAAAAACGTGGGTGAAATGTTTTATTTAAAAACATATATTTCAGGTATTGAATAAAGTAAATGTCTTTGATTGGCAAAAAAATAAATAAATAAATAAATAAAAGTTTTTGCTATTTTTTTTTGTAAAAGACATTTGATGTTACATTATAGCAATTATAAATTGATAAATTATTCAACTGATTCAGTGTGTAAGCATGTATGCATACATACTGACTTCCTCGCGTACATATATACAAATATCTTTCCACTTTATAGCAAAATATTCTTTAGTACCTTAAGTTTTACCCCATTTATATCGATGTGTAAATATTTCTTGACTGTTTTGAAATATATTTTTACACTATCTGGAAAAAAATTCATCGTGGATGTCATTTTTAAAATCTCATCTTTTAAACCTCTTAGTAGGGAAAACTATGGAAAAACTGGCATTAACTCATTAACGAGGACTGCTGAATTCACTTTACAAGCAAAATACTCTGAATCGGCTGACCGGCACATAATATAGATATTAACTTCCTTCCCCCACCCTGTCATGATGTAAAAGGAGAACAGTCGGAATTGTCACCTGCCACAATAGGAAATCCACCTGCCTTAAGTTTTAATGCTCTCAGGTATAGAAAAGAAAATATACTATTCGGACTTTAGGATTATTTTGAACTAGTTTGGACTTTAAAAAATTTTGTCTGATGTCTCCAGGTGCACACAAAAATACAATATTAGATCCAAGGGGCGAGTGAGTCATGTGTGTTGCATGAACGAAGGATTAATTAGACTTTAATGCCTTAGATATAAGAAAGAAAATATACTATTCTACAGTTTAGACTTCACAATATTTTACTTGACGTGTCCAGGTGTACACAAATATAAAATTGTAGTGCCAAGAGAAGAGTGAGACTACTGCTTGGAAAGAACAAAGGATTATCTCTTAAAACAGCGAAAACATGAAAACCAAATTTTCTTTTTAATAAAAATAATTAAAAATAAATTTCCGGTTAGAAGGGGAGGATTTATTAAAGATCCCAGTTGAATAAATTCGGCCGTTATCGTATTGCCGCATAAAGAAGGTTAGCCAACGAGCGCAGTGGCCGAATGAACAAAGCACGCGATCCAGACCCGAAAATTGTGGGTTCGATGCTTGCTATGTCGGTTTATCCAAAGTACGGATTTTTAATTTAAAAATGTTATTTATCGTTTCCTTATGTTCTTCAATATTCTACCTCTTTCTTTAATATGTAACTTAGTTATTTCTCGAATATTCTGTTCGGGTATAAAAGCTGATACCGACTAGTTGTCGGAAATTTCTCGATCTTGTAAAGTTGCGAGTTGCTACTTAGCTTCAATGAATTAGTTTGTTAAGTTAAACGGTGTGTTTATTCGAATCATCGTGACAGTATTCTGACCACCTAGTCCACCCATGGCTCGTAGCGAAAGAGTTAAACAACATATAAACTATACTGTCAAAAATATTTTCCTCCCTAGTTATTTCTTTAACCCTTTTGTTCCTACAATAGCTCTCGTTAGCTAAGATCTCTGGGTCACAGAATAGACGAAAACATCTAAAAAATCCCTTCCCCTCTAGAGGCATGGCTGGTAAAAGACATGGATAATACTGATAGCTGTGACCAGAGAGACATTTTGTAAACATCCGATATTAGCAGGTGCATACCTCTGAGATTTTTGCATGACGTTGAAAAACGCTAATTGTTTCTGGATAACGTGAAACATTCCATTGCTGCCTCGTTCGATTTTGAACTTATTTACTTAGATTGACAGGTGAAAAAAAGAGACTGGGGGAGGGGGGGAACATGCAAACTTTGGGATATTCGGTTGGGAACCGGGGGAAATTTGAAATTCTATTGTGTAGGTTTTTGGACATTAAACAATTTTTGGTTGGTGTCTTTTTTTGCATAATGATGTGTGGAAAAACTAAAGAGCTGAGAATGGTTTTACTCAAATGTAATAACATTTTGATCTAACTGAAAAAAAAGGTATCCATCTTTAGGGAAGCCTTGTTCAATAGCAATCAGACTCAAACAATAATACTAAAAGCATAATAAAACAGCTATTTTTTAAATCTCCATAAAAAAAGAGGTAGTTACCATGTTACATATTGTATCCAATTAACGAGCCTGAAGTTTAAGAACAATATGTCAATAACAAGGAATACATTTTTATATCTTTTTGCTTACTAGAAAATATCAGGAAGGAAATTTTGAAAAATTTATATTTCCATTTTACACAATAACAAGTAAGACAAATAACAATACTTTACATAAAATAATTTATACGAAATGTTAAACTTTTGAAAGAATACTATTTTCCTATTGATTGTTTTAGAAACAATTACTAAGTCATTTTCAAAGTTCTATTTGGAAATAGGGGAAGAATATCTTTTGAGTTTTTTTCTTTTTTTATGAACTTCTTGAAAGTCTATAAATTTATGTTGTGTTAGCGAATATGCCAGGATTATCTGACAATTTCCAAGCCTTGAAACAAAGAACATGACAGTATACTTTTTTCAAAAGCTTACTTTTTATTTATAATCGTTTTTAATACAAATAAATAAATATTTTCCCATGTATCTTCGGAAACGAATTTGGGTTTGAGGTAAAGGTGAAAATCTTATCCACTTCAGTATAAATTTCCCTATGGTAAAACTACTTATGTTGAAAAGTGTACTATCCTGAAGAAGTTAATTCTTACCCGTACTTTTTAACCTTCAGGTACTTCTAAATTTAGGAGAATGTTAGAACAGCATTCTCTAATTATTGCTGTACCTTTTTTTCTAGATAACAGATTGACAGGATACTTTTTGCATCATGAAATACTGACTTTAACACCTGTATCTCTGATAGCATCGTCTTCGTTCTGCTCGTAGCTGACAAATCATCTTTTGACTCCTGTATGGTGAGAATTGGCAGATATTTACTTTGTCTGATTATTAACACGAATAAAAATAGAGGTATTGAAGAGATCAGGTTGATCAGAGATTGATAAATCTCAGCTGCGAAGTGTACTTTTCTCCGATTTTTGTTCGACAACCGGCAGTGTTTCGGAACCACGGAAAAAACATTACGACCAATATATCAGAGAGATAGATAATAGACGATGTTGATAAGAGTCTGATAAAATCTCAACCAGGATATGTACATATCATTGATTTCTGTTCGATATAACCCAATGAATTTACGAGTACTTTTCCAAGTCGTTGAGGTCCGTCATCCACTTTCTTGCAGCACTTGACGTTCATAGTAAAGACACTTTGGTGAAAGTTAATCAATTGACTTGAAATAAAATAACTCATCTCTATTCTTCCCCACAAAAAATGTATTTGGCATATTTTAACACTCGGGTAAGAATAATGGATCTGGTTTTATTGTGTAGATAGAACTGTATTATATTTATTACTGTAAATAAACAGTACTGACTTAATGTTACATTTGCCTCTGTATTCCTTCCCAATGCTAACTTTTTTTAAATTTTTATTTACATGAATCATTCTGAATAAATACTAACACATATCTGGGCTTACTCAATAATTATAAATTATAAAACCAAAGGGCAGTGAGTCTCACTGTTTTCCCCAGATCACACAATATTTTATAATTTATGATCTTAAACCAGCACTTGAAATTTTTAGTTGGCTTATTTTAAAACTCATGTAAGAATAACTGATCTGGTTTTATTGTGTAGATACAACTAAATTATAGTTATTATTATGAATAAATATTATTGACCTAATGTTACTTTTGCCTCTCTGTGACTCCCAATGCTATATTGTTTTACATGAATCATTCTGAATAAATATACACTCCTATCTGAGCTTGCTCAATAATTATAAATTATAAAACCCAAAGAACCATGAGTCTCATTGTTTCTCCTCAGATTACACTATATAGTTGAAATATAATTGATTAAAAAACCCATGACAAGGCGTTCCGTTTTAAATTCACCATAATTAAATATATTTGCTTATGTCATATAATTATATTATTATGTTTTACAAACTTATGTTTTATAACTTTATTATTATGTTTAATTTTGAATAATTTTTATTAGTTTATAATCTACATCAAAAAAGAAGAAAGAAATTTTAATTTGAATATAACTTTTTGTATGACAAGAAAAACTGAATACAAGTTTTCTAACTTACTTTCATATATTTCACTTATTACAATATAATACAAGACAAAATAAAAATTAAATTTATATAGAAAAGAATGTCATTCTTGTAAAGTGATAAAGAAGGTTTGTAGAAGTTTCGAATTCCAGAGAAAATGAAAGAGCAAAAACAAAATGGGAGGTATGTGTACTTATGATCAGCATTGAAAAAGTAAACTTTAGTCTTAGAAAATATTAGTATTAGTCATTTCAATACAATACATGACAAAAAAAATATAAGTTACACAGAAAAGACTGTCACTTTTCTAAACTGATAAAGAAGTTTTGTAAAAGTTTCGAATTCCCGAGAATATAAAAGAAAAAAAAACAAAATGGGAGGTATGTGTTCTTATGAACAACGTTGAAACAAAGAAAATATTAGTCTTCGAGAATATTAGTCTCAGAAAATATTAGTATCACTCATTTTAATATAATACAAGCCAAAAAATTATAAGTTATACAGAAAAGACTGTCATTCTTCTAAACCGATAAAGAAGGTTTGTAGGAGTTTTGAATTCCAGAGAAAAAGAATGAGAAAAAACAAAATGGGAGATATGTGTTCTTATGAATAACAGTGAAACAAAAAAATATTAGTGTTAAAGTGTCATCTCAGGAAAACAGAGCAGTAATATAAAAAGAAGGTATATTAAAGCCCGTTGTGAATGTTAAGTTTATTAAATCATAGATATTGTACATTGATCTGGAAATTATTTTGCACATTTTCTTGATTTATTAAAAGTTCTAGAAACTTTTGTGAACAAAATACATTTTTTCATTCATTATTACACAGGTATCCTAATTGAAAAATAATTTTTAATAGCACAAAGCAATAACACTGAATATAATATATTATTGTATTTTATAGATTCTAGATGATCGGAGATTTACGAAAGTTAAATCTGACAATCGGAAACATCGTGGTACTGTATGACTCCATGTATTTGTATGTAAATGAAAAATATTTGATGGTCGAATTATCCTATGCCCAGTATTTTCTTTAATTTCCGATTTCCTAAACGTAATTTATCCATGCATATGACTTAAAAACAAAGAGTATTGGAATTCATAAAAAACAATATTTCAGCTAACTCTCCGCTAACTTTCATCTTCCATAAAGATATTAGAATCCGAATACACTTACCCGAATACATTTATATATATATATATATATATATATATATATATATATATATATATATATATATAAATATATATATATATATATATATATATATATATATATATATATATATATATATATATATATATATATATATATATATATATATATATATATATATATATATATATATATATATATATATATATATATATATATATATATATATATATATATATATATATATATATATATATATATATATATATATGTATATATATATATATATATATATATATATATATATATATATATATATATATATATATATATATATATATATATATATATATATATATATATATATATATATATATATATATATATATATATATATATATATATATATATATATATATATATATATATATATATATATATATATATATATATATATATATATATATATATATATATATATATATATATATATATATATATATATATATATATATATATATATATATATATATATATATATATATATATATATATATATATATATATATATATATATATATATATATATATATATATATATATATATATATATATATATATATATATATATATATATATATATATATATATATATATATATATATATATATATATATATATATATATATATATATATTTATATATATATATACATATATATACATATATATATATATATATATATATATATATATATATATATATATATATATATGTCAGGATTTAAATTGTAGATTAATTTTAAATGATTTTAATTAGGAATTATTTACTGAGAATGACGCGGCGTGAGAAGATAGCCACATAAATACTGCTCACGCGCAGTGATCTGAGCAGAGAGCAGTGAGCAGTGTGCACATTTCGTGGACAGAGCTGTGGCTACTCGAAGCAGCTAAGCCTGCTTTTGTTAAATGTTGTGAGCCAATGTGAGACACCATTGAAGATGATTGTTAAGTAGTGTGGTTTGAGATTTGAATAAAACTATGAAACTGATGTCAGGACTCTAGTGTCGTTTAGTGGGACCTGACATATATGTATATATATATATATATATATGTATATATATATATATATATATATATATATATATATATATATATATATATATATATATATATATATATATATATATATATATATATATATATATATATATATATATATCTTAATAACACACTAAAAATTATCAGCCAACTAAATTACTTAATTTATTTTATGCTTAGATCTAGTTTTAATTGTTTGTTGCTCTATTCAGTTTTCTTATTGTGTTTCATCTACTTTTATAGAGCCTTATTCTTTATTTTGTTTATCTTTTTTTATTAATTTCGCTAGATGTACGCTATCAAAACGTAATAATGATGAAAACATTTTACCACTTAGAAAATTTTATTATAATTGAAAATACGGTGAAAGATACTTGTACCATACTTGAATAAGCCCCCTGGGTATGATTTTGCACTTAACAGTCGCACTTAGAGACATAACATACAGCCTAGTACCTCCTAGTTTTCAAATCACCACAATAAATTGGAAATTCAAACTACAACCATTTTAACTTAGTCAGAAGATGTATAACAGCAAACTGGAGTAACACATCAAATTTTGCTTCAAACTAGACAAAACGACGTTGGATTTATAAGAAATATTAGGGAACGTGTGCGGTGGGGATGCAGTAAGTTAACAGTGTGTTGTTTTTGAATCGTTTAAATGCTTTAGAGACGAAAAGGAGGATTTCAACGATGTGTCGCATTTGGATGAACCACCAACAAGATCCTAATACTTCCTCACTTTGTACTTGAGGCACTCCCTTGATTTACATCAAATGACTGTTCTTAACCCCTTCCGGTATGATTTAATAATGAAAAACTGTGCATGAAATAACCATTTAATTTTTATTTAAAAAACTTGTTTCATTTTACAATACTTACATATACTTAATTAAAATCCACTTTTTACATAGTGTTAAATAATATCAGAAACAGTAAAATTAAGAAAATATCAAAGCAAAACTTTAATAAGGTATACAGATAATAGTCTTCAAGTTAATGGTACTTTTCAAAACAAAGTGCAAAGGAATTCTTAATTGTTTACACCGCCAAGTAGTCTCACTTTTAATTTGATTCTTGTAACACACACGGCATTTCTTAGTAGGTTTTCTTTTATTCTGACTCATTAATTTGGCAATGACTTGTACCAAGTAAACAATATGCAATAATGACTTGTGATTTTCACAAGTGATAAAGTGTTGCCAAATTCAGTACTCTAGAAATTTTAAACTAAATTAATTATCTTATTTAAGAGTAACTTTAATCGCATGACGAGTGTAGCTCGTCATTGTGCAGTATGGAATGAAAAACTAATGACGAGCTAGACTCGTCATTTTACCAAAAGGGGTTAACTATCTCATTATTCTCTGTATCTGATATCTGCCGAGTTGTTCTTTTCACGTCTTAAAGTATAGTAAACATTTCTGATATTGCTCATATTTAACAATATTTGAGAAGATTTCATTAAGTAATAAGCAAAGAAACATTGGCTGACAGTTTTCAGCAGCTTTCAAAAGTGTACCGTGGGTGATGGTGATTTCTTAGAATAGCATTAAAGTAATTTTACTTTTGATGCTTGTTTCCTTTATGAGACCATTAAGAAAATTTTCAAACGCAAACTGTATTTATCACAATCAGTATCGCAATATCAAATATATTATTTTAAAGAAGTTTAATTCCAAGCGTTAGATGGCATAGTTGAAATGAACCTACATTAAAAGTTATATAAATTGATACGCAATAAAATCCTGAAAATAAAAATATTTTCTTAAATTTCCATTAAAAGCAATATCATTAAAGTTCTTTTAGAAGTATTTGGTAAAACTGGGTTTGGAAAAGCAATTTAAAAGTTTGATTTACTCTAAGCTGTATTATTAAAAGCGACCTTTGAGAATAAGGTTAAATAAATGCAATGCTCGTATTTTTATTTTTCTTTCCAGTTTAGTCAAAAGCCAACTTTAAAGTTTCCATTTTCTTACACAGTCCATAAAAATTACCACGAAAATATAAAGCTAAAGCGTCTAAGACTATTAACTGCTGATTTCAAATATTAAAACTTAATATTTGAAATCAGCCTATTATGAACTGTCTATTGTCTATTGTTATGTCTATTGTTCCATTTTTTTACTAGTTCTATGGGAGTTTTATAAAACCTGTTGTTTAAGGTACCTATCTACGTTGAAAACGCCATTTTTTGCCAAAAATCATATTTTTTTTTTCAGTTAAAAATTTCAATTTTTATACTTCTAAATCTGTTTTTATTTTGTCTCTACTGCAATTTAAAGAAAAGTTAAAGCTGTTTAAACATCAGTGACAGCTGTCAAAACAAAACAGAATTTGCGACATCGGAACCGAAAATTAAAGCCTTTTAAAGATCATTTTTTGGACAAAACTTTTTAAATTTTCATGAAAATTATTTGAAACATTTTTCTAGTATTTTTAATAATTAGCAATTGGTCAATTAGAAAGTTTTGAAGCAAAAAAGTGTGTTGAATTTCAAACATGTATTTTAATTTTTTAATAGTTAAAGTTGCTTTCATAAACTTCAAATGCTTTTTTTTCTCAGAACGGTATTTTTAATAAAATGTTGAAACTTAAAATGTGATTTCTCAAAAAGTTCTTGAAATATTTTGTTGAAAATTACTATGAATGCTTTTGATAGTATTTACTAGTAAATGACCTAAAAGCTTTAAATTTGGATTATTTTTAATGATATTTTTACTCAGATATAAAGTTAATGAAAATTCGTTAAATTTCAATGTGTATGATTTTGAATGACCAAATATTTTTACCAAATGTAAATTAATCAAAGATTTTAGGTAATTCACTAGTTCAGTGTATAAGAAATGTGTTGCATAAAAAATATTGAAATAATTTAATTTATTAAAATATTAGACCCTTTGAAATTACCCAATTTTTTCACTAAATATTTCTTCATTTATTAGAAACTTTATGAAAATTCTCCAGGAATAATTTTTTAAGTGCAATAGTCTATGATAATATAAAAAATAAATATAAAAATTTAAAAAACATGAACTAGTTTCTACGTTTATAGAAAAATGTTCTCCAAACGTAGACGGATAGCTTAAGGGAATTAATGTGATGGGCTTTCACATTAATGTGAAATATATGATGTTGTAATGTATGTGAACTGTCTGTACGTCTGTAGCTTTCACGCTCTGAGGCAACACCTGAATTGTATAAATTATGAACGATAAACTTCTGGATCTGATTATCTTTCCAGTTTGTATGTAGCAAGTGATTTAACCCCTTCCAGGTTTTTCCAGTGCTGAACTCGTGCAGGCGAAACGTACCATCCTGGATCATCTCGAGTGTAGATCGAGCACTGTGAAATTTTACACTGTGCAATCAGTCTATCCCGAATTATTTCACATGTGACTTTTATGGTTTCGATTTTTTTTTGTTTACTTTTCTGCCTACTAGATTATTTGTTGCTCAAAGAGAGACAGTAGAGAGAAGATTGTAAGGAGAGAAACAAAGTTTTACTGTCCAGGTTGCGATGTTAGACTCTGTGCAGTACCGTGTTATCGATTGTGTCATATACGACCAAAATTTTGATTAATAATTTCATAATCATTTATGTAAATGCCTAGGATATAAAAAAAATTAATTCAAGATAAAAGCTAGGTATTCTAAGCTTTATATTTATATTTAATGTGAAATGACTCTAAAGTCTAATGATTTAGCTGTACAGAAAGCCAATTATACAGGTAAATTACTCATTTACTTAAATTGATTTTTTACATTAATTTTTAGGAATTTTTGTATGCGAATAATGCTATTACGTTTAAAAAGCTATGTATGTATGAAAATAATCATAAAAAATTGACATTTTTTGATTCATAATCCTGAAATAAAATGAACCTGGAAGGGGTTAAAGGAATTAAAATATTTTTATTTTAGAATAAATTATTTTTGAATCATTTATTCAAGCGAGTAAACATTAATTTCATACATTAATGGTTGTATTTGAACTTCAGGCATAAATGGGTTAAACGAAATTTTGTTTTGTAAAGAATACATCAGAAAAAAGAAACTATGTAACGTTACGTAAGAAAAATTACTCTATACAATATACAAGAAGAAAATCTAGTAAGTAATTCTTCTCGTTCACAGAGAAGTTGATTTAAAACTTTTATTCAAAGGGTGTTTGCAGTGTATTTAAAGTACTGATAAGTACATAACAATTAAGTTTTATGGCAGTTTTAAAGCCGTACCCCATTCTTCCGATTAAAGACGTATTCATTACTCTAGCATAAACGACTTCCTTCAGTTAAAGCAGCATAACAATAAATCTATCATTCCTATCATTTCTGTACATAAGACTAAACGTTATTTTTATTTTGTACGAAACTATACATTCTCATCTTATACACTATGACTTTTATATTTATTGCTTTGTGTATCACAATGTTACATGATATTCTTCAAAAAGAGTTACATTTTAGGTGTTCATATACAATGACAGAAAAAAACGTTATATGAAAATACAGACGTCCTTCAACTAATTTTCTGTTATATAGACTATAATTAAATTGGTTTCATTAAGAAACATTTAAAGTAGAAAAATAATAAATAGATAATTAAAAGATTTTTACAATCATGTTATATATTAGTTTTTTTGTTTATGATGAATTTTGCTATTGTATAAAATTAAAAGTATAAACGAGATGTTAATTTAATAAATCGTTTTGAAAAGGACAGAAAAAAAACGTTATATGAAAATACAGACGTCCTTCAACCAATTTTCTGGTATATAGACTATAATTAAATTGGTTTCATTAAGAAAAATTTAAAGTAGAAAAATGAAAAATTGATAATTAAAAGATTTTTACAATCATGTTATATATTAGATTTTTTTGTTTATAATGAATTTTGCTATTGTATAAGATTAAAAGCATAAACGAGATGTTAATTTAATAAATCATTTTGAAAATTTCAGAAAAAAAAACGTTATATGAAAATACAGACGTTCTTCAACTCATTTTCTGGTATATAGACTATAATTAAATTGGTTTCATTAAGAAAAATTTAAAGTAGAAAAATGAAAAATTGATAATTAAAAGATTTTTACAAACATGTTATATATTAGTTTTTTGTTTATGATGAATTTTGCTATTGTATAAGATTAAAAATATAAACGAGGTGTTAATTTAATAAATAGTTTTGAAAATTAAAAAAAACATACTTGACCTTATTTTCATAGTTCCCTTCTACATGAAAGTTTCAATAACTTATTCTTTTAAATATAATTACTCTAAATATTAAGGACCTGTGGTATAGTAAAATACCTATTGTATTCCATCCTCATAGAAGGCAGAAATCGAATTTCCCCCTGAACTTCATCATACACATTCTCATGCTCATTTAAAAAGTTTTAACTTGAATTCTGTTGCTCATAATGTTTTTCCTAGACATTTATATCCCACTAGAACCTCTGAGTTTGACTTGGAGTGCTACGGTCTACTTTTTGCAACACGAGGGCTAATGAGATCGGGACCTACAGCTTAAAGCCGATTCCGAACGGCTACGAACATCCATGCCACAGTGAGATTCGAACCCAAGAACTAAAACTGTACAGAAGGCCAGCACCCTAACCAATCGGCCATCGTTCGGCTAGAACCTCTGAAAGTGCATCTGTCAGTGGGTGTGAATTTCAGTTCATTAAAGTATTTTAAATACAAACAATCAGACACACAGCAGTCTGATTTGTTCCTCAATGGTGCCAATGACTGGTAAACAGCTTAAAGTTCAAAACTTGTTTAGAATAAAATAAGTTAAGAGTTTAAATATTTATAAAATCGTAACTAATGTTTTGGATTGGAAAAACTGCATTTTTAATAAATATGCAATTTAAATTTAGCATTAAATAAACTCATATATAACATTCATAATTTTTTAAGTAATTTATTTGCTATTTCATTAGTTTATGTTAGAATAATATATGCTAATAGGATACACACTCATATCATATATTGATAGATCTCAGAAAGAAACTTAAATTGCGTAGTATGAAAAAATGGCTAATATATATTTCAGTATCACCGTATGGGCTTTAAGATAGATTGTTGTTAGATAAAATAATTCAGTTTATAATTAATGATATAAAATATAAAATTCCATTTCAAAACTTAAGATATATTTTGTCATTATTTGTATTTGAAATACACCGGTACCTTTAAAAAATAACAAAACAAATGTTACAAAATGTATGATTCCATTTCAAAACTTAATTTACATATTATCAATATTTGTATTTAAAATGCACCGATACCTTTAAAAAATAACAAAACAATGTTAGAATAATATAGGGTTAAGAGGCTATACACACATCATATTTTTTATAGATCTCAGAAAGAAACTTAAATTGCGAACTATAAAAAATGGCTAATATATATTTCTGAATGACCGTATGGCTTTTAAAATAGATTGTTGTTAGATAAAATAATTCAGTTTATATTTTAATGATACAAAATATAAGATTCCATTTCAAAACCTAATTTATATATTGTCAATATTTATATTTGAAATACAACGATACTTTTAAAAATAACAAAACAAAACAATTTCTCGCTCCACCACTTAAAATTAAACAGTTGCACTGTCAACTCAAATGACAAATTTGATTAAATGTCATGAAAAATCTGTATTATTGTTTAAATGGGACCAGGTAATGCCTTTTACCTTCCGACAAAACGTTCAGGTGTCACAAGTTATTAATATAAATGAATAGGTTTAAACGAATTTCCAAGCTCTGTATGTTTATATAATTTCAGTTTAATCAATGATGTATCAAAATCTAAGCTGTACTTTAAATTTTCCCTTTGAGTAATTATTCATGTCTAAATAAGTGATTAAATTACATTTCATTTTAACTAGAATATTTTGTCAATGTCAATAGAAGATCAGCAATCTATGAAATCAAATATTCTGATTAAATTTCAATTTAAAATATGTTCAAGAACTCAAACAATATTATTTAAATATTTCAGGATTATACCCATTCATTAAAATATTCATATATATAAAAGACTCATTGAGATATTTTGGCTTAAAAATATATTATTATACTGTAATTCATTATACTCAAAAATGGATAACAAATATAGTACAATGCAAAGTAAAGATATTTATAGAAAAGTTTAAATATTATATATTTATCCCTAGTTAAATCATACAAATATTTGTGTATACCTTTTCTTGAGCCTAGGAAGACTGTTCATAATTGAGATCTTCATTAAAATTTCATTTACCTTATGGACGATAGAATTTATTTATTAAAACTATATAATTTTATACTACATTATTATATTATATAATATATATAAATATATATATATATATTATATATATATATATATATATATAATATATATATATATATATATATATATATATAATATATATATATATATATTGTTCATTTAAGAACGTAATATAATTTTACATATAATTTTATATTTAGTTTTGTAAATCACAATATTTAGCTTTTTTTATCATACTTATACCACCATGTAAGTTCTAGACGTTATAAAAGCATTAACATTTAAAGACATGTATTTCCATTGAATTTCAAATATTTGATATATAATATTACTAGTAGTGTACACACAGAGAAAAAAAATTAATTTTGTCTTAGGTACATTTTTCAAGATCCATTTACATGACCATTTGATCCGCACTCGAATAATTACATTTATTTTCATATCACTTTTAGCACAGGTCATAGATTCCTTATCATTCTCACATACTCTGTCTGTATCTTTTTCATATACAGTAGATTACTAGTACAGAGTATTCACACAGAGGAAAATAACTTTTGAACATTTTGTCGTAGGTACATTTTTCAAGATCCATTTACATGACCAGTTTATCCACAATTGTAATAAATATATTTATTTTGATATTACACTTAGTATAGATGATAACTTCCTTATTATTCTCACTTCCTCTTTCTGGTATCATTTTCATATACAGTACAAGTGGAGAGTGTTCACACAGAAAAAAGTAAATTTTGAGCATTCTGTCATAAGCATAATTTCCAAAATCCATTTACATGACCAATGTATCCACAATTATATTAAATACATTTATTTTCATATCATTGTTAGATTATAGCTTCCTTATTATTCTCACATCCTCTTTCTGGTATCCTTTTCATCTAGAGTAGACTTCTTACTAATCATAATCTTGATATCCTTATGATAGATTATGATAGATTATGATCTCCTGGAAAAATAAAATAACCAGAATTATGAAACTGTATGAATCATTGACTCACCAGTACCCTCGTCTTACTGTTAACGTGTATTTCTCAGTATATTGATGATAGTCAGAAAAAATTCTCAAAAAAATTACAAACACATTTTTAAACCTGGAAATAAGCTTGATTATTCCTATTGTTTTGCCTTCCTAATCATCTTCTTGGAACCGTTATTTTAGATTGATTTCAGATTGATTTAGAATAAATAACTTTCGAACATTGAACAAAACCTTTCTAGCAACATATTTGCATGATCAACCGTGAAAGAGAGTATCTTTATCAATCTATAAATCAATATTCAATTTCAAGCATCGCATCACGAAAGCGGAAAAAAATGTTGCAGATTTATTGCATAACCGTTAAACAAATTGAAAATTCATTACAACAAGTAGTCCCTGAATTCGAAATTATGAATGTATGTAATCGTTCAATACTGGTACTTTGGATACAGAAATATCGAGTCATATTTAGCTACATTAATATTAAATTATATAATTTCTCTACGTACTCCATTTTCGTGCATTGTAGACAAAAGAAAATTAGTTTACACTGTGTCCGGTCTCACATTTTTTAGATGTCATTTAAAAAATGGAACAAAATTAGCTAATCCAATAACACTAAAAATGTTCATTGTGACATAATCCAAGAACTTTTTAATGCAAGACGATCATCTGTTAACTTCCGTAGAATGATGGCAGTGAGTGGTAAATTACCAGTCTAATAAGATATTTTCTAATCTATCTCTATATTTTGCATATTTTGTATATAAAGCTTATATTCTTGTTGAACTCTCACTAAGAAATAAAATATAGATATTTTGTGATTTATTAGATCGTTCGTGCTATTTTACGAATTGTTTCTGCTTTTCCATTTATTGATTTTTTTATCTTTGCACAAGATGAAAAGTTGATACTATTGATAATAAGCCACAATGTATACGGTAACAAATATCATTTGTTTCGGAATAGATTTTTCTCATAGTAGGTTTGAAACTGTACCATAATTGAGATATCTTAAAGACTGATGAATGCTAGATATTTTTAGATTTGTTTTGAATCCTGAAAATCAGAATTTGCATTTTGTTAGTTGCAATTTCACGCAATGAAATTCGTGAGTTTACTATTATCAGATCTTTTATAATTTCAATATGTATAAATAGTTTCATACTATACGAAATATTATATTTTACCTAAATTAAGGGAATAACTATAGACGGGTGTGTCTCCATTTCGTTTGGTAAAATACAGCCATTAAATATATTATTAATATATTTTTCTTTTAACTACATTGTTAGATAAGATATATATGCGATTTCATGAACTTCTCCTTAATAAAGAAAAACTTTAAGACAGAATTTTCTACTAACTACAAGAAGTCTTACACACACACACACACACACACACACACACATATATTATATATATATATATATATATATATATATATATATATATAAATATATATATATATATAATATATATATATATATATATATATATATATATATATATATATATATATATATATATATACATATATATATATATATACATATGACTAACTACAAGAAGTCAGGGGAGATGCTAGATTTTGATAATTTTTAATACCATAGCTACAAATTACAAATTGGTGGCCATTCATATCGTAATGTAATACCAACAATCTATTTAACTGATATTTCTTTCTCTTTTTAATATTTTTATACATACAGATGAAGTTAATATAAAACATTACCCGGAGTTAACAATTTATTAAACGTGGTGCCTTTTCTAGCCCTCTATTTACACGAAACATAGTAGATTAATTTTTATTTTAATATAAAAATATATTTACATGTTTATGCATTTTATAACAACATCTTGTGATTATTCTGTTAAATGTAGTTTATAGTGTAGTTTTTGCAGTAAAATTATTATAATATTTTATGTGTTTATATCATTATTTAAATTAAAATAAAAGGTTGAAAGGCGTGGAAAATTATGAAAGATTAGTAGTATAAAGTTTGGTAACCTCTGAACAACTCATTTCTCCAGTTATGTCTCCAAATCAAAAGATTCTTTGAAATATAAGTTTTAATATTGTAGCAATTGTAGCGTTAAATGATTATTCGCATTTGAATTATCTGCTTTTTATTTATATTACTAGTACTTCTAAAATATTAAATTACACGTGTTTAAGGTTATAAAAGACATATTTTAGTATTTTAAAGTTTTAATACTGTCATTTTCCTGTAAATGTATGTATACCACAAATAATTTAAATCTAGAACTAATTTCATGTAACTGACGGGGAAGTTTTAAGTGCGAACATTAGTTTCTGTGCCATATATTTGTTAATTATTCTATTGGTAATGATATCTATATGTTGTATTGAAAAATTCTGATGAATGCAATACTATAATAACAGAAAAGAAAATTTATTTTCTCATTGCTTGTAAATATTAAAGTATTCTATAATTTCTAATTTTGCTTAATACGCAGATAAAATAATCTAATTTAACAAATTTATTTCATATTCAATGCAATGTAAAAATGTGTAATAAAATAATTAACATATAGAACAACTTAGATAAAGCTTTCTGCTTGCTGTGCTGGATGAATTTGTATAATCCGGATGATAGATTAAAATCATGAACTTTTTCAGCTAAAATAATTAATTGTGTGCTAGTTCTATACGACAGGA
>CM063501.1:76406685-76421685 GCA_032207245.1 Pardosa pseudoannulata | reverse complement strand
TTCTAGTTTCCTCTGGAGTTATGATAAAACAAAACCATACACAAATGAATAACTTAAATATTATATCTAAGGAGATTCTTTATATTTTTGACAAATGTTTCTGTTTTGCAATATAAATATTCAGCTTTGAACTTTATTTAAAATAATTTAAATATTATATGTTTATAATAAAAAAAATACGTGTAACTGAGGAGACCTAATTTAGGGTTGTTTGGTACTGGTCAAATTTCCTGTGTTTAGATCGATACTAATCATCCAGCACTTTCCTTTTTATTTTCAACCCGCGACGACGCTAATTCTCAGAGTTAAGCAAAAATGCAAGCCTGATCTTGGAGGCCTGATGCAAATTTTTTAACAGAATACAATTCAAATTGCTTTTGATGATGAATAGAAAATTTGTATTACCAATTATATTTTATTAAAGGCTAAAAATAAATTTCGGATTATTTGAAATATTAATTTTTAAATGCATTATGGCTCGTTTTTATTAGTATTCCCAAAGCCCAAGCTTAAGACAAGTTAGCAACGTAAACCTAAGCTTTATACTTCACCATTTTAATCATATAAGGATATATTTTTCACAGCATCTCTTCCTCTAACCAAAACACTAAATAAAAATGCAGAAGTTTAATCGCATTTACTGCGTCTCTGGACTTCGAATGGATTAAATGTATCTCGTTCTGAGAAAGATATTCATATAAAATTGCAAAAATAAATGTTATTTAGGTCTAGTAGAATTATAAGACAGTTACTGAAAATTTGAAAAGTTTATTTCTATTGGATGATTTTGTGTGGGAATATTTTAAAACTCTTCTGTCTGGCAGAGACTCACCAATCGATAAGATGGATACTAATGACCAGATTTATTATATTACTAACCCTGCTGAGAAGGATAATGAGTGTAATATGCCTTCAGCAAATGTTGCAGAGCAAGGTGAAAAAAAGTATTGTCAAAATTTTATATCAGATTGAAATAGCTGTCAAGAAACTAAACCACCACATATCAGCTGGACATGATGGAATTAAGCCTGAACTAAATGATATCAACAAACAAGCTTTAATTAAACAGCTATACTGTATTATTAGCTGGATTTGGACACAAGAGCAAACGCCCACAGAATGGGAAGAGAAATTTATTTGTCCAATTTTCATAAAATGTGACAAACTTGAGTGTAGTTTATGTAGAGAGAGATTTAAGAGAACTGCGAGTCCATCATTGGCGATCTATTGTCTTTGATAGAGTCAGGTGGAGGAAGTTCACGAAGACGGTCTTTGCCTGTAACCAGGCTGTAGTGCTGACGAAGAAGAAGATTTTGTGTGGAATGCTTGTATAACGCCCTGGACTCAATGTCCCAACACGTGTTTTCGCAGGTAAATCGGGGTAAATAAGTGTACATTTTCAACACGGAAGCTCTTGTTTTTCGTCAGCATTCGCCTACATTATATCGCAATATTATTTACTATTTTACTAAGAGACTACCCCCACTATAAGCCCCCAACATTGATTTCTTAGACGATATAACTCAAATTACAAAAATAATTTGGTTAATTGAGCTCTTGTTACTGTCTCTAATTATATTGCAATCTGATCTAACATCAATTCCTTATCAGTCCTTGTAAACAATCGCCCCTAAGATTTATTTATTGAATGCTTTTATCTTGACTTCGTTTTCTGTAAATAGTACCAATGTCTTCAACGCATTTACATTTTTTGACATCACAAGTTTGCCTATTTCTCAATGTTTTTACAAGTCCTTGTCAGTATCTGCCATACTTCCAATGTTTTTATCACACGACCTCACCATCGCATTTCTCATAATTAGTTAAATGTTTCGTTAACGATATAGTCTACATAATTCAATTGGAAATTTTATCTAAATTCTAAGATAATTAAATATAGACGTAAGACAAATTATTATTCACTTGCTAATCTTTTCTCACGAGAAAAAAGCAATGGCTCAGAAAATTTCATATTCTTTTGAGGAGAAGCAGAATAAAAAATTGGACTGCGTGCTAACGATGAGCTTGATTTACCAGCCAATGACTTTCCATTGAAATTCAGTTATAAACCAGTCACATAATTTGAGAAATTGATAAGGTGTTCCATTTTGCTACCGATATTCAAGACTTCAAACCCTCTGCTGAATTTGTCAGCCATTTGAAATCAGTTTTTAAGCAGTAACTGTCCCTCGTATACCTAAAAAGTAGACCGTAGCTGACCAACTCAACCAACCAGGTAATAGTGTTAACATTAAGCATTTAATTTTTTTGTAGATTTCAAAATAAATGTGTATATATATATATATATATATATATATATATATATATATATATATATATATATATATATATATATATATATATATATATATATATATATATATATATATATATAATATATATATATATATATATATATATATATATATATATATATATATATATATATATATATATATATATATATATATATATATATATATATATATTACATATATTTATATATCTGCACATTGTTTAAGTTTATTTTTAGGAGAATTTTTACATTAAATTCTAAATTTAATCGTTATAGTATGTATAAATAAGCCAATTTACAAGATAAAGCCTATCTAGATCATGCATTAAAATAATAATGAATTGTATTTTTTACTTTTATGAACATCATTTATATGAAAAAAAATGTAAATATATACCTTATGTATGCATGAATGCATTTTTTAATTGTTTATTATATTTTCCACAAAGCATTATTCTGAATATTGCAAGGTTGAGAAATAGTCTTAATATATTCGTTGAATTTAATTTCGTTTTTGTAAACTTTTATAATATTAATAACTTTTACTCTCGGTTATTGTAAGAAACTGTCTTAAAATCACTGTTATAATAACTAGCTTTCTGAACATTTTATGCGATTTATAACAAACGATCTTTCTGAGAACTGCATACAATAGGAAATTAGATATAGCTGAATATTTTAATATAAATAGTGGCAGTACAATTATTGTGCAGATGCTATTAATTATCACCAAGATCTGATTATTGAAATTACATCTATAAACGGTTCTCACTACTATTAATTGCTAATGTATATCGATCAATCAATACAGGTACACATGTTTAAGATATACTTTTTGTGATTTGTGGGGAATAAAATATAATAAACGATATTTGCTTTCAATTGTATTCTACAGAATATTAAACAGCCCACTAATTGGTTTATAAACAATAACTCTTGAAGTAGTATGCAATAATGTTTAATTATTCCTAAAATATAATTCATTGAAATCACATTAAACGGTTCTGACTGATGTATTATTTCTATATAATTTTAACGATCCCATAGTTGTAAATCTGAGGCATATGTAATTATTCCTTTCATCATTGCATCTGTACATATCAATTGCTCTTAATTAACTAAAACAAAAATGTTTTTAAGCAATTTTTAAGTAACCCATGATCTAGTTATCAATGAAGTTTATATAAACCGATGTTTTGTATGAATGACATTAAGTAAGAAAACCTGTAGAAACTAGACTAAACTCAGTGAAGATGTTTGTTGTAGTTACAGTTTTCATACATAATGTTAATCCACACACTGTGATACCATCTGTGAATGATGATGGCATATTAATAATAAGATGGAGCAGAAACCGCTTTTGACATCAGTGTATAAATCAAAAAACTTTAACCATCAAACAATTTCGCTCCATATTTTAAACTATAACATGTCAAATATTTATAGTTCATGGGTACCTCATAATTTAAAATATAAAATTTTACATAAACCTTTTTTGAACTAGATGGCAACTAATTCTGACAGTGGATTACCAACAAAAACAATCATCATAAAAAGAGGACACTGTGTTTAAAGGACACTTGCCTCTAACCCTATTAGCATTAATACCTTTACACAATTTAAAGATATAATTATTATCGACTTTGCTGCACAATTAGATATTTGGATTGAATAGAAATACATGCATTAACACACTGTACATGCACAGACGCACACACACACACACACACACACACATATATATATCACTTAATTAAGGATGGATTAAATGCTAATCTTATAACTCCCAACTACATTTCTCAGATGTTCCTTTAAAATGTTTTAACTTCTGTGACAAACAAATTACAGAACTCTGAGTTTCTGACGAATTATAGGAATGCCCGAGGGTCAGAAATCCTTATAAAATGTATTATTCTTGCAGTATAAACCTCTTAAAGTGAATATATTTATTTATTCTATGTAAGTGAAAATGAACAATATATTGTTAAACAGCATATTATACACAAAATATGTGCTATTAGCAATTCACAATAAGGAAGAAACAGTAAAAAATAAAATTTTTAGTTCAATAAGTTGAATGTGTACAAGATAATAGAGCAATTTATTGCAACGTCACGAACTACTATAATGCCCTTCCCATTCATTTTCATGTTTACAGCAAAAAATAGACAAACAATAAATTGCCCTTCCGTTTGAAACTAAAGCAAGAACTGTCTTAAGTTGAGATGTGCCCCACTGCGTGAAATCGCCTTATTCTCAAACAAACCAACACCAGAAAAACAAACCATTTTCTTTACCTGCCTGATAGGATACTTTACAATTCTACAAAATTAAAGTTTACTAATCCTATCCTATGACGGGCTATATGCTAGTTATGTATTAGTAGTAGTCAAATATGGATTTGTGTAAATTTTCATCCGCTGCCTGGCCATGCTAGCGTACTTTCGACGAAGCTTTCACCATGATTGGTACTTTTCAACTCTAGAAGAGTCCAAAGGTTGAGGTGAGGTCCTTGCTCTCACAGTTGCGGTTCGGTTCGAACGTTCGTTTTGATGTCACTTTGACGTCAACTTGCGGACAATTTGCTTGCAAACGATCAAGATGACGTCAAAATGACGTCACCACGAACGTTGGAATCGACTCACAATGTCCAGAGTAAGCCAGTGCTTCTTGCATTCAGTACTTTAGATGCTGACTTTAATTAACTCAGAAAAGTTTGTTTTTATGCTGCATTAATATTTTGGCATTACATAGCGACAACGCAGCAGTTTTTTGCCATAATATTTTAAAAAACTATACAATTTACTTTTTATTAATGTAATTATTTTTATTAATTAATTAAAGTTATTTTATGTATGAAAAATGCTACTACGCCTCCGTAAAGAAAACGAAAATTTGTAGCTATCATAATTAGATACAATGTATTATTAGTAGAAGCCGAATAGGGCTTTGTATTTGGCAACTGCAAATATGCAAATTTTTATCCACTTCGTGGCCATGCTTGCTTACTTTCGAGGAAGCTTTCAACAATATTGGCACTTTGAAGCTGTAGTAGAAAGTCCAAAGGTTGCGTCTTGCTTTCTATTCTTTAGACGATGCTTTTTTCTAACTTTAAACAGTTGGTGTCTTTGAATTGCATTTATATTTTCGCAAAATCTAATAACGCAGCAGTTGTGTTACCTAGTATTTTAAAAAGCAAAGTAATTTAGGATGTATTGAAACTTGAAGGATTTAATATTTTCCATTTGCAGCTTTGAAGGTGAGGGCAAACAGCATTTCATTCTGGATACTTAAAATACGAATTTTGGAGCTTTGAAATTTTATCTCAGGTTAATTTAAGTGCAATTGTTTGCATAAATATATTCATTTAGATTAAGTTACGCACCAGAAGATTTTACCAGTATTGAATTACTTTGGAAATAGTATCAATTTAACTTTTTATTCGAATTAATAAGGTAAAACTTATATTATATTTTATTGGATATACAACATTGTATGCATACATATGTGTGTATATATACGTTCACACCCACGCTTATAATGTATATGTATGTATACTGGATATATGCATTTATAATATCATATATAACTCTACTGAATCAAAAATTCCCTTCTAATTATAGAAATATAATTTGAACGCTTATTGCGAACTAAAACATTGGAGTTACGAATAAGTTTATTTTACTTTTGTATTATAGTTAGTTGTACTAATATTGTTTAAAAGTCTATTATTGTTGAAAACTTTGAATTTACATAAATTTAAGTGTTGCATCCCTTTCTTTCACAGATTTAAATTCTGACTGCTGGTTTCCGAAGATTTAAGAAATTACCTTGAATAATGGTGTCGCCTTTGGAACAAAAATTCTAAGATAATGAATGGATCGTTATAATAATCAATGATGAAAAAATATAAATTCATTTGAAAATTTTAAATTTGCCCAATTATCGGTATAATAAATTGGACTTGAGGAAAATCTCAAAGCAAGGATTATCAAGATAACGAGTTATAAAGTTATTGAGTTAATGTATAATGAGGCATGATTGCTAATGAAATATAAAATTCAATTGAAAATTGAACTCCTTACTAGAATTTTTTTTAAATGGTGAAGCAAATCTCTGCATGAAATTGTCAGGTTTGACTGATGGATAAAAATGTTAAGTTAGCAATTACTAAATATTCTGTTTGGCATACTATAGGCATCAAATTAATACAAAATTACGTTCAAAATTTTTAAATTTAAAATCTTCATTTTCTCGTTTTCGGGTTAGTAATTTATTTTAGATTGTGGACTAACAATACATTTTATTTTTTCTTTCCTCTATTATCTCTAACTTTCTATATAAACGAAAACGAGTAGCAGTGTTCATCGATTTTGGCAAATGATTTTAATAAAATTTCTGTCAAACTTGATACATTTATGCAGAAATTGAAAAAGTAGAAATGGTGATATATAGCGATTGATATACTAATAGGTGCTTAAAATTCTTACTTCCCAATACTTAGATTTATTTTTCTATTGCAAACTTTTATAAGCTATATTATTCGTAGGTACGTGTTGTAGAATTCTTTAACAGATTTCGTTGATATGTCGCTTGAGAATCAGTAATTTATTCCCTACTTTCTTACTTTTAAAATTAGTAAAATGAAGAATAAAATTAAATTTACCTTTTTGAGATTCAAAAGAATTTTTTAAATATAACATACAAATAATGCAGTACACAGCTTCCAAAAAAGCTAACAATAATTTTGAAAAAAGTTGAATGTTCTAATGATCAGAAGAGAAATCTAACTTATATAGCTCTGCTATAGTTTTATTTTGGTTGAATTTTCACATTTCGGTGCTTCAAATCTGAAATTGTTACAATTAAATTTTTATCCTAGCCTTAATCGTGCAAGTTTTGGGCAACCAGTTTCAAAATCTCACAACTTTCGGAGGTATTAGACTCAAAAATATGCCAGAAATGAACTTGCCAATACAATCAAAACTATTCCGTACATTAAATGTACCATTGTTAAAAGTGTTTACACACTAAGTATACAGCAATCGCAATAGGCGATGAGTTTTACTTCAAGTTTTGAATGGAGTGCGTGATTTTATACTACGGAAGCAAATGATTTGAGACTGTCAGCATGTCAACAGGTGGAACAAGCTAAATAGAAGAAAGTTGCATGCCGTTTAGACACCGAAACAGACTTCGGGGAAGTTTTTCAAACTTAACCAGGCTGTGTTTGATTTCTAATGTTACACTTAATGCTTTGGAAGATAATCAACGAAAGCAACTCTGTATGTCCAGTAAAATGTCGAATTGAAATATATTTGTACCTCTAACTTGATTTTAAAATGCCATCCTTATGCTGAAATATACTGGGAAGTCTTAAGAATACGGATACCTCATGCACAGGTAAGAAAATTTTATACTTATATGTAATTTGCTTACCTAGCTTTACATATATTCTTAAACTACTCCTGTAGAGTTTTTTCTGATATCGTGCATTAAAATGGGAATTAAAATAAAATTATGGAGTTCCAGCCTCTGGGGTAGTAGATTGCAAACGTCGTTAAAGGATATAAAAATTCGAATGTTTATTTTAAAATCGGAGTCTATTTTAAACTTACAAAATTTTATTCCTTGACATTGCTTTCCATGAGAAATTTACGGCTTTAAAAGTAATTAGATTCATTTTAATAGAGGATATAGATATAAATAACTCTTGATATTTATAATTATCAAATTTCACGAATCTAATAAAAAAAATTTAGTAAAATGATTTCTAAAGTAATAAGGTGAAATGTAAAGTTTTAAATATAGTAAATATGACCTCTGAACTGAAGACTTGAATTTTTAAATCTTGATATATGTAGCTCTATTTACATCTTTGATTCGACATGATGTAGTCTTTGTAACAATGGATTTCTATGAGCCAAAATGATTTTCATATTTTGTATGTATTTTAGTTTTTAATTGTATACAAAAACGCCGTACGGCAACTCCTCTCACCTTTTTGCCGTTCACGACCCTGTCAGATAAAATAAATTTGAAGTATGTTGTTATAGAATTGTCTTTGGAATTTAGTTAATAACACCCATCTAGAATTGTAAATATATACTGTTAGATAAATTTTAAGTAACAAATACTAGACAACTTTCTCTTTTATATACAGATATATAGTTGAAAGATTAGCAGTTGAGACCTGGATTATTCAATAGTTTCTAAACAATATTTTATAGGTTGTTTGGGAAACAAAAAGGACGTTGGTGTCAAAGTAGTGGAGTATCAATGAAATTTTTACGAGAATTTCATCACATTCCTTGGATGAAAATTAGACACTGAGCTGCAACAGCAGTACGGTTCGACTTAGACAGCATACTTTCCGAACAAAATTACTGGATAGACCCTTTAAAAAGGAGTTAAGGTACAGAATTTTTAATTGTTTTGGTTATAAAATATTTCTGCAACCTTCATCTAAATCTCCACTTATAAGCTTATGTTAATATTAATACACTTTATGTAACTTTTTTCAACTTAAGTAGTTATCAATAATTCTAAACAATTTTTATAGATGGTTTAAGTGACACAAAGGACATATTTGGACTTAATTCAGTCAGAGCAAGTAATGGTGAAACACCTGCGTATAGTCGATGTATGTTTGAGAATTTTATCAGATTCCTTTAAGATGTATAAACATAAAAGCTGAAACAGCAATACATATGGACCAAGACAGCGAACATTATCATAATCAGAGTACAGAAACTGAATTCCAATAGGAGGTAAGGAACATAATTTTAATTAATTTTGTTTTAAAGTTGCTGCACCTAAATCTGCGCTGATAAATTTATATTAATGCACTTTATGTATTTAATCTTAAATTTTTAAAGTTTTTTTGTTAAAATCGCTTCTGTAAAATATTTGTAAAATTTTGTTTTATTGGAGTTTTTTTAATTGGAATTTGTAGTTTAGCAAGAAGTGAAATGAACTAGTTGCATCGCTAAATTTATTTTACTAGTGTGTTGATATTAAAGATTAATATCGTTGTTTAAAAGTGTAAAACAGTTGTGAAAGTTTGACAATTAGTAGATAATATTGAACTAGTGGCATGAATGTAATTTTTGCAATCCTTTCTTTCAGATTAAAGTATTTGCTGCTTTTGGATTCCTTAAAGAAATCAAAGTGAAAAATGTCGCATTTCAAACAAAACTAGAGTTTATTTTAAGAACATTGTCATTGTTCATTATTTTTCTAGGAATACCATTAGGCTAATACAAAATGAAAACGCAATAGTCAGGAATAAAACTTAAAATTAAAGTCAATTTAAATTTGCTCGAAATTGAGTATTAACCCCATAACTGTTTCGTACGTACAACATACGGGTTCAGGTGCCGTGATACATGTTTTTCATGTCATTTGTCCTTCACACTGAATAACTATTTTTTGCTTCCATCATTAAACTTTTAAGTGAAATAGAATCTTTGAAATCTGAAACCTCCGTGGTAAATTGCAAATGGCGTTTAAGAAATTGGAGTATTTTGATTTTAAAACTTTCTCCGTAGTCTAATTATTTTAACACTTTTCCTGTGCTGTACACCACATGTTATATACACATCTAATACTGTATTTGCTTGTATTTCACGAGATACACAAAGAGCTTTTATAAATAAGAGCTTTGGGTTCTCTTGGGTTTCTCTTTGGGTTTAGAAACATTGGCTTTCTGATAGGTTTTGCATTACTCCTCGAGTTTTTATCTTTGAGTTTTTGGTTTGCCTTTCTTTTTTTTAGGGAAGACCGACTTTTTTATTGTGGCAATTTAATCTACAGACAAAAAACTAAGACCAGCAAATCAGTGCTTTGTATGTTCACTGCATAAAAATGACAGCGGCAAAAGAATTCGAAAAGACTAGGAATTTTTGTTCCATACTGTGACGTAGCACTAAATGTGATCTTTAGAGAAAACAGGATAAGTAAATATACTTGTAGTATTTGCACTCGAAAATAATTGCGTAATAATTGTAATAAAAAATATTTATATTTTTATATGCTCAACTGTAAATGTAACTTCCCTTTCTGGCGTAAATGAGTATGGAAAGACAACCTCCATGGAAAGCATTATTTCCTATAAAAAAGTTGTTATACGTAATTCAAAATTCAAAATTTACTTTTAATAACATTTTTAAGCTTATAAATGTAAAATGAATAAACATGTGATAGAAAATAACACTTTATGGATCGAAATCATGAGGAATTGAAAATTAAGGCGTTAATCTTGAGGAAAATCCTTCTCTAAGAAAGGAGTTATCGGGTTTGACAGGTTATAAATTTTAGGTTTAAGGTAATTGTGAAACATTCTCTCTGGCAAACCATACGAATACGAAAATAGTTGTATTTTCAAAATTTCAAAACTAAAATCTCAATCTTCTCGTTTTTGGCAAGGGAATTAAATTGTTTTAGAGGGGGGAGTAACAGTAATTTTTTTTTCTCTATCCTGTATTTTCTCTAACTTTCTAAACAGCCGAAAACGAGCAGCAAAATTTATAGATTTAGAAAAATGACTTAATTGGAACTTCTGTCAAACCTGGTATATTCATGTATAACTTAAAAATATGGGTGGCAGTATAGAGAGCTCTAAATACACGGAACGATTTTTATATTACCTACTTCACAATATTTAGATTTAACTGTCCTATTACAAAGCTTTTGGCTGTAATGTTCGTAGGTAGTTGTTAGAATTCCATAAAAGATTTCATTGAAGTTTGTAAATTAAGAATTTTATTCCATCCAATTATAATAAAATGAAGTAAAAAGTTAATGTGCAAAAACAAAAATTAATATTACGTGCATATTACATCGATATCTATCACCTGTTCATGTTAATTTTGGAAAACTTAGTCTACAGATTAGAAGAGATAAATCTAGTTTGCATGATTCTATTTTATTTCGGTTTCAATTTCATATTTCATTGCTCTTGTATTTGAACTTGATACATTAAATTTTCATACTCTACTTAATAATAAAAGTTTACTTCATAAAGTCTTGGAATTTCATTATTTTAAGCGATATTAGAAACCCGAAAAATGTTGTACTCAAACGCGTCAGTAAAATCAAAACTACTGAGTCAGTCCAAATATCTAATATTTCAGATAATTCATTCTAAAAAGTATTTTACACGATTGTATACTTAGTGTATAAAACGAATCGCAATAGGTCATGAATTTTAACTTGTTTTAAATGAAATGCGACATTTTAAACTCTTCTACTTTGAGGAGGATTTTTGGAAGTGTGTGAACAAGTGCCTCAAGCTATATAGAGGAATGTGTCGTTTAAGCACTGAAAAAGACCTCGACGAAGTTTTTCAACCAAAACAAAGAAGTATTAGATTTCTAATGTCATTTTTGATACCAAGAGCAGACCATAAACGGAGGTAACTTTTAATGCCAACAAGACATAGCCATGGTTGTCCAAGAGAAATGCATGTGTACCACACGCCGTAGCCATAATTTTGAACAACTCGCTAGGATTATAATCCTGAAATACTGGAATATCGAAAGAATGTGGATATTTTAGGCAAAAGTAAGAAAATTGTTTAAATTATAAATGTTGTGAGTGTATTCTTAAGCTCCATACTGAACTATTTTTTTGCTTCTGCTCTCATTAATTGAATTTTTAATTTGAATATATTCTTTGTAATTTCAAACCTCCGTGGTAAATTGAAAATGCCACTTAACCCCTTCCGGTAAAATGACGAGTCTAGCTCGTCATTAGTTTTTCATTCCATACCGCACAATGGCGAGCTACACTCGTCATGCGATTAAAGTTACTGTTAAATATGATAATTAATTTAGTTTAAAATTTCTAGTGTACTGAATTTGGCAACACTTTTATCACTTGGGAAAATCACAAGTCACTATTGCATATTGTTTATTTAGAATTTCTTGATACAAGTCATTTCCAAATTAATGAGTCAGAATAAAAGAACCTAAAAAATGCCGTGTGTGTTACAAGAATCAAATTAAGGGTGAGACTACTTGGCGGTGTAAACAATTACAATTTCCTTTGCAATTTGTTTTGAAAAGTACCACTAGCTTGAAGACTATTATCTGTATACCTTATTAATGTTTTTCTTTGATATTTTCTTAATTTTACTGTTTCTGATATTATTTAACACTATGTAAAGAGTGGATTTTAATTAAGAATATGTAAGAATTGTAAAATGAAACAAGTTTTTTAAATAAAAATTAAATGGTTATTTCATGCAGTTTTTAATAATTAAATCATACAGGAAGGGGTTAAGAATAAGGAATTGGTGTATTTTGATATTAAAACTTTATCCGTAGTCTAATTATTTTAACAATTCTCCTGTGCTGTACACCACATGTTATATACACATCTAATACTTTATACGCTTGTATATCATAAGATATACAATATTTTATATATAAACTTGGGTATAATCTATACTGTCATATGTGATAAACAAGCGTTTAAAGGAACTGTAAGTGTATAACAATCTGCCTATCCTGTGAGTCAAATATTTTGCAACTTGCAAAAATTTATTTGTATTTACTTCTACAAGAAACTTAAAGCTGAAAAGCAGTTAGAAGCATGTTTTAATTTGCTAAAGTATCTATAGATGACCTTATATCTAATTAGATTCATATATTATGAATCGGTTTTAAAATGGACTTGTAAATGAATGGTCTGAAATCTAAAACTTCATTCATCGTGAGAATGTTCTCGGAGCTCGAAGAAGCCTGAATAGAAGATATAAATTTTATAATGGTTAAAATTTTGTTTTAAAAATAGTTTAGCTACTCTGTGGTAATAAGCTTATGCTTATATTATTGCTCTTCATTTATCTTAATTCAACTTTCTAAAGTTACATGTAATTGCTTTAAAATATTTTTAAAACTGTAACTCTATGCCTCTGTCCGTATTTGAGAAAAAAACATGCTAAATATTTTACTCTTTAATTTTGTTATTTATGTTATTGGGTGTGTTGGAGATATATTTTGAACTTAGCAATGTTGTCTAACAACCCTAGACAACTAGATAAGATATTTTGTAATTCACCTGGCAGTTAAATAATAAATGAGATAAAAGTTTATATTTTTAAATTATTTTGATTAATTTATTTTCCTAATGTACAATTTCTAGGTTTTCTACGCCATCGAAGACAATTTTAGACCCAAAAAGCCTTAGGAAGACTTGAGTAGAATATATCATTCTGGAAAGAAAAATGACAACTCTTTACTTCCTCCAGAAGTCGTTAAAGTCTCAAAAAGGTTGTTGGATGAACCAGGCACGTAAGCTACATATATTAAAGGGAAGAGGGGGCACCCTTGAACGAATTCTCAAATGAATCTTTGTAATATGAAGCAGAAACAAAATAGAAGACTGTCCGGCTTGACCTACCATTTGCAGAGGTATAAGATTCGAAATTAGAGCACATTTGACTAAATATTAACTTTCAATGTTTAAATGCTAGTGCTTAAAGACTGTTATTCAGTGGAATCTGCTTGAAGTCCTTAAAAACGTTGTTTAAATGTGGTGTCATGTACACATTCTGTTTACCTTATTACCTATCTGCACTGTAGAAGGGGCCTTTTGATTTTTCTTTTCATATTATACTGTTTAGTGTGCTGTGACATTATTTAACCAATGTACACAATTAGTGAAAATTGTATCTACACAAATTCTATTTCATTTTTCCGATACAGGAGCCAAAAGTAGAATTAAGCCTTTAGAAACTGTTTATACTTTCCACAATGTGACAACACCCTTTAAAAATAATGCAAACAATAGTATATTAATCGGAGCATGGCCATGCTTTTCAATTAGGTTAATATTAGTTACCTACTTTAGCGTTTAGTTCTTAAAATAAGTATAGATTAGTATGAATTTATTAGTGTATTTCGTAGCATGCTATTAGTTTTTAGTATAGTATGTATTTTAGTCTTTTCATTAGTTTGTATCTTTCAAATCCTTACGACAAATATGAAGATAAATGTGTTGATATTCACAGTATTGACAGCTTTTTGGAACAAGTTTTTACCATGCTACAAGATTATTAAATATTCTACACTTACATTTGAATTAAGGTAAAATGCACTTTCATAGTTACTGAAAAACAGCGGTAATACTGATATGAAACAGTATCAAATATAGCTCGAATGTTTAAAAAAAAGCATGCACATTCATGCTATTTCAGGGTATTTGACCAAATAACTAATATATTACAAAACAAAAACCTAAAACACCATTTATATAAATCTAAAAAATTGAGCAGCTTTAAGCAAAAAAATCTCTTTATCAAACAAGTTTATTTACTTCCTAGGGACTTTTTAGATGATTAATAACATTGTGTCAATATTGTATAATTCAGAATTCCTGGTTGATGAAAGTGTTTTATTGTAAGCCGGATGCATTTAAAGACTGAAATAGAATTATTTCTTGCGGAAATTTAAGCAAAGTTGTGCTTTGAATTGTATATAAGCATGTATAGCGGCGAAATAAACTATTTTTACCTATGTCTATATTAGTATATTTATAATAATTACCTTCTTACATGTTAGCGGTTCCTTTTTATTGTAAGTAGCATATTTTTGAGTTTGAAAATGAAATACTATAACTATTTCTTGTTAACGTAAACAAATTTGGGCATCATGTATTTACACTCATGTAAAGGGATGAAATGATATCTTTAAACTTCC
>CM063501.1:76386685-76399185 GCA_032207245.1 Pardosa pseudoannulata | reverse complement strand
ATTTTACAAATTTGAAAGGTAGATTTATGTAAACAATATACAAGTCTATGATCTGTGATAACCCCTGTTATTCTTTCAGTAACATTTTCTTATAAAGGATTTATTACTATTTGTCCACAAACTTACTTTGAAAATTTTTTTTCTCCAAAACATAAAGAAGTTTTAAATATTGAATATTATGATTATAAATTCAGTATGATTAAAATGCAATTTGTCATTGATGAATCATAAACAGTCCAAATTGATTAGAGTATATTGAAAAGAATAATGTACTATATTTTACCTAAATAATTTTTGCTTAAGATTCCTTATAAGCATTACGAATTTTATCCAGTATAGACTACTTGTAATGTATGGTTATCTTGTGCAATATTATTTGATTCTTGCAATGGAATAGTCAACGATATCTTAAATGTGCTCTAAAATGTTTGGTACCTACATCTTAAAGCTAGAATATCAGTGAATGAAGTAGGATTTGAATCCTCAGACACAGTGAAGCGAAATAGCGATGTACCCTGCTACATTTTATCTAAATATTTGGTGTTTTAGATTACTAATAAGCATTACGAATTTTATCCAGTATAAACTACTTGCAATCTATAGTTATCTTGTTCAATATTATTTAGATTGTAGTGGTGTAATCATCAACGATAAATTAAATGTGATCTAAAGCTTTGGTACCTACACCTTAGTGCTAGAAAAAACAATCAATGAATTAAGTCGATTTTGAATCCTCAGACACAGTGAAGTGAAACACCGAGTTACCCTGCTACATTTTTTCTAAATAATTGGTGTTTAAGATTCCTAATAAGCATTACAAATTTTATCCAGTATACACTACTAGCAATCTATAGTTATATTGTGCAATATTATTTAGATTCTTGCGATGGAATCGTCAACGATATCTTAAATGTGCTCTAAAAAGTTTGGTACCTACATCTTAACGGTAGAAAAATAATCAATGAATGAAGTAAGTTTTGAATCCTCAGACACAGTGAAGCGAAACAACGATGTACCCTGCTACATTTTGTCTAAATAACTGGTGCTTAAGATTCCTTATAAGCATTACGAATTTTATCCAGTATAAACCACTAGCAATCTATAGTAATCCTACGCAATATTATTTAGATTATTGCTATGTAATCATCAACGATATCTTAAATGTGATCTAAAAGGTTTGGTACCTACACCTTAGTGTTAGTAAAAACCTCAGACAAAGTGAAGCGAAACAGCGATCTACCTGTCCACTTACAGTTTGGATTTGGAATTCATTATTACTAAACTGTAATGAAATACATATAAAAGGTAATGCAAAAAAATAAAAAACGCATAGACGAAGTTGCTTGTGTAGTATAAAATAATAGCGATTTCTCTTAGTTTACAAAACTATGTCTAGTATAATATGTTAGTTTCTGCATTACACTTAAAGGTTTATGTTTTTAGTTCATAATCATATATCTTGTAGAATATAATAGTTTTTACATTATTAAAAGTAATATAAAATTTCCTATCTGCTTGAGAAAGGAAATATTAGAGATGTATTTGTTTTCACCTTTCAAAGCTTAAAATATTTTCAATTGGAAATACATCAATAGGATTAAAAAATCTGTTTTTTATTGAAAAGAAGAAGCAATATTTTTCAGTTTAAAATAAAAGAGCTTTTGATCCATTTACTTCTCATGTTTAGTTGTACAAGTTTTTTCTTCTCTAGTCACTGGGTATTGAGTATTAGTTGTGGAAAAATTCTTAACTAAATAGTAAATACAGTCAGTAGATATCGTAGTTTGAGAAGTTAGTAAAAGGGTTTCACACAATTTTACGTTTGATTGGGTGTCAAAACAAAAAGTTAAAATAATACATGTCTTGGCACAATATTTATTTTTAAATTTTGATATAAGTAATCTATTTGAATTGTTTTAAAACAATCTTAGAAACTACAGAAATTATTATTGAAGGAAAAGATAATTCTTTTGCCACATTGCAGCATACTTTTGTTTAAACAGAATTATTAGAACTAAAGTGTTTTAGAAGGTAGTTTTTACATTAAAACAGCTAACTACTACTAAATGTCAAATAAAATTCTTTTAAAATTATGTCTTCTATAAAATATCTGTCTAAAAGGATGAAAAGTAACATAAATACAAAAGATAATTAAACAGGATATATATATATATATATATATATATATATATATATATATATATATATATATATATATATATATATATATATATATATATATATATATATATATATATATATATATATATATATATATATATATATATATATATATATATATATATATATATATATATATATATATATATATATATATATATATATATATATATATATATATATATATATATATATATATATATATATATATATATATATATATATATGTACATATATGTATATATATTATATATATATATATATATATATATATATATATATATATATATATATATATACATATAATATATATATATATATATATATATATATACATATAAATATATATACATATATATATATATATATATATATATATATATATATATATATATATATATATATATATATATATATATATATATAATATATATATATATATATATATATATATATATATATATATATATATATATATATATATATATATATATATATATATATACATATATATATATATATATATATATATATATATATATATATATATCTATATTAATATATATATATATATATATTATATATAGATATATAAATATATATATTTTTAATATGTATATTACTTATATAAATTAATATTTTAAATGAATTACTAAATGTTAAGTTAACCGTCAAACATTTTCAATATCCTTACTATTTTAAATGTTTGTATAAAATTTTCACAGCTTTTTAAGCATTTTTTTAATATGAATTTTCATACATCTTGTTTGCTTAGTCTTTCAGTACATAGAAACAATGTGCATATTTTTATATATTGTTTTTTTCTGTATGGAAAATTGCCAACGAGAAAACAAAACAATTTATAACTTTATTATTCTATTATTTCTAGTGTCATTAATATTATTCTAAAATTATCTGCTACATATTTTTCTCTGGCTTAATTTATGATGTTCACGAAGCGGTAATAAACTTCTTTACTATGATGAATAGCTGTTTTATCATTTAAGTATGTATGTAAATCTTAATTGGATTCCTTACTGCCTTACACTTTCTTTTTAATACATTTTAATACATTGTTTCAATTTTCAACGGTAATATATCGGTAAATTATTCATAAATACAATACATAACATGTTCTTACCAAAATAATTCATAATATATGTAAAACAACGTGCTTTATTCTGGTTCTGAAAATGTTGCACAGAAATATTTTTGTCAGATTGCAACGAACTTTTCCCTGGCATTAAGGCGAGAACTCAAAGGCACAAATTAAAATAATTTCCCTTGAAAACTGTTTTGAATACGCAACATTTGATTACTAATGAGTTTTTTCCAGAATTATAGAGTTTTTTTAATTTAATGGTGAAAGTTTTGACTTTCAAATTCCACATACCCTTTGACGACTTTCTTAATCTAGCAATTAAAGGCATCACTTTCTTCATTTACTCACGTTTCACTTCGTTAATTCTTACTTTTAGAAGCAAAGTTACCCAAGGATAAAGAACAGTTTAGCATAGAAGTAGAGATATTTTTTTTGATTGTTGACCAAGTACAAACAAGAATAAAACACATATTGATTTCTGGAGTTATGATAATTTTGACAAATTTTATGATACATATATTACGTTAAAAATTTTAGCCATTACCATGGTCACATAGTTTTATATATTTAATCATATTTTTATAAAAAAATTATATGCTAGCTATACGTACTAAATCTTTATTGTGCAATTATCTTCTATACATCATAAAGTTAGAAAACATGTTTGATTTGTTACTTATTACCAACAAATATTTACACAATATACATTACAAACTATTTATTTAATAAACTGTATTTACAAACTGTCAGTTTCAATCTAAATGTCCTTATGATTCTCTATATCAAAATAACATTAGCAAGAAATAACTTGTTTCATTTGTGGTATAAAAAATATTAAAATTTAAAAAAAATTAATTTCTATTGAAGTTTTAAGAATTAATAATTTAAAATGTCTAAACTCCTCGGCGTTGCAGCTGAACTAGGTGGTCACAGCGTAAGGTGTCAATCCCTGTTTGTCGAGACTGTAACGTATTTAGTTTGGTTTGGTTTGGAGCGCTACGGTCTACTTTTTGCACACAAGGGCTAATGAGACCGATAATTTAATGCTTTATGACTAGTGACCCTATTGTAGCTGAAGGAATACTTCACCGTATCACTTGCCACTGGGTGTTTGGGTTGGCAACTTGACCTCTGGGAGTGAAGCCTTGCGCCTAAACTATTCGGCCATCCCGACTCGTAACATATTTAGCACCTGGACCCAAATACACAGGCGTTTAGGGAGAACACACATACAAATAGTAAGCTTAAATTTTCTTTATTGCAGGATCTGGGATAAAATTGGTAGATACAAGAACCATTCTACTTTTGCTGCTTTTTGACTAGATAAAGCTAGTGGTTCCCTAAATATTTATCTGCCAACTTGGCAGTAAAAGGAAGGAACACCTTCTCTTCTTATATCTTGCCACTTAATACTATTCTGGTAAACCGGTCTCAAAAAGGAAGAGAAACTTTCTGTCTTTAGACTCTGGTAGTCTATCAGTTAGACCTTGGCTCACAGCCCGAAATCTAAAAATAAAACAAAATCTCCAAAACTTTCTTCTCCCAAGAGGAGCGGACAAGTTCTTCTGCAAGCGACGCCCGTTTCCAAAACATCAAAAAGCCTCGAGAGCTGGCTTGCTCTCGTTTTTGATATCGGATCATCATAACATGATTTCTTTTTCGGAGACCTCATAGGCTGAGGAGGTTACTTGGATTATCTTTATGTTTCATTATTAATTTGTGGCTCCACTCAAACATGGCAATCATCCACTTAATCATGACTCCACTCCTTTGATAGGGCGGCAAATCTGTTGAGGATAAAATTCGAATAACTGCTGATCTCACCGCTAACAAGTTGGCCATTGTGTTTTGAGGCATGAGTCTGGAACTCCACAAAACGAAGGGCATTGAGGTACGAAGAATAAATATCAGTAAACCCTTTAAACATCATGAATAAAAATTCTTTCAGATTTCACGGCATTAGGACGTCGTCTGTGAGTCTTATAAATAGGAAGCATATGAAAACAAATTTTACATTCCTATAGTAGGTGGATTCTTTTTATGGGGGAGTAATTGTGAAACCCTTTCCTTGTACAACATGGAAACAAGAGTTTCTTAAAATTAATTATATTGGTAGAACAATGTATAATTATCATAGAAAGGGTGTAATAAATAGACAATTATGGAAATTTTATTGTTATTTTGGGTGTTTTTATTTGAAGTTATAAAAAAGAAAATTCAAATACGAGATTTTTCATGTAAAGCAATTTTAAACTAATATATTTCAAAGAGAAAAATAAACTATGTAAAATTCTATTATATATATTGATACATCAAAGAGTTCATAACATGGAAAATTGAAAAAAATCCTTCGAATATTTTTAAAAAGAATAGAATAAAGTATTAAGAGGTGGTTTCTCTGGGAAACCACTGCACGTTAAAGGGTTACGGGGTCAACATTACTCGGAACACCCAGTGTTGAATACAATAGCATGATTGATGACAGTTTGTGTATCTATTGAAGTATGAAAAACTGAGTCAAGCTTGCCCAACACGGGAATCGAACGTCGAATCCCTGTTTTTGGAGCTTGAATCGCTACCCCAACGTGAATGGGCTTCATTTTAAAATATGAAATATTTTTAAAATTTTATGATCAAGAAATAAAAAAAATATACATTTTCAATTTGATACTAATCTAGTCTCTAGTGTATATATTTCAAGTAGTGTCCTGGAGGCATAGAATAACTTCTTTTATTTGGTATAAAACATATTACCTTTTAATCAAATATGACATTACCTTAAATAATATATAAATATAATATATTCCATTTATATAAAACAATATCCTTCTGCGAATACAAGACATCAATGTTGTGTCAAGCATTAAAATTTCAAAAAGTTTAAAACTCGTAAGAAATTGAAAAATTAAAAATTGTTTCTAATTATTATGACTTAGCTTAAGTGTATTTTTAATCCCAAACATGCCTTTGAATGTCCCATATTACATAATGAGTTAACTTTTGTTACAGGAGTATCCAGAAACGACTGTAGAGCTGCTGCTGACCAGAAACCCGTCATGGTCCAATTTTAATTTAACTCAACCTAGTAAGCTTTGGTTTGGTTTGGAGTGCTACAGGTCTACTTTTTGCAACACGAGGGCAAATGAGAGAGGGATCTACAGGTTAAAGTCGATTCCGAACGGCTACGAACAACTATGCTGTTGTGGGATTTGATCCCACGAACTCCGGTAGCGAAGGCCAGCACCCTAGCAAATCGTCCATCGTACGGCTACAACATGGTAAGAAAAAGTACAAGGATGAACGAGACTACAAGATATATATATATATATATATATATATATATATATATATATATATATATATATATATATATATATATATATATATATATATATATATATATATATATATATATATATATATATATATATATATATATATATATATATATATATATATATATATATATATATATATATATATATATATTATATATATATATATATATATATATATATATATATATATATATATATATATTATATATATATATATAATATTATATATATATATATATATATATATATTATATATATATATATATATATATATATATATATATATATATATATATATATATATATATATATATATATATATATATATATATATATATATATATATATATATATATATATATATATATATATATATATATATATATATATATATATATATATATATATATATATATATATATATATATATATATATATATATATATATATATATATATATATATATATATATATATATATATATATATATATATATATATATATATATATATATATATATATATATATATATATATATATATATATATATATATATATATATATATATATATATATATATATATATATATATATATATATATATATATATATATATATATATATATATATATATATATATATATATATATATATATATATATATATATATATATATATATATATATAAATATATAAAATATATATAGTTTATGACATATATCACAAATGAGAGTGAAAATTTTACATCAGTACACAATATTGAGTGTTCACATTTATACAAGGTTAGCAACTAAGGGACTATGCAGATAAGTAGAATATGTAATTTAGTAATAATATAGTCTTTAGTCCTATAATAAAGGTATCTTTAACTTCAAGTCCATGAGTTTCTCATTTAGCTTGTAATGCATTATTATAATTCTTATGCCAATAAATAAGTTCGAGATTAAAATAGTATAGTTGTATGAGCAGTAGGCGCATGCATTGTGCTTTAGAATAACCATTAAAAATATTGAGTTACTTTTTGAACTCCAAAAGAAAAATAGATAATTGAAATTAAAAACATTGCATCATAGACACCATTCCCTAACAATTGTCTAGTGAAAGCTAGTACCCTTGTAATAAAAATGCTTAGACAAAGTATTAGTATGGATACAAAACAATGAATACAAAAATTAAAATATTCACCTGACAACATATGTCCACGCATTTAAATCCCGTTTTCATAGAATATTTTACCTTCTTTATCTCTTAACGTCTTATCACACATCAACCAGTATGCGTTGAAAAAAATATATTGTTTGAGATAATGTTGTCCAATGAAAATAGCTAGGATTTCTAATGTTAAGGAGAATAATTTTCAAGTCTTTTATTTTAGTTCAGAATAAAGTGCGATTACGACCTTTAATTCGCTGAAAATATTTCGCTGACATACAAGATATCTGCGTATCCTTTACCGGAAAAAAGGATTAGTAATTTAAAGCTGTTGCTTTTTCAATGTACACAGACTGATGTGTGATAAATAATTTACTATATTAGGAGTTTTATTCGGCCTACTGTTAAGTAAAAATGCCGTGAGAGCTTATGATTCACAGACAAAAGAGCCATAAAATTGCAAATGTAGCCTGAAAAAAGAAAGAAAAATGGAGTGAACAAAGGTTATAATGTTGAACCAATCTTTTAAACTTCTATCAATAATTAAAGGATTAGAATTTATATGGTATATGGGGAAAAAACGTTTAAAATAATAATACCCCCTTATCATAAGTGTTTATAAAATATCCTTATATATTTCACAAAAGGTTGAGACACTTGAGACACTAGAACGTTATCTGAGATATACATTGATTTTATTCCAAATAATCTCATGTTCGGCAATTGGATTTACCTCCTTTCAGTTCAATATTGATTTGTCATTATCTCCTTTACAAAGTGCAGTGTTATCAAACTGTTATTGACACATTTAATCGTATATTTTTAAATTCATTGAATACTAGTATAATTAGTTATTCAATTATAAGAGGCTTTTGTTTTCATCTATATAGATAAAATTATAACGCGCTTCGTGTATATCCACGTATCAATAAAAAAAATACTAAACGCATTAAGATACTTTTTTTAAAAATATAGCAACACCTCAGTAATTTATTAAGGCTATAAGATTTTATTCGAAATTCTATGTATTTTTTTTATTTGTTAAAGCACTTTTTACATTTAACATCATCCTTTGTGCATAGAATATATTCATTTATGTAATTTTTTAATAATTAACAATTTATAACTATTCAAATTATCAATAATTGATAAATATCAACGTGAATGGTAATAAAGAAGAATTTTACTTTATTATGAGTTTAAATAGTAAAATGGTTGTAACAGTAAGTTACATTCGTTTCAGCTTTTTTACCTCTTCCCTTGAGTCATCGTCAAAGAAATACCAGACCAGGACTGGTTTGAACTAGAAAGAAACTTCGGATTCTCCCAACCAATAGAAGAGACCATTAGTTTGATTTTTTCTGACTCCTCAGTTCTGGAGTGGACTCCTGTTTTTTCTCCGCGGGGCAGTCGGATTTTTTCAGAGGACAAGTTTGTTACCAGAGGAGAGTAGAAGGTGAAAGCTGCTGTCATCCGAGTCTTGAAGAATGGACCTTTTGAGAAAAATCAACGATATATTATTTTTTAGGGCCGTTGCCGACTCAAGAGCTGGGTTTGGGGGATTCTGACCTCCCCCGCCATTCTAAAGTAGACTGCTGTTTTTTTCTGCGGGGCAGTCTGATTTTTTTAGCTGACAAGGTTGTTACCAGAGGAGACAATAGGGAAATACTGCTGGCATCCGCGGCTTGCGGAATAGACATTTTTTTTTTTGCAGCAACACGAGAAAGAGGAAAATCGGCGCCATATTGTTTTTTTACTGCCGACGCCAACTCGGCAGCAGTCTTCGATATCTACAAATGATAAGTTGATTACAGTTGTATTCCTTAGGCATTTATTTAATTGTATAAATTCATTTAATCAAGACTTATTTGTCCATGTGTTTATTAATGAGTATTAATTTCTTCTTTCTCAAACACTAGGCCAACGTAATATTATTTTTACAATGTTGAATTGTTTTCGTCCTTTCCACGCATGACACAAAATCTTATGTACGTATTGAGATGCGTTTCATAAATCTCTTTGCAACGTTTTTCTAACAATTTCTGGCTACTCTTTTTTCTAGATGATAACTATAATTTATTTTTACATTCATCGTTGAAATGCTTTTCTAATTGAGATGTTATTGTCGATTCAAATGTATACAAAGCTTTACAGTTTTCCGTCTCTAATCTATATAAAATGAATAATTAAAGCAACTAAATGTGATGCATGGATTTGCTAGTGTCTATAGCACATCGGTAAAAGCCTACTCAAGTTATTGGGATACATATTTATATGCAATTGTAGCCGTTCTCTATTTAACCTCGGCTATTTAATTTTTTTAATTTGAATTATTTTTCTCTTATTACTAATTATGCTATTTTCTAAGTTCAATTTCAACATTTACCTCTGTAATCTACATTTACTTATCATTTTAACTCATCTCCCCCTCAAAAAATGTTCTATCTATTAATTGTTCTTGACAACTTATAAACTTAACATTAAATTTAAAATATATATATATATATATATATATATATATATATATATATATATATATATATATATATATGTGTGTGTGTGTGTGTGTGTGTGTGTGTGTGTGTGTGTGTGTGTGTGTGTGTGTAAATAGTATTCGCATTTCAGTTTGACAACTATCAAAAATTTATTTTCACAATTAATACCGAAATTAAAATTACTTTAATGTTAAACAACTGTACTGTGAATGTTTTTGATATCACACAAAACACTTTTCAAAAATTATACATTGCGTCAGTGTTTAAGAATAGTATATTATGCTCTGTATTGTTTAATATTAAATTACTTTAATATTAAACAACTGTACTATAAATGTTTCTGATATAAAACAAAACACTTTTCAAAATTACACATTGCGTCAGTGTTTAAAAACTGTATATTATGCTCTGTATTTTATCCTAATTCCTCTAAAAATATATTTATATAAATAAACACCACATGATAACTTGATTTTTATTTTACTTTATGAGTGTCAAATCTGTAATATAATATAAAAACTAAAATATAAAAACTAAATATATAAACTAAAACTATAATATAAAAACTAAATATTTAAAAAAAAATAGAGAAGTAGAGAATACTGAATTATTCAAAATATATGCTTCGTTCTCAAGTCTATATACAAGTTATTACTACATTCCTGTTTACGCATTACTTACGAAAAAAATAAAACATTTTAGATAAAGCTGAATAAATTCATTTATATAAAATTTCGTAATTTATTATACTACAAGTATTTTAATAATTCACAGAACTGTCGTTGTAAATTGAGACATTGAGTGCTCTGTATCTAACACATCTTTGATTTATATAATTTCTGTTGATTTTTATTCCTTAAATTATTCTTTTCTTTTCTCTTTTTAGGTGTAGAATCTAATATTCAAAAAGTTTATTTCTATATTTCTCAATTTTATTATTATTATTTAGAAACAATGTTACATGCTATATATTACAATGAAAAATAATCATTGCATTTTATGTAATTATATTGTGCCAATATACATTTTTAATTTGCTTGGCATTAATCACACACTTGATGTTAAATTAACACATTGAAATCATTGCATTATTTTTCTTCTTAATTAGTTGATCTGCAGCTTTAAAGTTTTAATTTAAAATAGCTTGATTTTTATGTTAGACATTAAATAGAATATAATTGACTTCTTCAAGGTATTTTTTATTTTTAAAATATAGAAAGCTTCTAGCAAAAATCATGGTAAAAAACAAGCCGAAACTATATATGAAATATCTATACAATCACAAAGCTGTGAGTTTAAAATTTAATTTCAATTTTAGAAATTTTCAAACAAAGAAATATTTCTAAACTGTACCAATTATTAGTGCATTTCAGATATGACAATGAGCACATGGGAGATATTAATAAGGGAAAGTTTTTCTGGTGAAAGCGAAATTATTTACACTTGAGTATTTGACAAATTAGTGCCGATCGAGTGTTTTTTATTGTTTAGTGATGAACTTTGGCTATTGGTTTATATTGAATTTCAATTTAGTTATATGGACAAGAAGTCTTTTATAATGAAGATTAATGTCTTTATCTTTAACATATAAAATATGTTTTTATAATAATATCCTTTTATATTTATTCATAGAAGAATTGATTTTTCTTTAGAAAATCTGAGATTCGATATATGGATTTATCCTCTCCATATTCAATACCGATTTGTTTTTCTTCCTTTTACACATTCGATTATTTGAGATAAATGGTCGAGACGTTTTAGATTTGTATAAGTACGGAATGTACAATAAAATACAATCTCTATTATACATTAAACATTGTAGTATGTACAAAAGTATTGTATTAGTAAACAGTTCACTTTCAATACTAATTTGTTACTAATAAAAATTAATCATTGACTATTTTCTTAATATATTTTATTGAAATGTGACTATAGCTTAAAAAATTGTTAATTATTTAATAAGTAATTCCTTCTAATCAGCTTGATTTCTATTAATTATTGATAATCATATTAATTATCATAAAACTTCAAAGTTAATATTAAACGAAATTTCTCAAAACATACCAAGTATCCAATTTAACTTTGATATGTTTATAATTGCTCTGTTAAGAATTGACAAAGCCTGTTTCAAAGCTATTTTGTTCATTAAGTTAGTTACTAAAGTTTGGTTATTGTTTAATTTCTTAACAATATATTTATAGAAATGTGACTAAAGTGAAATAAAATCGTTAA